>CAXKVX010000073.1:0-179316 GCA_964058865.1 Eleocharis quinqueflora | reverse complement strand
TTTTTTTTTTTTTTTTTACAGTGGATTTATTTCTGCTGGTGGCTAACCCTAATTTTTTTTTTCTCTAGCTCTGATACCACGTTGATTTGAGCCAAAAAAAGATTATCTATTAGCATAGAGCCCTTGGGTATTTATAGAGTTTACATCTTACGAATAACCCCTTAATCTTTTACATAATGCCCCTGTAAATCTACAAATAACACCAACAAGTGCAAATCTAATCCATAATTTGCTCCTGAATCATCCCAAACTTCTAGCAACAATCAAGTTGCTATATTTTTTTTGCTCCTAAAGACAAAATCAAATGTAGAGAATACCAAGATTTCTCTAACAAAGCTGCTGAACAATTGTTTCCATCGAAGGCCGATGAGCTGGCGACTCACTTATGCATAGTAGAGCAATGCCTATAAATTTTGCTGCTTCTGTTCTTGAAAAATCTCCGCTGAGATTCTGATCAACAAGTTCATCCAGTGTACCAAACTCAGCACTAATCCTCCTGTTAAAGACTTTTCGTTTCCCTGTCAAAATTAAAACAAATTAGGGGAACTAATTGTAGCAGTATCTGTGAGAAAAAAATAAAAAAAGAGTTCTAAATCTAAAAAGTTATTTGGAAACAACATCCAGCATTTATCATGCTATCATATAGAACCGAGTTTTTCATAAACAAAATATGGAGCATTCAAATACATGTTAGGTTTTACCACATGAAGTGGCTTATGAGAAACCATTGTGTATAAACTAAACAATCCAGGTATTTGTTTCAAATTTTGGTATAACTGTTATTTTTCTTACTGTGGGGCGTTAAGGTGTGGCCAGTAGATGCATAAATCTTTCAGAACTATTTGTATATGGTAAGATTACAGGTGAATTACAAAGATTTTCTGTGATGTACCAGTCAATATCTGCAAAGTTAACACCCCAAAAGCATAGATATCACTTTTCTCGGTGGACCGGCCAGTAGTTGTGTATTCTGGTGCTAGGTAACCCATGGCAGCACTGGATTTGAGTGCAGAAAAGACGATGTCGTCAGCCAATAGCTTGTATACACCAGCATTGGAAAGATGCGGCATAAAGTAGCGGTCTAAGAGAACCTTCTCAGACGATATATTTTGGTATAAAAGAGGAGGTTTGTTAGCTCTGCTGCTGTGTAGATACACTATACCTGATCGAACGAAAAATAATACGTCTTAGAAAATTAAAAGCGTCCGAAGTATTCACCTGAAAAAAACTCTAACAAAGCACCATTGATACAAACCAAGTGAATGCACAACCACATTTTGAAGAATTGGTGACAAAAGAGGGAATTTTGTTAATTCTATAATTTATCAACAATATGAGAAATGTGGATTGTAAGGGTGCTTTCTTAGTCCACTGATTTCCTATTTCAGAGTTATATTTGATACAAAAAAAGATATGACAACATACCTCTGGCAATACCCTTAATTATACAAACTCTGGTGCTCCAATCAAGAAACCTCCCCTTCAGCTGATCACCAGTCAAATCAAGATAATCAGATAAGCATCCGTTTGGCATGAACTCATACACCAAGAAGCACTCACCTCTTCCTCTTGAGCAACAAAAACCTCTCATTCCAACCAAATTCTCATGCCTCAACAAAGTCACAACCTTTAGCCCCTTCAAGAAATCAGCTTCCTCTGATTTGCAACTTGTCCTGCTTATTCGCTTAATAGCAACTATGGTACCGTCACGGAGCGTCCCCTTGTAAGTCGATGTACCAGAAGTGCTCTTGTTGAGCAGGTTCACTTCTGAGAAGTACTGGGTTGCACACTCCACCTGTCAAATTAATCAGTTTGTTTTGTGTAAATGGAAAGTAGTTTCTCAGGATACATATAGATATTTTCAGTTGTGCTTGTCAGAATCCTAGTAGAGATGCAGACAAAAACATTGACACAGACAAAAGCCCATCCTTTTTTGTAGAGTTTAGTTTTTTGTTATTATTTTGGTTGAAATTTTAGAGTACACTTGTTGTACAGTTCAGGTTTTTGCATTTGTAGTTCAGAATGAACAGTTTGGTACTGTAACCTATAATTATGTAACATCCTGTTAACAAGTTCAAATTTTGTGACTTGTGAGGCATAAGCAGCAAAAAACTTAGGAATAAGATTAAGCTATTGGACCAATAAAAAGTACTAAAATTGTGATGTCACCTCTTCCAGGTTGAACCTTAAGCTCTCTGACATCTCCCGACCAGTTGGATCCCACATGTCAGAGCAATCCAAGCTAACCAAAGAACACACATTCTTTCTATACAAGTGATTTGATTGATCAGTACTGAGGCGGCTGTCAGAAATATCCAATGAGCTGCCAACTTTCTGTTTCTGCCTACGATAATACAAGAATGCAAAGAATGCACCAAGGGCTGCAAAGGGGACTGCCACAAAAGATCCAACAATAGCACTGGTTGAGGAGTGCTTGCGGTTGGATGAAGGGTTGCGTATATTTGGGTAGACGGATTCGGGGATCTGTCGAGGCTCATTAACTGGTTCAGGTTTATTCGGTTTAAATGGGTCGTCAATGGGACAAGATTGGAGAGTTTTAAACCCTACTCCGCATAGACCCGTATTGTTGTAGTATAGAAACCCAGAATTCAGTCTTTTAAAACCTTATTAAGAATGAAGAGAAGAAATTAGTGAAAAATATTTATAACAAGGGAATAATAGCAATCATAAAGTGAGCAAATAGTGCTTACCAGAAGGCACATTGCCTGAGAAAGAATTGTTTCTCAGATCAAGGACAGTTAGACTTGTGATGTCAGTCAATTTTGAAGGTATTGAGCCAAAGAGGCGGTTAAAGCTCAAGTCTAGCCGTATCAGCCGGGTTAGGTTACCAAGAGAGGAAGGGATGGCTCCAGTTAGTTGGTTGGACTGGAGAGCAAGTACATTAAGCTTCTTTGATAGGCCTAGCTGGGTTGGTATACTTCCGTCTAATTGGTTGTAGCATAGTTGCAATACTACAAAAAACCAAAACAAAAGTTTCATATGTAAGATCTTGAGATTGATATGTTTACAATTCTTCTTGTTAACAAGAAAATATTTTTAGTTAAAACATGCAAATAAATTAAGATAAAATTTGGAAACATAAATTCAGATTACAGGAACTTGTGGGACCCAGAATTCCACTAACCACCTGAAGTAATAATTTTATTACTACCAGATCCTTTTTGAATTTTTAGGATGGTCCCTGTAAAATAGTATTGCTGTTTAACCACAACATGCTCGAGCTTTTAATATGCACCGTAAGTTTTGGAACTTACCCAAGAAAACAATAAAAGGACAATAAATGCCGCAGTAATAGAAGAATCAAACTATTCATGTTTTGTAATTTTTACAACTAAATGACAAAACAAATTTCACTAAAGAAAGAGTACGGAGAAAGAGGAGAATTTTGAAATTTGAGATTACAACAGAACATGGACTGCACTTGATCCTAGCAAGAAGACAAAATACTTCAAGCAAATTTGAAAATGCACGACAAAGAAATGGAAGAATGTGCACTTGTGCCTACGCTCTATATTATTGGAGGTACACTAAAATGATTTTTAAAAAGGTAACACAGCATTAGTACAATGGGATAGGAGATGTTGCTTAAATGTTCAAAATTAAGTACCTAAACTAACAAATTTTCTTCGATAAAAACTAAAATTTTGTTTCGATACCATGATTTAACACATTAAACATCAAAAGTCAAAACCCCTTAAAAGAAACTGAAATTAAAAGAAGTTACCTTCTAGATTTGCCAAATTGCCGATCTCAGCCGGTATACCACCAGTAAAATTATTCATACTGAGGTACAAATCAACTAGCTCAACCAAACCCCCAATTTCGTTGGGTATCTCCCCGTTCAACCTGTTATAATGCAAGTACAAGCCGCTCATGCTCTTGAGCCCCGCCACTGCTGGAGAAAGCACCCCGTTTAACCCCTTTCCTTGGAGAGATATCGTAACCACCTTGCCTTGACGGTTGCAAGTAACGCCTTCGAAATCGCCATTGCACGGATCGCCACCAGCTGTCCACGTGCCCAGCACGTGACCCTTGGGGTCCAGAGAATACTTGAGCGCCATGAGGGTTCTCAGCTCTCCGTTGGCGCGTGTTTTAGGGATGAGAAGAGAGAAGGAAATGAGAAGCGACGTGAGGAGGAAATGGAGAGAAGCCATTAGGGAAGAAAGTTTGTTTCTTACTTTCTTCCTAAGCATTCATGGAATGAGTGAAGTATGAAGTGGAAACTGGAAAGAGAGCAGAGTTGGTTTGACCGTTTGACATTCTAAGCTTTAACCAAATAATATAAACATAAACTAGCGGGTATAGATTATAGAATATTTGACCCGATTTGCGATTTGGAATGCTTGTCAGTGGATCCGGTCATGTGGACCGTCTGATCCCAGATCCAAGATATCAAATTTGAAAGGTTTTTTGTCGCTTCTTGTGTTAGTGCTGGTACAACAGTCCGCTTTTTACTGGAACTGAAAAAGTTTTTACAAAGTTTGATGCCAATGTTTTTTAAAATTTATTTGACCTATTGAGTTTCAAATTAAGGTAATCTAAACTGACACTTATATTATATCTACACTGATGATTCAAATATATTAAACTGACACTGGTTTTAGTTTGATATTTAAGTATTTAACAATATTTAAAGTCAACACTCCTATTGACAATTTAAATATTTGAAATTGATCAAGCCTTGTTGCAACCTGCTGATTGGCACTTTCATTATTTACTTTTAACGTGTCTCAACATTATCCATCGGTTAAATTTCAAAATTCAAAATCTTGAGCAACTCATATTTTAATATGCGTCGCCCATGCACAGGAGATGGGGCAAGTTCACTCAACTCTCAAGAAATAATTTAGTAATAAATGTCTTGTGAAAGCATGCAGTTCAATTTCCATTGCGGAATGGTGACTTAGTAGGCCAACCGGATCGGATATTTATTCAATTATTTGAATTCGGTTTCGAATTTTTACGGATATCGGATATTCGAATTCGGATATTTTCGAATACGAATACGGATATGAATAATTTTTTATCAGATACGGATACGGATTCGAATAATTATCCAAATCCGGAACTTTCGGATATTCGAATATCCAGAAAATATGTCAGCCCAAATTCATTGTATTTATGTTTCTTTTTTTATAGCTAAGTAAATTAATTATTTAATTGTTTCGAATATTTATAATATTAGAAAAATAAATTATAAAAACACTACTCATTGCAACATTTTAATTATTCCATTAAATTTATTTTATAATATAATTTAAAATAATTTTATTGTTGAATAATGATATATTAAAGATATTTCATAATGTGTTCATTCCATTTAATTATCCGAATTATATCAGTATTTGTATCCATATCCGTTTATTATCCGATTCGTATTTGTATACGTTTATCATCCGATCCGTATCCGTATCCGGAACTATCCGTATTCATATCCGTATCCGAAAAATAAAAGCGGATACGAATACGGTAATACTATTATCCGTCCGTATCCGATCTGTTTACACCCCTATGCCTTACTGCCTTTGTATCATTGTAAGATTTAAAAATGTATCAAACATAGTGTTCGGATCATGGAGACACAACTGGAACCATCCGATCAGTCTTGAAATCTGCTTTCGAGACTAATTGTAAGGTAAATTTATCTCTCCTAATTTGAAAGGTACATTCAAAGAGAGGTTTTCATATATTCATTTTGTGTCATCTCTCCTAATTTGAAAGTTGTAACCTTATATTAATTAATTATTTTTATCTCTTCTTCTATTTTTAGACTGTCAGATATATATACTACAACAGAAAAGTTTAAAAAAAGAAAAAAGAAAAAAAAATCACTTCTATACAGCCTACCAGTAAGATTTAGAACTTATGACAAACCAATAAAATGAAACTCTATAACATTAGCAACCGAGTTACACAAATGAAAAAGGAGACAGCTGAAATCTCAACACCATAATATGTGGATGGAGTGCATCACATTCTTTAAAGTATAATCTGATACCTTACTGATCCGTCTATTTCTTCACCATACATAATTCTAGTGTCTAAAAATAAGAAAACACAGAAATTCTGCAACCTTAAAGAAAATCAGCATAAATAACTCCAGTCCGCTTCATAGAATCACAAGAAGTATTTGCCACAGAGAGACATCCAATTTGAAACCGTTAAACATCCCCAAAAATATACAACTGTGTTCCGTCCATCAATCAGAATTTCATTGAATTCCTGCTCCATTTACCTCAATTGCTTCTTCTTCTTTTCTCCTTGCCTACACGCCACACCTCTCTAGCTCTTCATTTATCAAAAAAAAAAAAATAATAATAAGAAGAAAAGAACAATGACGACGATAGACACCCTAACACCTGAGGATCTCTACCACAATGACACCGCCACGCTTAAGGTTCCAGGAGTGTTCTTCTGTCACAGGGCTGACATGACAATCTCTGCAGGAATTTTTCTTGGTGACTTTCCATTGGATTATTCTTTCCCACTATTTCTTTACCAGATAACGGTCATCTTTATATTCACCCGTCTGGTACATGGCGTCTGCCGCAATTTTGGTGTGCCTATTGTCATTTCACAACTCTTGGTATGTTCTCTCTCCCTCTCTTCTGATTATTTTTTACCTTTTCTCATCATGTATCGAATGTTGTTAATTGGAGTCCCAAAGTCTAGGCTGAAGAGTTTTTTCCTTCTTGTGGTTAATTACGAAAACACAATTCATGTTCATTGCTATGCTGAAAGATAGAAATAATCAATGTTCAGGAATCAGAAAATAAACAGTCATTTATGACAATTTCTAATGGACAATTCTAATGAGCGAAAATTAGTTATTGATTATCAAGTATTTCACCTTTTTTTATTAGCAATTGCTTAAATTGGTCTTCCAATCAATTTTCTGAATCAAATGCTTCTATGCTAAGATGATATAGTTGGCTTACCTAAATTTCAATATTCTTTCACAATCTAACTTAATTTATTACTTGGTTCAATTAAGCTTCTAAGGCATGCATAATAATAATGAATTAAAAATAGTAATTATTTTTGGGATTTTAATCAACAATGGCATGGGTTAACTAATAGATATATTTCTTGCACAGGCAGGCGTGCTGCTTGGTCCATCTTTTCTCGGACGCAGTGAGGGATTTGAGGGGTATTTTTTCAAGCCATCAGGATGGGAACAACTAAACACACTAGCCTACCTCTCATATGTTTTATTCATCTTCATAATTGGTGTCAAAACTGACATAGGATTGATCTGCAAATCTGGCAAGAAAGCAACTGCTATTGCTATTTGTAGCACAGGCTTATCTCACATTTTTCTCCTCCTTACCACACAAATTCATGGGAAAAATATAAGCAGTCTATTCAAAGATGAAACAACGCTCATCAACCTTGCGCTGCGTTGGTCCATGACCTCTTATGTAGTCCTCTCTTGTGCTCTTGGGGAACTAAATCTCTTGACATCGAAACTAGGTCGTCTAGCCATGTCATCTGCCCTAATTGCAGATTTTTCCAATACATTCTTCTCTGCTATTATGACAGGCCTGATCAGTCATGGAAATGGCCAAGCAGCTGCATATTCTCTCCTTAGTTTAATAGCGTTCACCATGGTCCTTTGGTTCGTAGCACGTCCCTTAGTGGTTTGGCTTATTCGTCGAGCCCCAGAGAGCCGCTTCCTAGATGAGGCACTCCTTGTTTTGGTTTTAATGCTAGCAATGGCAAGCGCTCTGGGTACCGAGTTAATAGGTTACAATTCTTTAGGAGCACTAGTATTTGGGGTTATGCTCCCTGGAGGCGCACCACTTGGAGTGACAGTGGTGGAGCGGTTAGACCGATTGGTAACCGGGATTTTCCTCCCAGTTTTTGTGGCATTGGCAGGGTTGCGGATGGATCCTTCCACTTTGATGAAGGATGTAACAAAATGGGCATACTTCCAGAGCTTTGTGCTGATATCTGTGGTAGGGAAATTTTTCGGAACAATGCTACCATGTCTGTATTTTAGAATGCAAGTAAAAGATGCCATAGTTCTTGGTCTGATAAATAATTTTAAGGGGATTCGAGAAGTGGACTACACTGCACAATGGCAAGATTGGAGGGTAAGAACTTGTGTTAAATTGCTAGATCAGAATGTATAATGAAAAGAATTATAAAGATGAACTAGCAGTGCTCCAACAAGGATACAAAAAATTTCAGAAAAAAATGAAACTGTTTATATGATATAAAAGTTTACCGGGATGCACTTTTTCCTTTTTTTGCTTTTATTTTCTAAAATGTTTCTCAAAACAGCTGACTTCATCACTATGTTATATGGAAATAGACCTGATTGTCAGTTTCCTGTAAACATTGCAGACTCTAGACAACCAGCAATACACAATCCTGATGGGATGGGTGATTTTCCTTGGTGGTGCCACATCAATACTAGTCAAATATATATATCGCCCAGAAGATCGATTTATAGCCTACAAACGTCGCAGTATACACCACTCCAAGCCAGGGGATGAGCTCCGTGTGCTTGTATGCATCCACTCCCAATCTGATGTAAACCAGACCCTCTCCATCCTCGATGCATCCTACCCGACACAATCAACTCCTCTATGTGTGTACCTGATCCACCTTATCGAGCTTGCAGGAAGATCTGATGCCATCCTCCGCCCCCACAAGGAAAAAGCCAGGCGTCCCAATAAGCAAAATTCCTCTGCCTCTGAATCTGATCGCATCGTAAATGCTTTCCAAGCCTTCGAGCGCCAGAACCTACATGGTGCTGTGACTGTGCTACCGTACATATGCATTTCCCCCTACAACACTATGCATGAGGATGTATGCACAGTGGCCATGGATAAGAAGGCCGTGCTGGTCTTGGTACCCTTTCACAAAAGATACCATATTGATGGTTCGGCAGAGCCACCCAACCCCAATATGCTGACCCTAAATGTCAATGTCATCTCCTATGCTCCTTGCTCTGTCGGCATATTGATTGACAGAGGCGGAGGAACTGTTACTGGATATGCTCACCAGGTTGCAGTATATTTTCTAGGGGGGCCCGATGACCGAGAAGCACTTGCACTTGCTGCACGTATGGCTGAAAACCCTGCAGTTGGACTCACAGTGGTGCGGTTTCGAGAAAGATCAGATATGAAAGCCCACAATAGTCATATTGTGATGATGGATGATGATGATAGAATAGACGAAGAGATGATAGATGAATTTGTGAAGGAAAGTGTGGATGATCATAGAGTTGTGTATCGAGAGGAGCTTGTGAGCAGTGGCGAGGAGTTGGTTGGTGTGATAAGAGAAACTAGCAGCTTATTCAGCTTGCTAATAGTTGGTAGAAGAGAGACAAAAAATCAGTCAAAGGAGATGTCTCTCATGGCTGGATTGTCCGAGTGGAGCGAACACCCAGAATTGGGGGTTATAGGAGATCTTCTTGCATCAACAGACTTCGGTTGCACGGTGTCAACACTGGTAATTCAACAACAAGCTCGTATTGAAAACTCAGATTCAAAAATAATGCCATTTGCAGATGCAGATCAGAGCCAACATGTTTAGCATTGACCTTTTTATTTTCTTTTTTCTTTTCTTTTCTTTTCTTTTCTTTGGTTTTTCTTTTTTTCTTTTAAGTTCTTAGCATATTAGCATTGTCTAACTCAACGTATGCAATGCATGGTTTAACACATTTGATGCATGTAGTAGGAAATATATATAGTGTCAGGTTATACTCAGTGATAAAGGCAAATGTAAATGCATACTTCTTTTAGTCAACACTGAAATTGGAGACATGAAATATTTTATTTTTCATTAAACTAGTTTATAAAAATGGGTCCTCACAACAGAAAATGTAAGATCAAGTAAATACCAGAAGTAGCAGTACAATTGAACTCTTAGAGATGAGCAGTCAAACGAGTATCAAGTGATTAACATTGAGCAAATTACGTGAATGATTTGATAAAGTATCACTGCTTTATCGTTGTGGCACATATAGTTTCAAAAGTATCAATTTGGTCCTCATATCACATTCCGCCTTGTTATTGAAAACCCTTTGCTTGAAAATGAATATAAGAAAAAAAGCCTTACTTTTATATGCTTGTTCGGCCTAGAATGTTATATGGGGTATGGACCAAGTGGGTTGTTCTTGTATAGAAAAGTTGCATCATATGTGAATAGTTATTGCACCTAAAAAAGTATCCAACTTATATAACACAGAACTATCACCCAGAAATTAATTTGACAGAAGCATAATTAGAAAATTAATCACATTCTTTTTTTACCAATTTCGCAAGAGATTCGATGGGTAGCTTAGCCAGTGGTTGTATCTGCTTCTTTACTTTCTCCCACGGTAATCTGCAGAGCACACCTAAGATAACTATCAACACAATCCCTTTTTGGTTAACTTACTTTGTTGGGTTTGAGATTCAGAAAATTAACATATAAAAGTGCTACTATTTTTTCAACTTGGAGTTCTCCTAGTCGTAGAAGTAGTATAGTAGGGACCATCACTACCACCATATGTCATAGTTAAGCATGAAATGTGTAACTAAAAGGTCATTTTGACCTGTATCAGCATTATTCACTTCATTTCCATTTTTCACTCTCTTTTTCCTTTCAACTGCACAAAATAAGAAAAATATTAGTACTTTCCAAATTCCAAGCCATTTAGACAACTTCCAATTTCAAAGTATAACTCCACCTTGTGTTTCTTCATCAAGTTCCACAACTAATGGCTCCCTGTCAGTTCTTTTTTTTTTTTTTTGAGGAGTAAGATTTTGCCTTACAAATTTTTTATTAACCAATAAAAAGAGTTTTACAAGAGAGAAAGAAAAAAATAAAAAAGAAAACAATTACAACCACCGAAAAGTATAATATTCTAAAATTAAAGATAAAGACGATCACAACTGAATGATCGTTGCGTCGTGTATTCATCTAGGCTACCCTTGCTATCTAGTGCTGCTGAAGGTTGAAATCCATCGTCCCATTCTCTTGAGTTGCTGCAGTATCTTTCCTTGAAGCCACTTCCGGTGTCTTTCTGAACCACCCTTGAACCATCCATGTCCATGGGAGCCATCCGACTTTTTGGTAAGCTGAATTTTCATGGCCTGGTTCCCAGTTCCAGACCTATTCTTATTTACGAGCACCGTTGCTAGTAGATATGTCACCCACAACCGTCCTTAGGATTGTATTATCGAGTGAAGGTTTGAATTTCATTTTCCTCAGACTGCTGCATCAGTCACAGTATTCTAACTTCTCGGTCGTTGCATTGGTCACACATGACACTCCTGCTAGGCGGAGCTCCTTGCCAGTGCCGACCTTTTTTCCGTTTAGAGGTTTGTCGTCAAACCTTTTTCCTTGCGAGTGCTCCTTGACCGGCGCATCCTAGCATCAACTGGCAGTGGTCGCGCAACCTAGCTGTGGCCTCGCGACGTTCTGGCGATGCAACCAGCAGCGACACGACGCACCCAGCGGCGCACCCCAGCGACGAGGCGGCGGGGACCTGCGACCTGGCAGCGCGACTGACGTACCCAGCCGATGAGGTGGCGCAACTGTTCACCCAACCGACGAGGCGGTAGGGACCTGACGGCGCGACTGGCGTACCCAGCCGACGAGGCGCACACAGGCGACGGGGCGGCTGTTCTGGCGCACCCAGCCGTTGGAGCGACGGATACTTGCGATCTGGCGACGCGACTGAGAACTTAAAGAGAAGAGCGGTGAGTATGAGGGACAAGACGAGTGAGACGGAGGGAGAGGCAGGGGAGGCGGGGGAGGCGAGGGAGATCGGCGCCGCCGCCGATCTCCCCACCTAGGGTTAGGGGGTTTTTTCTGTCTCTTTGAATTGCCGCTGGGAGAGCGAACCTAGGGATAGAATAGTGTTTTAAAACTCCCCTGTCAGTTCTTAAACATTAATTTTGCATCTTTGTCCTTCCCTCTTTCAATCTTTTCTCTCTCTTCTCCTTCTACATCTGATGAAAGCTCCTTTATAATTAGCCCCCTCGATTTCCAGAGTTCCTGTCACCATGTTTTATAAATATCGTGTTAGTTGCACTCACAATAGCAGTTCCATTGAAGGAACCCATCTGTGCATACAAGCTTGGGCCCATAATGGTGTCAACTGAACTGGTAAAGAATTGGTCATCAAAAGGATCTGATCCACCAAAGAAGCTTGAGATCATGCTACCAGCATCAGCAAAAGGATCCTTAAAACCAAAGAAATCATGCATCTGACAACTCCTCCAGTGCATCCTGCCTTTCAAAGTTTAATTTTAAGAAAAATAATAATTTTATTACCAATGACAGAAATCATTTTTGCCAAAATCCCTTTTCTATGTAATTTTCAGATTTTCTATGCTTTCAACTAAAATGCAGAAACCTCTCAGAATTAGATTCTCAAACAATCCAATTTCACGCATTATCAGACAATTTAAAGTAAAGGTTTAAATGATGCTTAGGGTCATCACAAATCAATTTTGTAAAATCCTCAAAGGTGGAAAAGAAAGTTCTAAATTAGACAATTGCATCAGATGTCAATAGTAACATAATAGCACGCACCTCGTGTCACTAGTTGTTGCAAGGCAAAGAAAAGCGGAAACCGTATCCGTGCGCCGATTTTTGTGAGTTCATAGTGCGCGGCGGGTTAATCTCAACTGCCAGAGATGAACAGCTCCCTCCTAATTCATAAATCATATCAGTGATAGTGATAAACGACTCCTCCTAAACCATATCAATAGCATACCAAGCTTGATCGAGAAAAGCGAGGGAAGTTAGCTGAGTTGACCACAGTGAAAGTGGAAAAAGGCCTCGAATTCTCTGAAAGAAGCAACACTATTGCTGTGGATATTTGGCCAAGAAAGAAGTAAATAAGCATAGATATATATACAAGTAGCATTGTCAAACGCACAAAACGATTATATAAATATCTTCTTGCGTCTTGCGTTGTATTTTAAGAACATAAGAAATTTTTTTGCGTCTTAGAATCAAATCCTCTGCCAACATATGGGCAGGAATTTCCTGCCCATCATCGAGTCCATCAAATGAGATATTGACATTTGGATTGTTACGTTTAAATGAATAAAAACCTAAACAAGCATTAAAAGAAAGTTCAAATTTTTATCATAAATTGCACAAAGATTAAGCTTATTATTTTATACTGGAGATTTTCACCACTCACCGGACTTAATACCTCTTCCTTTTTCTTAATACATATCTTCTATTTTAATGTTTTTTAATTGTTAAGTGTCTTTTAAAAAAATGCTACGTACCTGAGAGATCAGTATAATGCGATCATTAATATTTGACAGTTTTGTTGTTCAAGTCTTCAAGAGAACAGTTTAAAACAATTCTTTTTGCGACCACAATGATCTTATTTCAAAAAAACAACGAAAGAACTAGCAACTGCACCAAATTTCTTCATTAAAGCAAAATTAATGATCGTTTTAAACTTTCTCTAAAACTTCAAACCAAATAAATTTTAAAAAATGTTAATATGATGAGCTTTGTCTAATAAAAAATACAAATAAAAAAGCTTCTTCGTCATGTTGTAAGTATTCGTTTATTTATTATTCATCTTATATTTTTATAAAAAAATTGTAAATTAATTATTTTGTCTTTACACTAGACAAGTTTTCATCTTATATTTTTAATTAAATTCATATATAGGTTAATTATCTTGTCTATACAAGTTTTCATCTTACAGACAGCTTTTTATAAAATTCGTAGGTTATTATTTTGTCTTTAATTACAACAGTCACTAGACAAGTTTCACTAGTTCTCGAGTATGAAAAAACAAGTTTCTCAATCTTTGTGCAATTTATGATAGAAATTTTTAACTTTCTTTAAATGATGGGTCAGATTTCTATTCATTTAAAAGTAACAAGCCAGATGGCAATATCTCATTAGATAGACTCAATGGTGGGCAGGAAATTCCTGCCCTCATGTGGGCAGAGGATTTCATTCCCTTACGTTGTGTTAAAGATAATAAAATTTTCTTTAATTTACGTTTGTGTTTAATTAAACGTAAGAAACATTAAAAAAATTAATTTTTTTGAACATTTAACTTGCTAGTAACAGTGCACACAGAACAAAAATATTAGAGAAAACTCTAAAAATTAGATGTTCAATCAATTACAAGTTCAACTTGCAATAAATACTAACTAACGTGAAACATAAGAGGAATTAATACATATTACAACCTATGTGCTCAATCTAGCTCTCAAACTACCTTCTCAGTTTTGACCTATCTCAGTCATTGGCCAAAAGTAAAAGAAAATAAAGTAGTGAAACACATACATCATCATTCGAAAATATGTCTGAGGCATCATGCAAGAGAGAGAAACATGTCAAACGTCAGTCTCAGAGAGAGTGTGATGGAGAAAGGAGATAGCAAAGCGGTGCTTCTAAAGTAAAGAGCATTTAAGTCTCTACATAATACCTTTATTTCTTCTCGGCACTGCAAATTATTTCAGATTCGTACAATTCTAAACGTAGCAAAAGTGATCATTTGCGTTTACATTGCATTTACACAACAAAATAATTTGTGTCTTATGTTGCGTTTAACAAACATAACAAAAATCTCTTGCGTTTAATGTTACGTCACGGTAAAATGAGACACAAAACGTTCAAAACACAATTCGTTGACGACCATATATACACAAGGAACATAGCATGAGAAAACTTTTCATCAAGTCGGATAATAACGAGTTTACTCAAAATAAGAGATTATATTGGGCTGAGATACCGGATATACCTATAGTCTTTTGTATAGGCCTCTTAGGCCCACTATACACCTCGGGCCTCGGCTTGGTAGATTTAATTTAACCTACAAAAAAATTTAGAAGTTGCTCTTCACTAAATTTATGGGATGAACGAAGAAAATAATATTGCATTTGTTTTGGAATAAAATCTTGGTTATCCGTCTTTCAAAGGATAAAGTCTTGAATCCCATATTTTATTCCCTACCTGTTCATTTGTCATGGACTTGATGGGAATGAAATTTCGTGAGTATGGGATTCCATTAGTCCATTTAGTAGAATCTCATGTTCATGGGATGAGTGGGAAATATAATTGGAAAGTTAATACAAATGTGTTCGTTTGTCACGTGGGATTAAGGTGAAAAATGTACATGTTTTCAAGAGTTCAACACATTATGATTTCTTGAGCTGAAGGCAACAAATGGTACCAGTCAGATATGCAAGGCTTGATTCTGATATGCAACGAATGATACCAGTCTGATATGCAATTCTGATATTACAAAGAGCTTTTTAATTATAGACATGCAAAATTGAGGAACCACATTGAATGTATCATTGGAGTGTTGAAGATGTGATTTCCTATTCTAAAAGTTGCTACTTATCACACCATTGAGGCATCTAAGAAATAGAAACTATAGGTAGATTAACATTTTTTTTTTGTAATATTTTTTGCTCTGATGTTGCTAGTGCCAGTGGGCAAACCATTTTTTCTGAAAAAATAGAATGCGTTGCTGGTGCCAGTGGACTAACCAGTACTCAGCAAGGACTTACATTTTAGTAAGAGTTTCCATAGATGTGGGCTAACAAAAAAGAAACAATGCTGACAGTATAAAAAAAAAAAAAAAAACAATGTGGACTAACCAGTTCATGTGCAAAATGTACATAACACAGTAGAGTCAATAGAGTTCATACACAAAATATATCAGTTGCTAAATTGAAAATACTATATTCATTCACAAAATATAAAAAATATAAGGATAATACCTTAGTGCATACTGCTAAGGATCATATTCTTACTGTAAGATTTTCAATCACAAAATATACAAAAAGTAGCTGGATAAGTTCATACTGTTTAACATGGATAAATTCTTACTATTTAGCTTTGAACCTCTCTATTCATTCACAAAATATACAAATAGTTGATGCATATTTCTTGGAAGAGTTCCTACCGTTTGATTTCAGAAATAAACCTATACAAGAGTTTAGCAAAAGGAAAAGCTGCTTGTATCAATTTCGAATTTCTTTTACAAATACCAAACAAGTTAGGCGTAACTTGATAATACTTTGATTTGGTACTGGCTTTTCCCATCTACTTGACCGATCGAAATGGAGTAAAGCTAATTTACCTCTTGATTGCTATCATTGACTGAACTAACAGGTGCCTGGTGCGAAGCGAGACCGTAGCAAGAGAAAAGAATACCAAGTGAGCGAAGAGAGGAACTGATATCAGACGAGTGGTCCATTTAAAGAATGATTTTACTCTGGCGGTCATTTCTCCCGCCAAATTTTTACGAAAAATAGCAAAAAAGAGAGCGCGAGAGAGCTCGTGGGAAAAAAATAATTAGATGCGAGTGAATAATTTTTTTACCAGCTGATGATTGTGAAGAGATGAGAACTCTGTGAGAAATCTTCCCCGTACCCATGTAAGAGAAGTGGAGAGCCGAACAGAGAAATGGGAAAATTCATTGATTGTCCCACGAGATGGGATGAGAACGAACAGCCCACAGAGCCGACGGATTGCATGGATGTGCAATTGAACTACTGCAGAGAAATGATGTGAGAACGGTATGGTATGATTTCATTGGAATTACGAATATTCCAGAAGTCTGTACTATTCAAGTGCCAAGTCAAACCTTTGACTTTGTTATCAAAATCCCATCACAATTTTCTCTGGTATCTTCGCCGAGAAGTCGCCTGAGAACAGGAGAACGACATCCTTGGCAGTAAGCCAGTAACTGCCAAGCTTGAGATTGACAATGGTGTTGTTCTGGGTCTCATCTTTCCTTCTACTGGTGTTACTCACCATGTCAGTCGTTTATCAGGTTTTAATTGCTCTTTTGATTTTTTGAATTGGAAGATTTTTGCGTAATTAAATCTGGAATGACTGTCACTTTTGCACTTCAGGCCTTCCTAACGTTGGATTAAGTTCAGGTTAGACCTGAAAATCTGGTACACCAGTCTGTTTTGACTGGCATCTCTTCTGGTACCAGTAGCTAACCTGTGAAATATTTTTCAAAATTTCAAATAGTTAATTCCTTCAGAGAATAACAGGAAGGTTTAACCTGGATTCTTAGTGTTAATTAAGCCTCTATTCATGCCGAATAGCCTTGATCTAGTTTTTTTTTCCAATGACCTTCGGAAATTTTATTTGCCTTTGTCTCTGTAAAAGTTCACTTGACCAGGTTAGCTCAGTGGTTGAAAGAAAAATTTGTATAAAATTTAGATAAATTGGTACACAATTGGGCCAATATTGATGCTAGTATTCTCAACATAGCGTCATATCCTTATTGCCACTTTCTTTTCTTAATCTAATGTTAGACTTTCTCCTCCCTTTTTTTTTCTATTTGGTAGCTGGTAACATTATTAGACTTAGAGAGGGACTACATAAATGCACATGACGGGGTTGTACAAGTTAATAGAGCGGTCTACGTTGAAGCTGCGTTGCAAGTAATCATTTGTCTGCTATTCTTGTTCTCTGGCCATTGGTTCATGTTCATATTTTGTATTCCTATCATTTACTACAGCACTAGAATGTAAGTCCTCTTACTATATACATTATGACTTTTTGGTATCAATATCATTATTTCTATTTAATCAATTGCAATTGTTTTACTTTTGTTAGAGCATAATTTTTTGGCCAATCATAGGCCCTCATATGTGCGTAAGCACACTGCTAAAAAATGCACCATACCAATTCTTACAGATTGATGTGGTGATGATATACAGAGTACTGGATGATATTCACAGAATTTGTTAGACTGCATTTCTCTGAAAAAAAATATAAACAATAAAATTAAAAGAATTAGTACACTGCACTAAGCATTGGTAATGAATCAAAGAAGAACTTAGAAATGAACATTATAATTTCTGTATAGGTATATGAGGGGGCAGCACAAGGTGAGCGAGGTTGATATATTCGGTAAATTTCACCAGGAGAAAACACGGCGCCTCATCAAGCTTGCAACAGTTGTTATCCCTCTCTGTCTCTCTCTTTTCTGGTATGATCCAAAACTGTGAATTTCTTTTAATTAAATGAGAATAGGGTCCAATTTTTATGTCTTGAAGTTTAGTTTTAGAGACACTGAGAAATATGCCTACCAAATGGCTCTGCCACAGGCACCATGTTACCCACTTTTTTCTCTGTATTTGGTGGTGACACTTGTTGAACTCAGCTGATTTGTATCAACAGATCTTACACTTTTCTATTGTTACTGTTCTGGTACAAAACTAATTAATTCAAGTTCCTTCATAAATTCTTGTAAATAGTAACAAGGAACGAAATTGAAACATATCATTTCTGGTTTCAGCTCTGGTCAACATGGTACGTGCATAATAGTCATTTCAGCAGGGAATTAAAATCTGATTTAATTGTTCTCAGTCTAGGCTTTGGAACCTTTAAAGAACTTTTTTTTAACCAATTTGTTTATTTCAATGCAAGCAATCATTTTGTTCTACTTCCAAAGAAACTGACATTCATTGACAATCTTTTGTGTTCTATTCTTTTTGGAAATTTATATAGGTTGATTTGGAGTGTGTTGGAAGATGACGATTTTCACTCGTCTTCTGATGAATGGTCTCATTCGTAGTGAACACAGCTTAGGTTGAAACTTCTTTCAGCTGTACGATCTTAATTCCTTATTGTATGTATTTATTCAGGGTGTCAATATGTTTATGCCTTAGTTCAAAAGAATTGAGAAAAAAATAAATGCATTTTACTTTCTGTAATTCTGTTCATGGTTTTTTTTTCTATCAAAAACAAAGAGGGAACCTTTTTATGAACATTGTGAGGTATACATCAGTTAGATGGTAATTTACATTTCCTGAAAAGTTGCCCTGTGTTTTTATGTGATGATCTATAAGGTTCTAGTGTAATTACGTCTGCCTATTTGTAAAGCTGCATTCTTAAATATTAAAGGGATGAATGATGAGAAAAGATTCTTCCATCGTAACATGTGTTGTAACAGAAGATACAAAACACCGTTGTCACAGAAATTTAGTGCTAGAGTACCAGTTCATTATAAAACCATCCTAGAATATTTCAACCTAATATTAATTCAGTAGTAAAAAGAACTAATTTCTTTATTCGACAAATTTAGAATGAAATCAAAGTGAAATTGAAAAAAAAAAGTACTGTCGTTTTATTACACTTGAATGTAAGCATGTACCCAATTGAAATCTAGGATTGGATTTGGCAGCAATTGAAATTTATTTATTAAATAAAGATGGACTTCGAGCAATTCAACTTTAAATATTTCACAATAAATTCCCTATTTAGATTTTGAACATACAAACTCTAATACAGAGGTCTGCCTTTTTGAACGTACAAACTTTCAAAAGTTTGTTGTTTATAGAACAAATAATATCTTAAAATGTTGATTACTTTACATAATACGGAAGAAAATATTGTGTTATTTATAAATTCGTTCACGTCATAATTTGGAGAGTTGATGGAGTAAATAATTTAAATATGATAAGGGAATTATTTGAAAACCATATTACCATGGCCATCTGTTTATTGATAACAAGGTCAATTGATATATCAAAAGGAAAATATGAAACAGAAATGAAAATCCATAAGCACGAACCTGTCACAAGAATCTGTCCCGTGTACCAGTATATATGCCAGTATCGCAGCCCCTAAACCAGAACAGCCATAAGCGTCATGACTAGATTTAATATTTTATATGAACAGATCGATCATCAATCAGTTTAGGAGGCTTTGAAGGCCGGGAAACTTGATATGAAATTAATTTGTTATATAAACGTGTAGAGGGACTCTACAATCTAGAATCTGATGGAGTTTTGGATGACAAATATATAGTAAATTCCATAATAAACCAACTTCTTCAATGTTATCATGATGTTTTTATGAATGACGGAGTGTCGAAGTTAATTTCAATGCTAAGAATTCTTTGATAACGGTAACATTCTAAAAGCATCCAATATAATATTTTGAAAACAGTTTCTTTTTTATGGAAAACAAACAACCAATATATATAACCATACTCTTGCGATTAGGGGTGTAAAAAATATTCACAGCTCGTGGCTCGTCCGTGTTCGACTCGTAAAAAATTTGTTGTGAGTTCGTTCATTATCAACTCGAGTTGTTAACGATACGAGCTAGTCAGCTCGTTGAGTTAATGAGCCGATCATGAACTCTGTTCAGCTCGACTCGTTAACGAAACACACATGTTATATAATAGTTAATTGATAGATATTAATATCCAACTTCAATAGTTTAGTACAAGTTGAACAATATTAATGAATATATAGTCTAGGGATGCCAAATATATTCGTAACTCGTGGCTCGTCCATGTTCAACTCATAAAAAACTCGTTATGGATTTGTTTGTTACTCATTTTACTAACTTGGTAAGAAGATCCTTGTTCTTGAAAAGTACTTGGTGAATGTTTTAATATAAGACTTCGCTTGTCTCGAATTTGTAACGTGGATTGTATGATGATTGTGTGGGTAAAGCCAATGATTTGATAGAGATTGTGCACTTTACTTCCTTGTGATTCTCCTCATGTGAGCAAAGTTGTGCGTACACATCTTTGGGTTGATAGGTGAGTCATTTAGCTTGTAAAGCTTCTATAGAGTTTACGACGCCATCCCAACCAGGCTTCTTGAACACCATCCTAAAAACTTTACCTACAAAATATCCATCACAAATGTTAGATCATACTTCAACGAATTCATTTCTTAAAGATACAAGTCTATGGTAGTAGAGACTTTCAAAGAACTTGTTATCTTCAAATTTCATATTTTCTAACTTTGTTGCTAATCCGACCTTTCGAGTCTTTTTTATATGTTTGTTCCCTTCATATCTAAGGACTAAGGCATTCAATATTTCCTTAGCATTAGAGGAATGTGTGAGAGATAAAGCAATTGACTCATGAATTGAGCTTAATATGGTGTTAATAGCATTGTCATTAGTGTACTTAAGTTCTTTAGACTCTTTTGTAAATGTTACACCATCTAGCTCATATTTTGATATCTAACCATCTTCAACTATTTTCTAAAGTTCAAGTAAACTTAGATAGTTTACCATACACTTTTTCCAAAATAAAAAATTCTTGCAACCAACACCAAAGACCGGGAGTTCTTTCACAAATTTTAATTGTGTCATATTTCACAAAGTCAAGAACTAACAAGAATTTGATGTTTAGCTAGGTATGAACCTGTGGGCTCTGATATTAATTGTTAGAAATATTGGGGCTTAAAGCGCAAGACTAAGGTCAAACAATAAGACATAAGCGTTTTCAATCAACAATTTCAAATTAAATCTTTTAGACCTTAATCACATAGCCAAGAGTTAAAGCAAGCAAGTTCTAGAAGTAATAGAGCAATTCACAAATCAACAAAGAGCAAAGTAATAAAGAGAGAGAGAGAGAGAGAGAGAGAGAGAGAGTAAAGAGAGAGCAAGAGCAATTAAGAGAACTAAGAGAACACGCGATGTAACGTGGTTCGACCTATCAATCAAATCTTCCTTTCGGGTTCGATTTCACTATCAAAATAAGTGTTCTTTAAAATTTCAGAACCGATCTTTGATTTCTTCTAAACAAGCAAATCAATCTTCAACTCCTAGACCATGTAAGGGGCAACACCACTCTACACGGTTAACGGTCCAATTGACAAAACAATCAAGGACAGGGGATGCACTACTTGACAACACAAATGTAGTGCATCAAAGGCCAAAAACTAGCTAAAGAAAAGTTTTCAAATTGATAATTAGACTATGGGTGATATACTAATGCTCTTAGGTTTAGATAGCTGAAGGAAAATGTTATTTGGCTCTTTATTGTGCTCAATTTGATGCTTGGAAGCTTGTGGGGTGTTTGATACCCTACTGGTTCGTCTCTGCATCATATATATAGGCTAGACACTTCTTGGAGTCTTGAACCCTTCAAAAATGATTGTAGCGTTATAGAAAGGTTGTAACGCCTTGGTTGACCCATTATAACGGGTTGGAGTTCTTCCATCTTTGCCCTTATGTGCTCTTGTAACTGTCTTGTAGGCCAATCTAAGCAGGAATCTATTACACCGGGTTGGGAACCCGTTCTAACGAGTTGGAGGGCGTTGTAACGTCTTAGTGAAGCGTTATAGTAATGCTGCTCTCTGCCAAAATGCCTTCTCTCTGCACTTCCTCTCTACTTCTAACCTGTTGTGACGGGTTAGGCACTCGTTATGATAGGTTGTTGATCCGTTGTGACGGATTAGGAAGTGTTATGGTAATGTTGTGCACTGTGGATCACTGTGAAACCATCTTTTGATGTCTTGAGCATGTCTTGACTTGTTTTAAGCATCTTTGAGCATTGTTTGAGCATGTGCAAGATCATGTTGTACCTGTGTTAACCTGCAACTTCACAAAAATTATGTGCAATGTTAGTACTGATTTGTTTTGCAAATTGTCAAACAAGAGATTAGTTTAATCCAACAGAGACACAAGATTCTTTGCTGGCACGAGAAATGTCGATATCTAGAGGATTGTTTGGGGCTTGGGAGATTATGAAGGTACATGTGTCATGGATGTTAGATTGGTTATATGAGTCATAGAAACATTCATGTTTCTTTAGTTTTAGTTTTATTACTTATTTTATTAGGGGCTGATCAGCAAAAACTTGGCAGGTTAATCCACTACTAAAGAAAGAAGCTATTATAGCCCCCTATTATAGCGGACCTTAATGTCATCCGCTATAATAGACCTATTATAGCGGACCACAGAGAAAATCCGCTATAATAGGGGTTCTATTATAGCGGATGGAACTAATAGTCCGCTATAATAGGTCTATTATAGCGGATTGGAGATAAAAGCTGCTATAATAGGGTCTCCCACGGATCACTATATAGTATGAATCCAACAGTTGATTCATGTCAATCCAACGTTCCAAAATTTCACACAGTCCCACGGATCAACACAGATTTTCTTCCCAAAAATTTCCCTTCTCTATATAAATATCAACTCTCCATCATTCTTCCTTCACTAAAATCTTCCCTCATTCTTTCTTCTTCACACAAAAATCTGCCCTTATCCGTTCTTCTTCACACAGAAATCTTTCATCATTCTATTTTCGTCAAATATTATTGTGTTTTAAGTTTGTTTGTATATATATATATATATATATATATATATATATATATATATATATATATGAGCATGGCTAAAATAATATGCATAGTACACCACATAACGTACTATGCTCTCAATTGTATTTAATTTGGTCATTAAATTGATATTTAAGTTGCTCAATAAATTCTTCATATCAAAATCTTGTAGGAAATAAAATTTCGTGATTTTTAGAGCTTTCTTGCTATTTTTTAAATATTTTTTAAAAACAGCTCAGAAATGACACTTTTGTAGTATTAAATCTGGGCTGTTTTTAAAAAATATTTAAAAAATAGCTAGAAAGCTCTAAAAATCACGAAATTTGATTTCCTACAATATTTTCATATGAAGAATTTATTGAGCAACTTAAATCTCAATTTGAGATCATAATTGAGACCGGCCCAAAATTTTGGTCGCAGGCTCGCAGCAGGCCTCATTTAACTCTTTATTCTAATTTCGAGTCGCATCGTCGCCCTCTCAAGAGGATTTCATTTCCACCGACTCTTCGTAAAACCTACCTCCCGTTTTCGTTTCGACCTCTTTAGCAAAAAAACATGTTCTCTGTTGTTCCTCCGTCGTTTTCCGGCGATTGCCCTCCGACGATTACAAATCTACCCTCTTCTTCATCCTTCACTCCTTCGTGCTGGACAACTCTCCAAGGGAATCAGGTAATTTACTGAAACCCTAGTTTCTAATTAAAAGTAAATTGTTGCGACAGAACATCTTCTTGATCTTCGATTTCCCGATCTCTTGATCTTTGGTTTTGGTTTTGGTTTTGTTTTTGTTTCTTGATCAAGGTAATTGTGTTGATTTTCCTCTGCTCAATGCCCCAGGCCTTATTGGCCTTGCCTCCTTATTCGCAGCAGCATCTGTAAGTTAGCTGAACTATATTCTATTTTAGTTTGTTTTCATAAATTTGCCTTTTTGTCAACTAATTTATTTTGATTTTAGGTTGTTGATGTGATTGATCGGTACGATGCTGAGTGTGTACCAAGTGACATGCAGGGCAAGGAGCTTAATTTCATTCAAAACTCTTCCACTAACAAAACTTGCACGAGAAGATTGATTGTAAGATTTTCATGCATTATTCTTGAATATCAACCTGTAATACTTTCTGGCTTTTCAGAGAAATGATTTTTTTATAATGATTTCAGATCCCAAAAACCATGAAGGGTCTTGTACATATTTACTATGAGTTGGATAACTTTTATCAGAATCATCGCCGGTAAGTGATGCCTAATACAAGCTTCTAATGATTTGCTTTTATGGAAAAAATTATCTTGATTCTAGAATATTATGTTGTATATTGCATAAAGTACAAATATTTGAAAATGACAGCAGCACCCAAGTGGAATTTGCAGCTGACATTCTATTTTCTTGAGATTATTTGTTCCTAGTACTTTCCGAGTCATAAGATCAAAGTCTTTGCAGCAAAAATGACCGAAATGTCTATGATTTTATTATGTCCATATTGATTTGCTACATATGAAATTTCTATGGCTATATTTCTAGCTCACCTGGGCCTACTAAAAATGTTGTAATTTTCTGTTGAATAATGTTGACAATACATCATGGAGGTACGTCATGTGAATATTCAGTTCTATATATTCACAATGTCCTAATATTTGCATGCTATTCTTTACACCTAATTGTACTTATCATTTCTCTTGTGTGTACCTATATCTTACTGACCTTGTTATTCCTTGAATTTGGTTGTTACTCAGGTATGTAAAAAGTCGTAGTGACAGACAACTTCTACAACCCTCAAAGGAAGATCCAACAAAGAATTGTGCGCCAGAAGGATATACTCCTGGAGTCTCTTCAATGACACTTGCAAGTTCTCAGTTGACAGGATGGCACTACAGCTCAACAAGAAGAATATAGCCTGGACTAGTGATTGATCTCACAAGTTCGGCAATGATGTCTACCCCAAGAATTTTCAGATGGGAGCGCTTATTGGCGGTGGAAAGCTTAATGAAAGCATACCGGTATGTATCTTACATTGCTTTCAAGTTTCACTGGCATGGTTTGATACCTACTTAAGTTTGTCATTGTGAGTATGATCTTTAATAAAAATTGTTATTAGTAACATAACAAGTTACCGTAACTTTATACTTTACCTTTCTCATCATGCAAGGAAACATTTGAGCCAGAGTTCGATACTGTTTTCACACTCTAAGGAGCTGACAGCAGGCAATGCTAATAGCAGATGGGAGATGCTGCTGAGCCTCTATTAGGTGGACTGCCTGCATTGGTACATTCCTAGCTAGCTGGAGCCTCTATTATTTTTGTGCTGTTGAAGTTGTTGTTTACAGATCAGATGGGAGATGCTGTTGAGCCTCTATTTATATTTACTTCCACCTTTTATTGCATAACTAGTTGAACTTTACATAATTTTAATCAGATATATAGAGACTTCATATACCAGTCCGATACTTGAAAGTTGAAACTTTATTATTACAAGATCAGTTTCAAAAAGTAAAGGGTTAGTTGTGATCCCGTCTGATTCAATTGCTCATCATTTCAATTGCTTTTACCAGTCTGATCCATGACCTAATCGTGAATATTCGTCTTTACATCTTAAATAATGGAACAAAATAATGAGGCAGTTTAAATTTCTCTCCCATGCATACTTAGATTTAAACTGTTTCTTTAAATTCAACAATATATATTGAACCTGTCAACAAAAGTTGGGTGAATCATCTGGTTTGTCTTAAATTTGATGATTGAGTGTTCATACTCTGCTCGGAACATCTAGTGAGATGCTATGTATCAATATCCTATTAACAATTCTTTTGTTTAGGTTGGGTGTGCAGGCCTGCTTCATTGTGCGGCTGATATTAGATGATTCATTTTCTAAGGAGGTTAATTACCTCTTTTGTTTCTATACTTTTCATGTACGCAATTTTGTTAAATTTGGATGTGTATTTATTTATTTTATTTTGGATCGTTTACTTTCAGAATTATGGTATGTCACTATTGCCAGCATATGAACCAGCATTTGATTGGGTGAATGAAAGATCACTGACTTTTGGCCAAATGGAACCTGAAAGTATTCCAATTCAGCATAACAGGTAACTACTTCATCTCCTATATTTCTTGTAAAATTCTTAACAGGTTCTGTTATTTCAAAATTTTGAAATATGCCTTTTACAATCTCTAATTGCTAGCCTTTTCTTCCTTGGTTTTGGTGCAGTGGATTGAAGATACCTGTCATCGATATTTCAGGCTGAATTATTAGGTCATTGAAGGAAAATTGTGGGCTAATATAGCAAGTACAAGTATAGCTATTAATAGCAAGTATGGAGGAGTGATTACAAAAAGATTAGAAGAAATGAGACTGTTTTAGTGTAGAGGAATTTCGAATATGTTATGTAAATAACTAATATTTTATTAATTTGTACATAAGAATGACTTTCTAAGTTTGACTTGTGATCATTTATGATGCTACAACAAGTTTGATGAATAATACACTATGTTAAGTGAAAATTTTAAAGAAAATAACATAAAAATAATGACATAAAGCAATGTGCTAGACTTGAGACTAGAAATGAATTTGCGACTAGATGTGAGGTCAATTGCGACTAAAAATAATACACTGTTTTATGTGATGTCAGCACTGGAGATCTGCGACCGGATGAGAGTTCAATTGCGACCGGATGACGTCAGCATTGACTATCTGCGAGGAGCGATCTGCCACGAAGTCATGTGCGACCGGACCTCATCTCAGATGGTCATCTGCGACCGTATATAAGCCTTCTGCGACCGGAAATCCGGTCGCAGATAGACTATTTTCCTGTAGTGACAAGTGATAAGCTTGTAGACAGTTTACTAGAGATTGATGCAACGACAGGACTGCAATGCTTAGAAGATTCCCAGCATGAGAACCAAACCCTAGGCACCAGTACATCCATCCATTTATGCACTTACCTTCATGCTTCCTTTGTCTTTCTTTCAAAATTATTAATTCCAAGTGAACCTATTAACTCAATATCAATTCTCTTAGCAACTTAAGTATTTTCTGATCACATGCAAATAGGAGATACATATTATTGGATAAGTAACATAACAGTTTATTCAAAATCCGGCTAGCAACAAGCAAAACATATATAAATAAAATCATGAGGAATGAAAATAAGCTAATTTCAGCTGAAAAAACAAAATACGAATTCTACAATAAAAAAATGCTCCAATTACACAACTGACAGCGCTGGACATAAAATATGCTAGTTTAAAACAAGTTCGTATGGATTGACTAGAATTCATTCCAACTTGAGCTTATTTTGAAGTTGATAAAAGCTTAATTAACATCAATCACATGAGGCAGACAAAATATTAAATATGTCATAAGAAAACCTAAAATTAAGAGACCAAAGAAAATTAATCCATAATCTCAATCCACGACAAAGAAATACTGCAAATTGAGAGAAACTACAATAACACTAGCCCACTCTTGCATCAAAACTGCGGACGGCCACCACTTCCTCCTACGCTCCAGCCGTAACCATCGCTAGGCAATTGAACATTATTCATTAGGTTAGGAGGCAGTCCTTGGAAGAGTTGTGCACTGCTTGGATCGGCAAGCATTTGCTGATGCTGCTGTGAATGGGGCGGTGGTGATTGACCATGCCCCGCTAGTCCAGTAGCGCCCATCGGATCTTGGGCTAGTGGAGACTCCTCCTTGTCAAGCGGGAGCCTCTCGTATGTTGCATTACCGAAAGAAGCTGCCATTATAACCACCGGCCCAGATGCAATTAGTGCTCCAACCACACTTCCTCCAACTATCTGCCCCTGGCCACCAGCGAGGTAAATTGTCAATCCGGTAGCAGCTGGAGGTGCAGGAGGGGGCAGGAATGACCCGGCAAGCGACAGTATTTCAAACCGTCCATGAAGAGTAACCACTGCAGTTGGACTCCCTGGCTGCCTGAGAGTGACATTCATCACCATACCACCACCGCTGAGCACGCACACACCACGTTGACGACGGCGTGCAAAGTTTGAGACGGTGTCGAAAACATCGCATCCATCTGCAACCTCCATTACGTGTGTGCGCAAGGCGTTTGCGCTGTCCTGCGTGATAATAATTGGCGGCTTCGGCTTGTTCTTCGAGCCAGCTGGACGACCTCGTGGCCTCCGTGTTATCAAGTCCATGCCACCGCTACTGCCTCCACCGCCGCTAATTGGACTAGTATTTCCACCGTTGCCTCCTCCCATGTTATTGTTGTTTCTGTTGTTGTTGTCATCATTTATGTCCGTGTTGGTACCTGTCTGTTCTTCCTCCGACTTTGGTTGCGACGTGTGGAAGTTTTGGAGATGAGAAGGGAGGTGGAAATCACGGGTGTGAAACGGTGGGGGAAGGTGTTGTTGTAGGTGGTGGCCGTGAGATACTGGATCCATGTTTCTTCTCCTAATCAAATGTACACAACGCTAATTTTCTTCCCCTCTTTCTTGGTAGATTGTTAATTAGATATCTTAACTATTCTATAAGAATAACAGATTTCTCTAGAGAGAGAAAGCAAGAGTGAATGTAATAGTGTCACCAAGGAAGCAAATTAGGAAACACATAGAGCCGCTCCATTGCTTCACCCCTCTCTCTCTCTCTCTCTATAACAAAGCAAGAGATTAGGGTTATCAATTGTAAAAGGTCAAAGGGGGAGGGGAGAGAGTAGAGAGGTAATGGGGTTGTGTTGAGATGGCAAAGGAAGACTTGACACAGCCTACTACTGCGGGAGGGGCGGTGGGGTGGGACCCACAGCCTACCTTAAGCTCGAGAGAAATTTGTATTAATTATAGACTCGGTTCTTCCATTTCGTTGGTTCGTTGACTAAGACCTGGAGTGGGGGGCCCATGTGTTAAAAGGTCGCTTTCCTGCTGAGGGGTCGCGGTCGTTGAATTATGGAGCAAATCATAATCATAATAAGCCATTTTGTTGTTTGCTCTGTTGCTTTGTTTCATGCTTCCATTGGAGAAGGGAAGCGTGCAAGTTTGTAGGAACCCCATTCGTCGTTCTTTAACGTCGGTATTTTTTGAGGCAGCTGCATATCTTTTTCTTCATTGCTTTTCACGTTATTTTTTTACAACTAGTTAGTCAGCGAAGCTCTAAGTAGCAGTCGCAACATTGACATTATGGCATAGGCATGCATAATCTTAATTTGTGACTTAGAATAAGATGAAATTAATCTAATCTAGACAGCTCTGAAAACATGCATATGTTGGTCAGTTAGGGAAGACGCACGGAGATAAGATTTTTAAGATGTATATAAGTTTCTATAATACACCTGAGGTTCCAACTCATGGTTTTGTGTTTTATTTCTAATAAAAACACTATGTAATGATGTTAAACAATTCTAGTTAAATGACCATTAATCCTAGGAAAAGTACAATTCGTGCATAAGTTTTTGAAAGAAACTTGTCAAGTCATCGACACTTTTAAATGTTTATATAATATTTAAAACAATTGATATACTGTTTTTTTTTAAAAAGCAGATAATTAATCGAACTGCTTTCATTTCTTCTCCGAAGCAAACAACAACAGTTACGACCAGCTGCAGTATATAGCAGTAGACAAGATAACCCATGAACCATCCGGCCCCTATCTATATTTACCCACAAACAAGCACATAACACATATATATACAATACAACACAACTGTTCACAAAACAACAAACAAAAACTAATAATAGACATCACAATCTAAGGTAGCAGTTAGAGATGGATCCCCAATTCTTGAATACATTGCTCCAATCCAGAATGTGTCCCTCTCCATGATTGAAACAAGTACTAGAATTGTTGATATTACTATGGAAGAAAAAGTGTTTTTTCGTGGACCTAACCACGGAAAAGATGTAATTTTTTTAGAATAGCCGTGAAAAAACTCCACGCAACTTCACCACGGAAATAATCATTTATGTGAACTTAACAATGTAAATGTTTTCACGGAAATAATCCTCTAATGGGCCATTCATGGGCCACTGGGCACTCCACGAAAATAATAACACACATTCACGGAAATAATAATCCATATTCACGGAAATAATCATGCACTGGTCCCACCAAATATAATTATTTTTCTATCAACGTATCTGGCAAAAGAATTTATTTTATTTTTTTATCATTTAATAATTATTTCCAATTTTTTATGCATATTCACATTCAATAATGTAATTAGTACTAATTTAAAATTTTAAACATTGCACAAAAATGAAGAAATTATTTCACAACATATTAAAATTTATTCTACATCTCCACAGCAAGTTCATTTACAGACAAAACTAACATGCATTTTTCCAACGAATATCTACAATAAATTAATATCTGATAAATCAAAATTAGGTCATATTATTTGCCCCTTCTCATTCACTAATTACTCCTGCAGTTGAAATGATTAGGAGATAGTTCTGCAAAAAAAATTAGGCAAGTGAAATGTCGAGCAAAAAAATTAAAAAAAGAAGTATTGTCAACTATATATAAACTACCTAGTTACAAATTCAATCAGGAAAAAAATCTGTAAAAAGGAAGTACTACCACATCAGATTCTGGTGCGCCTCGTGGAGGTGGCTTCATCAAGCCAAGTTGCATCATCATGGATCTTTGATCAACTAGTACCCCTCTGCGGTGCAAAACCTTTGCATCATGTCAGTACTATATCAGATCAAAACATACCTAAACCATAATAGTGCACCAGAAATTAGATAACAATCGTATCAGCTTAAACCAAATTTACCAGAACCCTACCAGTATCCGAGAACAATCCCAAAGGTTATGACAATTTTCGAAAAATCAAGCAACTTGACAGTAACTATCTTCAAGACCAATCCTTGGTTTTTCTTATTCCAGAACTAAAATAATTGGTATCCTAAAGGTGCAATTGAAAAGGTGTTGGACAGGAACATAAGGATTTTGTAATCAATTTCAAGGATAACTAATTGTTCAGTACTGGTATAGTGATGCCTGGTTAATCATATAATGCTATCCTTGATTATAATCTGATCTGAACCTAACACAATGTACCTAAGATGTAAATTGTGCCAATTGTTTTTTAGGCATGGATATTCTTGGTACCGATGGCAGTCTGATGCACCAAGTTGGCAACTTTAAATGATGGCCTCAAGTTTAATTTGTCGCCATAATATACTTCACATTACGCAAAAGGCATAATGTACTATGCCCACATGATGCACTGCTTAAAATATACTTATTACTATCTTGTAAAAGGCAATTGGGCTTACCATTCGTGGTGTCAACTAATTCAATTTCAAGCATTATCTCCGCATGTTCAAAAAAAAGAAGCAATTAATGAAATTATCAATCATTTCTAGTATTGAAAAATGGGTACTGATCCTCTATTGGATACTTACATCTGATTTTCTGCTAAAATTACATCTACATCAAAGAATAATTCACCTGGAAGTGTCACATGTTCATGTTTAAAATACTTAATGATCGCGCTAAGCCTTTTCAAAAAAAAATTATTGTCCATGCTTTTCTATGGATAACTAGAGGTCTGAATGTTCGACACATATTAACCATATATATTTGGCACTAAAATCCTACCAAAACTTTGAACAAAACTGCACACAAAAATTAAACCTGATAATTTTGGAGTGGCCTCCGTTGCTCTCCTATCATGTACCAAGATGCATCAAGCACCTATAAAATACAAATGATATACATTCTGAGTTGCTAAAGTTCAAATAACTTGATAAAAAATCTGAAGCAAAAAGAACAAAAGTAGATTGTTATAAAAAACTCCTTCTGATAAAGATGGACTAACAAACATAAACAAAAATATTTACAGAAGAAATGTTAACCCCAATAAATCACCTTCACATCAGATTCTTTCAAATTAACATGTAACCATCAGTAGAAACAACAGGATTGCTAGTGGAGACCAAAAGATGCGATCACACCCAAACCTGAAGTTGTTGTTAATTTACATCTCCCGAATCGAGTAGATGGCACAAAAAAAATTGGTTGCAATTCACATTCGCATTCTCACCTCGACGTCGATCGTTGTTTCCATGGGCTGATGTGTGCAAGAGGAGGCAACAAAAGGTTCTGGGTGATTGAGAGGGAGATCTTGGCTTTTGTTTCAGAAATTAGAAGTCGAAGAGAATGGAGAATTGATGGGAAGAAAGGGATTTTGTCTCGCTCTCTCCTGCACCCTCTAGTCTAGGGTTTGTTTTGTTCGATTGAGGTTTCAAACTAGGTCCAAAAAATGAATCCAGTAATTGATACTAAACTTCCATTAGATTATTCGAATTCCTAGAGGATACAAGTCGCACAGATCTTATACCTTGGATGAAGCTTTTAGAATTAGCAGCCTTTTCACCCATTATCCCGATCTGACCTTCTTCTTGCACTACTATTTCCACTCTTTTCAATTTCACCCCTTCTCCTACATGATCGATATAAGTAACGGGAAAATGTTGGAAGAAAGCAGCGTGGCTTTCGATCTAGGGTGTGTGGAAGAGAAGCGAAAATGAACAGAGAGAATGTTTTGATGGTTTTGCTAACAAGTGTAACAAGTGTGGCTTTTTTGTTCTAGTGTTAGCGGCTAGGGTTTACCAGCAGAAAACTTAAATTGTTTTTTGAGTGAATTTTCATTGAGTGGGAAAAATGAAGCGAAATTTTTGGAAAGGAAATTTCCTGCTAAAATTTCTGGAGATGTTGCAGCATGATTATTTCCTTGAAAGCACATGGTTATTTTCGTGGAAGGACTTGAATTATTTTTATTCATGACTTTTTCCGTGGATCTATCCACGGAAATAATATAAAATAATATGAAAACATTTTTATTTCGTCGAATCTTGTTTTGCCAGACAAAAAATATTAGCTAACCATAGAAATAACTAAAGTTCTAGTAGTGGAAAAGTGTTAAAGAAAATGGAACGGAAAGATAATCCTGCAATTTGATTAAATAACACCTTGTTACGATTATTCCAAACACAAATTAAACATTCGCTACATAAGTGCAGCATTTGCATTTGTATTTTATTTTTACAAATAAAAATTTCGTACCTTAGAGTTATGATTTGAACATCTTGCTATTCGAATTGAGACGTCAAATTTAATAAATAAATTTTATGAACTACGTGTTATATGATTAATATATCAAATACTATCACTAACATTACATTAATTAATATGAGATATGCCAATAAATGTGAATAATTAAGGATTGACATAATACAAATTTTGCTAAGTTTTGGATACGAATACATATACAACTGATGTGATATAACTGTAATTGTTGATGGACTAATTATAATTAATTTAATACTACTGTAAAGATCTCATGAATCATGTCATAATTTTTATAGATTACGAGATCTTATCATAGTGTAAAGATCTCATTAATCATGTCATAATTTTTATAGATTACGAGATCTTAATAAGATCTCAAAAAGATACGGAATCTTACTAAGATCTCATAAAGATATGATATCTTGTTAAGATGTGAAGAAGATACAAGATCTTATCATAATTATGAGATCTTTTCAAGATAATAAGGGCACTAGTATTTAAGTGTTGGGTCTCCAAGGAATACGAGTGTGTTAGGTGTTCATGTGTTGCACTTATGCTCTATTTTGTTCTCTCCATTAAAGACAAATACCTCAACTCTTATTCGTGAGTTGGAGGAAAAGAAAAGAGCACCAGTATCTCCTTGGAAGGACTCGTAAGCGTCAATTTGAGACTAAAGGAAAAGGATAGCATAGAGCCCTATCTAGTGATACTGCTTGAGATCTAGACAGTCAAGACCAACACAGGATGCCAAGTAAGTAACGCTTCCGCATTTTTTTATAATTCTCTAGAGTTGATCCTGATTGTAGCAATTGTTTAGGATTTTAAGCAAACAAATAAATTTGAATTGAATTGCACTAATAGTTGCATCAGGACAACTGATGCAAATGTTGATGCACATCAGCACTGCAAATGCGAACAAATATAATTACTTTTATTTCTGAAAATGAACGGGTAGATATATTCTAAAATGTTGATGCACATTAGCATTGCAGATGCAAAAAAAATATAATTGTTTCTATGCAGATGCAAATAAGTATAATAATTTTTAATTCTGAACGGATAGATATTCTAAATCGAGCACTCCAGTTTTATTTTTATTTACTTATTCTAAAATTGCCTCCTAAAATAGCACTTTTGGTTTCTCCGGCCATCTCGGCCTCCTCCCCCTTCTATGAATGTCTAGGGTTTGGACTTAATTAGGTGGCTCATGTGTGAAATGGGAAAGAGAGAAAGCAAAGAGAAGAGCACTGTCGAAATTAGGCTTACTCTTTTCTTTCAATTTTTAGGATTTGAAGGTATCAGTTGTTATCCGTCGGAGGAGAGAGGGAGCGAGGAGCGAAGAATAGAGGAGAAAATGAGTTTGGTTGGAAATTGAGTAGAGGCACTCGTGACTTGGCTAAAACACAATAGAATTTTGTGTTTGAGGAAACATATACATTATCACGATTTTTTCTTTTAATATATCTATAAAACTAGATAATCACGAAATTATGCTTATAAAATAAAATCGTGAAGGTGAAATAGGCCGAAGGCAGACCTAAGTCAAGCTAGCGCTTCTTTGAAAAACTTTGGTAGCTAATTGGAGGGAATAATGGAGTGTAAATTTAACAAATTTTTGGAGGTAGTGTTCAGCGCCAAAATGAATTTAGCTAAAGATCTGTTGTTACTCACAATGACGCAAATAATTATGATAAGTTTATATATATATATGTATTGAGTATATTACTAATTATATATGAACAGAAGTTTATTTTACAATACAAACCTCACAAAATTATATTAAATTTGAAATATCAAACAAAAATTCTCATCTCATTCTTAAGTAAATATCTCAAACAAAAGTTTTAATCTTCCTTTTCATATTTTCACCGAAAATATTGATTTAACCAAATAATATGACAGTTCATAAATATGTGTTCGATCAACGAATTTGATAAAATTTAAAATTTATTAGAGTTGAATTTTTCATTTTTATTTGATTTTTATTTTAGATTTTTTTTTAAGTGAAGTTGTGTCTCTCCCTCAATCATCACATGTATCTTTTTGTTCTTACGATTGAAAGTGAGGTTTCATATTACATCTCAAATCGTTAATCTGGTATTTGCGAAAGCAACTAAACATTTTCAAAGAAACTTTGTATTATTTTATTTGAAAATATAAAATTATTAACCATAATTTTCGTATTTTTAGTATTTAATTAAACATTAAATTTTCATATTTTCTTTACAATTGAAATTCTTTCTCTTATGTAAATCTATTTTTTCAAAGACATATATTCAATTAAACATTAAGTTTTCATTGTTGAACTAGAAAGTCTGTATGTATGTATGTATGTATGTATGTATGTATGTATGTATGTATGTATGTATTGTATACATGTTTTCATTAATATACATCAGTGACTTGTGAATATAGTACTAATGTGTTATACAAGAAAGGAAAGTTTAAATTTGAAATATAACATTATGGTTTCACAAGAAAATGCTTTGGATATCAACAAGTTGAATGCTATATGGTGCCCCTAGACATAGGATCAGGGACCATGCATCTTATCGAACAAAACAGGATTGAGAGCAACAAGATGGATGTATCACCCGATCTAAATTAAGTCAATGCAACAAATGAATTCGAAAATGCTACGTCCAACATATCGGATGAAGATCTCCTATACTTGAGAAAAGTTGTTACAATCCACGAAAATAGAGAACTCACCATCCCCTCAAATGGATTAGTATCCAAACTGGGTAACCAAACTTCGATAGTGCCCATAGACATCACCAAACTTCGGTAATGCCCATAGACATCACCAAAATGGGTGGGCTTGATGTGTTCATTGCAAGCACAAGAATGCCAGAAATTCCAAGGAAACTAAAACCCACAAAAGACAAAGAAAAGCAAGAGGTCCCTGAACAAAGTGAGCCCTCCTCCAAAACCCCAAGTCGGGTGAGCTTAACTGAGAAAGTCAAGAAGCCAGAAATTAAAAAAAAAATAGAATGCTCCGAGAGGTAATGAGGAAACCCTACTCATTCCATCAAGATAAAGTGGCTAAAATGTTCTGCAAAGTTTTCGAGTTGGAAATTGAATTGCCTTCATGCAAAAGACATCAAGACATGGCCAACACAAATGACCCAAATTATTGTCCACACCACACAATATTCGGACATATAATCGAAGATTGATTCGTGTTTAAAAATTAGCTCGAAGACCAATACCAAGAGGGAGAAATTGACATCACCCCAAGATATCTCCAAAACTTAGGCCCTCACATCTCCAAAACAACGAAAGAAACACACATCCTGTTAGTTTGTAATAATCTACAAGTCAATAATACGATAAATTATCATAAAACTTTGTTCATAAATTGAGTGATTAATAAATTGTCATTTTGTTACCTTGAGTATTATTGAATTTATGAATCATTCATTTATCTGACTAGAGTCGATAACTGGATTGCAAAACTTCATAATATAGATGATATATATTCTTAAAAGTCTCTAACCAAGGTAATTAGCAGGAACACTAACTTACCGTTACAAGGTTAGAATGTGGATTAAAAGATGGTTAAGTTTTACAGACCATAGACATGAAATGTCGTTTTAATCACATGAATGCTTGTTACAGGAACATGGTATTTGACAGACTTTGAATGAAACATTAAATGGAATTGTGTACGTGTCATTAATGTTTTCATTCAGTGCTAAGTTCTAAAGTATAAGGTATTCATCATTCCTACTAAGAGATGTGTATGTGTGATTGTTATCTAACGTTGTCGGTAAAACGCAGTCATAATGGTAGCTTTTCGATATACATAACTTAGTTGAGATAGTGATGGTTGCCAAAAGTACTATTGTCTCTCGTATCTATATACGAGTTACAATATCACTGGGCCCCTTGATAGAGTAGGATTATCTGCATGCAGTATAATTACAAGAGAAATTATATTTGATACGTCTGCTCAAGATCGAGAAAAGATTAAGTTTGCAAGGATGACACACACCTACCTTGAAACTAATCTGACACTGTGAGACAAAAGAATTAACATGACAAAAATGTTTAGTGGATCGTGATATTGCATAGTACAACATCATCTGTGTAATTGGATGGTCATAGCGCAGATGTCAAATGCCTCCTATGATTATAGAAGTTAAAATGGTTTTAATTCTATTTACCAACATAACACAGATCATATTGGATCACACCGTATAGGAGCTAATCAGAGAATATTAATGATTAATTATAAATTGGTTATAATTAATATTAAGATGGTTATAATTAATTATATATGATATGATTAAATTATATATGTCATATAAGATGACAAGCAAAAACAACGGTTGAATTTATAAACGTATATGATACGTTGTATAAAATCATCGAAACCAAATCGATACTGAACCCTGAAAAATATAATTGTTGAGAACAATTATATATTTATATATATTTATATATTTTTAATTTAGATTTTAAATATTAATTATGGTTTTGAATTTAGGATGAAAGTCATTATCAAATTAAAACCTTAATTAAAAATTAATTAAAATCTTAATTAAAAATAAATAAATAAAAAAATAAAAAAAGAGGATGTCAGCAATAATAAATTTTTTGAAAAATTAAATTTTAGATATTTTTATTCTTGCCACCTCTTAGGGGCAAAATGGTCATTTTGCCTTTCAGGGGTATTTTGGTAATCGGCCAACCTCCTCATTTTCCTATAAATAGAGGGGCATGGAGAAAGAGAAATTCACATCAAAATCATATCGTATCTATTAACTCAACATCGAATCGATATATATATTTTCTCTCTATCTCGGTTACAGTTATTTACGGGATTCGAAAAATAGTATTTTTGCGAAAGGAGCGGTATTTCATATTTGAATAACTGCGAGTCGTAAAGATATTTATTTAGTCCTTATCTTGGTGAATAGTGTTTTTGTGAAATACCGCGATTTACGGTATTTCTGGCAGAAGAAATAAATCGCCCTCTGATCGTCTTGGTGGATCACCGATAGAGGTATCAGACGTCTGATACTCCGAATAGAGGATCTTCTCATATTTGGTCTTCCGAGTCTGCTGCAATCCAATTCGAATTTGGATCAAGGTATAAATGTTATATTAATCTATTTAATTTGTAAGTAGATTAAAGTTTTAGAAATTAATTATGGAGTAAATTTGTGTAAGGATTAAATTGGGTTTTGATGTCGAAGATAAACGGGAGGTGGACACCCTCGGTAGTTTATCTGACATACCTTGTTTAATCCTTGGCTTTAGTTAGAAGTAAAATTTTTGTTTTACGGTCTTTTCGCAGCTTAAGCCAATTGACGGGTTTTGAACTGTTCGTAACCCAACACATCTACCACAAAGAAAGATGAGGGAAAAGGTGGAAGAGGATGCATTTCGTGCTTGGTGCCATGTCATCACCATAAGCACTAACTCTAACTTTGAATATGAAAGCAAAAGCGATGACTATGAAGTGTCAGACTAGCAAGAATCTCCTAACCCTGGGTGGGAGACAGCAATATTACAACACATATGTGGGGAGATATGGTCACTCTCCATGGTCCGAGTCACCTGAAAGAACGAGTCCCTCAAGTCAAATACCAAAAGAAGATGAACAAGAATCTTCCAAATACCTCATGGATGTACTTCTAACATCTCAAATTGAAGGGACATTAACTCAAACAGAAAATGATACAATTGGCCAAATCTTTGATGGTTTGTTCCAATGCAAGCCCACAGAACACCCCAAAGGAATTGAAGTACTAAACGAATTGCTCAAAAATCCAAGTTATTGCCCTCACTGTGACAAATGGGATCGCTGGGTGTAAGACTACCAATCATTCAAGGCTTCACTTGAGGCAAAATACCTGTCCAATGTGAAAACAAATGTTTAAAAGGTCGGAGTTGCCATTAAGTCTCCAAATAAAATCCAAGACCTCTTCAATGGCAATCAAATCGAAGTCCCAAATCAAAATATGTTGCCAATTCCGCTACGACCTATGAAGCCTTAAGCCGTTAATCATGGAGCACCAGGTCCACAAACGAGCTCACACAAACAAATATTCTCCACGGGCTGTCAACTCAAAGACCTCGCCAAAACGAGAATAGAAAATACCCTTTCAAGTCGGAAATAACCTCAAACCTCGGAGAAAGTGGACTAAACTTGGGAGGAGCCGATATGCCCTCCCAACCCCTCAGTGAGAAGCATCATGGTCAAATAAAAGGAGCTTCCCGTCTTCTTAGAAAAATCATCCCACTCTTCAAGTCACAAAGAGCGCAAATAAATGAGATTCTTCAACATATGAGCCTCTCCACCAAACAAAAAACGAGCCTTGGAAGCCACTGCCACACTCTCCAGAAATCAAAAGAAGCTCAAGCATACCATGAAAGGCATTAGGGGCTAGTCATGCCCTCTTCAACCTAATTAGGGCTCTTAAGCAAAAGTGTGTAGTGGCTTCAAAGGCTCCTCTCATGCATATTATGCACCAAATCCTAATCAGAAACTCTTAATATGGCATGAGCAGGTAGTCGATTGACCAGCAACATGAGATTATGTGCTGCATCTAATCGTCGACGAGTCTCAATTTACTAAAGTTATGCCAAAGTAAATATGTCTCATCTTTGGCAGCAATTTGTCCAAGTATGAAGACTCTCGCCCATGAAGTTGAAAAAAAACAATCTCAGCCTTTAAGTGGCACAAGATGTGCATCTTTCCAGAATCATAATTGGTTCAGAAAGCATCCGACGTAAGAAGATCATCAAATCATTGATCTCAACGCCTAAACAAAAAACATATTTTCAAACCCAGGCATCACACTACCTCTTAAGCCAAGCCGCCGGAAATCATGAAAACAAAAAAACCAAAAAAAAAAAAGAAGAAACAAAAAGGGTAGAAAAGAAAAGCCACCCAAAGAAAAAATCACAAATCTTATGCCACCCTCAAATGAGCCATTGAGCAAGGGATGGACCACCCAAAACTTAAAATCAAATAAAGGACCGAAGCCCAGGTCGAATCAAACTATAAACCCCAAGTCACCAACCAAAATAGATAAACAAAAACAATGGCAATAAACCCAAAAACCAAAAAGGGATATCCAAACAACGGCCAAAACAAAAATAAGGCCACATATTTACGCCATCCCGAACAAAGTCAATGAACAAGGGATAAAATATCAAAGTACTCTAGCGATTGTTTGCTATGATAGTTATGGTAGCTTTTAATAATAAAATCATTTCAGACACCACTATTTTCCAGGGTAATTCAGATTATTTTCTATGATAGTTGTTCAATCGCTAAAGTGCATTATTTGCTAGAGTTGTCGGGGAGAACTCTAGCTAATGATTTTGCGGTACTCTAGCGATTGCGTTTTTTGCTAGAGCCATGTGGCACTCTAGCCAATTAAATTTATTACTCTAGCTAATAAGTCGTTTTCTTGTAGTGAGTCCAAATAAACGGCCAACACCAAGTTCAAAATTAACCAAACATAAACCAAAAGGCCTTTCCAAAAATAAAGCATGAGCCACAAAAATCCTATCCAAAATGGGCTACCTCCAAATCAAATACGAACCAAAACTTTGCGCCAACAAACAAAACGATCTAAGCCCAAAAGATAAACCAAAGCCCAAATAAAAGGACATCCCAAAAAATAAACCGAACCGAACCAAACCCAAATATAATGAGTGGACCGGAGCGAACTACGAGCGTCCCTCAACAAGCCACAAATGAGAGGAGCGAATTTGAGTTCCACCTCAAAATGATATCCAGGTGATGGAAGCATAAGCAATCATTGGTACTGGTTGTTTGCCTAAGCAACATTCACTGGTTTAATCACCTGAAAACTCAAGTTGCTACATGAGGAGCTATACAAAACTCAAATCAGAAAATGAAGAGAAATGCACCAGAAAATCAAGAAATGAAAGGAATCTAATGTGAAGCTTAGCCAAACCAGCCCATAAATATATGTATTAGGCACCAAATCAAATAGTATTTCTTTATATGTTCAAATTGTGAGAGTGGTCAAACTTGCTCTCATTTACCAAACCTTCCTGCTCTGCATTTATCAAGCCTTCTTGCTCTGATCCCGACATATCATCTGAAAATTCAAGTGAGTGATGTTGAATTTGGCAGACAAGATGCCCCTCTCTATATGTTTTGCTTTATAATTATGTAAATTGCTTGCTTGTGAAATGAAAAATAAAATTGAAGTCTCTTGATCTTGTTGTTTGTTGCTTTAGATCTAAATTCAAATCTTTATCCACGATGTATGTTGATGATTCATTTCTGATGTTGCAAATGATTCAAATAAACTTTTAAAACACAAATTTTAGTTCAATTGATCTATTCTCTCTTTTGAATTCATCTCAAACCAGATTTGGCTCAAAATGCCTTTTCTAATTTCAAAACCTTCTCTTTTGTATTGAAAATGTATTCCTGATACAGTGATGTGCTGCTATAAGAAAGGAGAGTCATATGCAAGCTCTAAAAGCCATAAATCAGACACTATGATCAAATCAAATCAAAACAATGCCTTATTTACCCTCAAATACCCCTCATGTGTTCAAATCCTTAAAGCACTTGAAATGAATCCCTTTTTATGCTTCCTTTAAGTCTCATTATATATAATAAACCTTATGCCAGTGAAAAATCAAGTTTCAAATCTTTAAAACTCAAACCAAAACCAAATCTCCCTTTTCAGCCTTTTGATCCAAAGTTGTCGGAGATTTGTTATATTTATACAAGTCTCATTTCCACTTCAAATTCAAATCCCTTTTGCAAGAATGTGCATTTTGTTTGTATAAACCTTCAGAATTAATTTCATAATTTTTTGATAAATATTTTTAAAATTGAAGTCATTTTAATCTCAGATTTCTGAAAAATCACAGAAAAATAGGGCTTAAATGCAATAAATAGCTCCATTTATCCAAATCTGAAATTTTAAAAATAGAAATGATTATTTTGACATGCCAAATCTAAATTTAATCTCAAAAACCCATGTCATCCACCTAAATTTCGATTTGCATACATAAAACCTAAATCAGCCACAAAAGCATGGTGATTCTGCACCTGCATGGCATCCAAATTGAAACCCATTTAATTCCTTTGGCACTTTGAGTTAGATCTAGGTCTTTGTACCTATTTGTAGCCTAATATCCAAATTTTCAAGCTATAAACTTAAATTGATTTGCTCTTTGTGTAAATTTCTAGAAAATTAAATCCCAAAATCAAAGAAAAACAACAGAAACGGTCTTTTCCCTTTCTGGATTCCAGTTTCAAATCAAAAATTGAAATCTTTCTGGATCTTTTCAAGTCTCAAGCAATTCATGTATTCAAAACAAACATTTAAACTATCTCAAATCAATCATCAAACTTAAATTCATGCATTTGATTGCTTGTTTAGAACTTATTTAGTTCTGGTGCTCAGCTGAACCTTAAATTGAATAGAATTGAATCGAAATTAGAAATTTTAAACCTAATTTTGACTTAAATTGCTCTTGTAATTATTTTTTTATGCTTGTGCACAAAATTGTGAACTTGCTTGATGATTAAAGGGTCAGGTTAGCCACTGAAACCCAAACAAGCACTCAAATTGTCCAAATTGTGCTGAAATTGAACCAAATTCAAATTGAAGCAGTGGAAAACTGAATGTTTATTTGGTATTGATGATGCTTGTAAATGCTCATGATGCCTTAAATAAGTGAATTGAGCACTTGAAATTCAAATTTAAACCAAATTCTTGTTGTTTTGACCCAAATACCATTGATAGTGAGTAAAACTCAATTAAATTCAAATTCAAACTATGTCAAAGCAAATAGGCACTTGCATGATGTTGCACAAGGGATTAAGAACCTCCTTGGATTAAGGGAAACCAAATTGAGCTCTTAAAATTCAAAATAAAGCTCAAAAGTCTTCTGTTTTGATTCAAAACATTCCTTGACAGTGAACTAAAACAAATCAAACTCAAATTCAAATATGGCAAATCAATTTGAAGCTTGCTTGATGTTGTTGTTTGATTGTAAATGATGGTTAGGCCAAAAAGAATTGAATTGAGCCTTCAAAAATTAAAAGCAAACTTGAACTATGACTGTTCGTAATCAAATCAATCCAGTCGATAAATTTGATTATGAAAATACAATCAAAACTCAAAAACATTATAAACTTGTTATGGGAACATTATAAATTTGATTATTCACATGCAAGCTCCAGAATCAATTGAAATCCTTTAAAAATCAAATTTAAAACTTGAAATTCAACTCTGAGATGAAGAGCGTAGAACCACCATCTTCGATGGTGTTTGGCCGCCGACAATGGGGCCACTTGATCCTAACATCCATACGATGTCAAAGAAGTGCTCAGATCGAGATGTCATCGAGCCAAACTCACTCGACATCGAAGTCAAGTTCTAGTCAAAGTTGTCGAAAGGGGGAGAGAAGAGAAGAGAGAGGAAGTGTATGTTGTGATCAGATGGCCAAAATTTAAATTCTTTGATCAAATCAGACATCTCAAATTAAATATATATGTATTTCATATTGTACAATTTTGTAAAAATAGCAAATAAAATCCAAAATTTATGAAATAAATATGTAAATTCTTTTAAATTCATGCTCCAAATTTTTATATGATATTTTGATATGTTTTGAGCATTTTATTTCACTGACAAATTCAAAAAGCAAATAAACTCAATTTTTCTTTTATCCTTGTATCAAAAATTCATAAAATCAAATATAAAAAGTATTTTCTTATAAAGATGCCAAAAGAAAATATTTTCAATAAGTAAACCTCACATAAAAAGTCCTGAGTCAAATTTCTATAAATCCAAAAATACTTTTTATACATAAAATCTTAAAAATTTTCCTTAAGATAAATAAAAGGGTACTCCAAAATATATTTTCAAGGTATAAATAAAACAAAACTCCTTTTTGAGAATATTAAGGAAATAAAAAATTTATATGCATCAAGTAAAAATCTTTTTTCAAATGCATAAATAAATTTTCATAAATAAAATTTCCCAAATAAAAATAATGGAAAATGGAATTATATAAAATCCAAAAAATGCATCAAAAAAGGAGAAAGTAAATAAAATACTTGAAAGTCTCCTTTTGCACAAAAATACTCTTTGATAAAAGAAATATAGAAGAAAATGTAAATTGAATAATTCAAGAATTTCTTTCTTTTCCTTTGCATAAATAAAAATCTTATAAATGTCTTGAATTGAAATATATCTTTCAAAGACCTTCCCTACATACAAAATAACAAAAAATCTTAAAAGCATGAAAATATAAATAAAATCAAATAAATCTTGTAAATAAAATAATCAATGAAATAAAGAATTCAAAACCTCATGTAGGTAAAAGAAAACATATTCTTTTGTATAAACAAACATTAAAAGAAAATAAGTGTAAACTCAAAAGAACTCATTTCTTTGTGCAAAAATAAAATAAAACAAAGCCTTACATATATATCATTAGGAAAAAAAATATGAAATTGCACAATGTGCAAATATTTCAAATATAAATTTAGAAATTAATCATAAATCATAATCCATGATGGCTAAACTCCCCCTCTTTTCATGAAATAAAGCATATTTTCATGCGCATGTTCAAATAAACATAAACAAACAAATGATAAAATAAGTATTGGAGCAAAATAAATAAGAAATTATTAGTAATATTTCAAAAAGGATTGTTATAAAGGGATTAAATATTTGGTGCTTTCAAATCAAATCAAATCGTTTTAAAATGAAAATCACCTTGTGTCATTCGGTATATTCCCTGAATCACTTGATAATCATGGGAATTGAGGACTGAAATAATGTCTCATGTAAATAATGGCAGGGGCTTGCGTCTGACGGGACTTAGAAATTCAGGACCTCATTGGTAAAAATGAACAAAGCTCTGAACGATTGTGTGCACCCAAGTCGCATAAGTGAAATCATGTTCGTTCGGGGTGACATGTCCTTCTTTTTCCAAAGATGCCTCCTCAATCGAGAAGTGGTTGAGCAGAGTGCAGGAAAGGGCGCAAAAAAATTAATTTTGATTTATATATAGCAGAATTTGCCTATTTTGTATAAATTTTTTGCTCTCATGAACTATAGAGAACAAATTATTGATTTCGTTTAATTGATTAATTTTCACATGCTCCAAATCTGCATCTAAAATTAATTAATAACAAAAAAATAATTTAGAATGTCACTTCTCTTTTTGTCATGAAAAGAACGTCGCTTTTGTATTAATTAACAAAAATATTAATGCATTTAAGCATTGCATGCGCACTTTTGATAAAAAAAAAAACATTTAATTGATGTCGCTAGTGTTACTACAAATCTGAGTCCTTTATTTGCATCAAGTTTCATACTATTCTCAACTTATAATATCCAACCCACTAATCACATCACAATCGATCATTTCCTATATTGTATGATTTGGATCATTCGCTTCACGTTGTGCAGTACATCTTCCTAGAGAACATTCTCGATATTAATTAACAAAAGGAATATGAAAACCTTAAAGAATGAAATAACATCCTCACAAGTATCATCCCCACTTTCTCTGCACTTTCTCCATTGTTGTCTTCACCAAAACACGAACATACTTCCCCTTTCCCCACTACTTTATCTTATGTTGCCATCGTCATTTGGGATAATTTCTTCTGACGAACTTTTGGTTGGATCGCAAGGACCTAATCTACTCGACAACCACAGTTTGGAACTTTCTAAAGGTATGCACTAGAAATGGAAACAAGAAGGCATATACTGAATAAGTGGCAAATACAAATCCCTTCACATTATAGGATTCTTGTTTGAACCAAATAGAAGAAAAATGTACTAATAGGAATTTTGTTCGACTTCTCATTATTGTTATTTGTTTATTTTGATAAGTGATAGCAAAGCTATTGCTCGATGAAGTAGTACTTATATGCTTAACACCTCACTAATTTTGTTCCTTCAAATATGAACGTACTAATATAGTTAGTACTTATATGCTTAACTCTGACTTATATACTTAAGTTGACGTAATCAATATACTTAATCATTTTTACTAATTTGTTCATGTAGCTTGCTCTCCTCGGACACATTATTATTTGTTCATGTAACTCTATGATAATACGTATGTATTATTGTCGAAGTTGTACATGTATATATATATTTATATAGAGAGAGAGAGAGTTAGGCTATGGTACTTACATAAGCACGACGCTCTATCGTTCTTATGATCATATCTCATATTTCAAAATGCATATGGACTATCCGAATCGTTGAAATATTGTTCATACTAAAATCTAATTGGAAAACAAAATTTGTATTTTTTTTTTACTATTTTATCAGATGGATAGAAAATTGGTTAAATTGGAGGTTTGTAAATCGTCAAATTACTCAATTTTCTATCCATTCGATAAAATAGTAAAAAAAATCCAAAAAATGACAATTTTAATTTCTAAGTAGATTTTAGTATGAACAATATTTTCAACTGTTTGGATCATTCATTTGCATTTTGAAATCTGAGATATGGTTATAAGCATGGTTGAGTTTCGTGCTTATGTAAGTATCATAGCCCAACTATATATATATATATAAGCTAGGGTGCTTCATGGAGCACCAAACCTTTAATGCTCCACGACGTATCTTTAATTTGAAAATTCCAAGGATTTATCTAAACCATTCAACATGATGTACATAATCAAATCTACTTGGAGATTGAATTTTATATTTTTTTTAACTTTTTTCTACTTTAGAGAGATAGGAAAATCGCAACTCTTGTTGGTTTAGAGACCGTTTGATTAGCAATTTTTCTACCTCTTTAAAAAAATAGCAAAAAATTTCAAAAAAATGTAAAATTCAATCTCCAAGTAGATTTCAATATGTATATCATGTTCAACGGTTCGGATCGGTCGTTGGAATTTTCAAATTAGAGATAATGGATGTGGAGAACGAGCAATTTGGTGCTACATGGAGCACCCTAGCCTATATATATATATATATATATATATATATATATATATATATGTTACTGTGATATGCAAAGTAAAAAGAGTGTTTTACTTCGACATAAAAAATCATACACCGACAACTCAAATGACTGATCTAAGTAGGTCAACACAATTAATACATCAAAATCTCCTAGCAAACCAATTTTGAGCGCATTTGAAGTTTTGTAGCTATGTTTTTTGAATTTTTTGAAAGTGAACAAGAATAGTGTTATTTTTAATTATTAAATTGTGCTATTTTTGCTCATTTTTCAAAAATTCAAAAAGCATAGCTCCAAAACTACAAATGCGCTCAAAATTGGTTTAGTAGGAGATTTTGATGTCTTAATTGTGTTAACCAACTTAGATCAGTCATTTGAGTTGTCAGTGTATGCTTTTTTATACTGAAGTAAAACACTCTTTTTACTTTACATAGCACGGTAACATATCTCTCTCTCTCTATATATATATATATATATATATATATATATATAATAGGGTATGGTATTTCGCGAAGTACAAAACCTCTTGTGCTTCGCATCTATATCAGTAATTTTAAAGTCTGAATGAGCGATTAAAACCGTTTAACATGATCTTCATGTTGAAATCTCATTGGAAATCGAATTTTACATTTTTTAGATAGATAGAAAAATTGTTGATTTAATGATTTCTGGACCATCCGTTATGAGTGATTTTTCATCTTTCAAAAAAATAGCAAAAAATTTCTAAAAAAATGTAAATTTTGGTTTTGGAAGAGTTTCAATATAATGATCATGTTCAACGATTTGGATCGGTCGTTTGGACTTTGAAATTCGAGATATGCATGCAAAGCACAAGAGAGTTTGTACTTCACGGAATACCATAGCCTAACTCAATATATATATATATATATATATAATTATGTAATTAATTTCACTCTATTTGTTGTTGTCTCTTGTTTGTACAGATGTAAAAGATTCTTTGAATTGGCAATGGACCATGCAGTCTAAGATAAAATAGCATTAGATAAGGAATACCCAACATGGTAAATGATAGAGAGTGAATGGCAAATTCTGAATGATTGCATAAATGCTGGTGTTTCATTCTTGAAGTGGTAAGAGTAAAAAAAAATTTGATTTTCACTTCAGTAGGCAGTTCATTTACAATTATAAATTTTGTACACAAGACTATATTTGGACTGCAAGGAGACAACACTACAGCAAGAGGAACAGAACTACTTTCTATGTCCATTGAGAAAGACCACTGGGCATCATTGTATTTAGGGAACATCTGGGATGTTCTACTCTGTAGACACGCTTCTCAACCTGATGCATTTTCTCACAACAATCATGATTAGTTTTGACGCTTCGAAAGGAGGTGTGGTAATACATCGGGTGAGGAATATATGACAACCTCCAGAGGAGATACATGAGTGCTCCAGTGTAGATTACGAGATAGCGCCCTTTGGATGGAAGCAGTTTATGGGCTTTTGCAGTGTTGTGTGATGATGCTATTATGAACACATTCATCTTTGCGGGCATCAATGATAGTATTGGTTTGGTGTATATGTGGTGTGTATATTTTGAAATTGTTTGTTGTTTTTGCCCGTTGCTTCAAAAATGTAGAAAACGTGTAATTAGTATTATATATATACTTTGTTTGTGTGATACTTGGTAAAAATAATTAAAATAATTAAAAATGTTGATGTGGATTTGATGTTGATGTGGAAAAAAAGTTAATAGAGGATAAAATCTTGATGTGGAAAAAAATGATTTATTGGGTTCGAACCCAGATCTTGACAGTCCAGAGAATCTTAAACAAAGTCCCACTGACTTGTTGAGCCTTACAACTTTTCTGTAAGATTCGTATCGTGTCTTATTTAATATGTCAGGTTGCCAATACACATTCTCGCCTATTTGTAACTCTAATCTCGCATATTTCTCTCTCTTTCTCCTCTTCTCTTTAAACACTAGCTCATTGTTTCTCTCCTCTTCTGATCTCCCCCCACTCATTCTCTCTCTCCTCCCCACGGTGTCGGTAGTCTCATCTTCCTACTGCTCCTTTTCTAAAATCATGTTGTTGTCCGAGCCTCGCATGTTTCAAGTCCGTGACAACGGAGCCTGCTCCATCTCCAGTCTCTCTTTAAGGGTAGATACTTTTCTTTGCTTAGATCATGGGTCTCTCTTTTTACAATCTCTCTTGATGCATTTGATTTTGGATTTGAGATTATTAAGGGAGAAATATGAATGCTGATTTGGGATTATATTCTTTACAATTTGTGGTTTTTTTTTTTAATTTGAGATTATTAAGGGAGAAACATGGGTACTAGCATAGCATGAAGTGCTATAGCCTACGATCACTCGATTCATACCGAATTAATGAGGTATGAGAGGAACTGGAAATGAAAGAACACGGTCCACTCTGTATCTTATGTGTGTAATTATTTGTGGCCAAAGATATGCACATTCTTTATTTTTGTATTTTCTCATATGACATAAGTGAATCTTTCTTTGTGTCTGCTATTTTTTATTGTCTCTTATTGTTTAGGAAGAGAGTGATTGTTCCTCCAATAAACAATTATACAAGTCTTGTTGTTTTTACGATCATGTCATTACATTGGTGTGGTGCTGCCATTGTCAACAAATTACAGTTAAACTTCTTTCATTCTCCAACATACAAGAAAACTAAGAGGTAATATTTAAGTTGTGTCCTCCTCTCATGTTTTAACTATATAAGTGAATCTTTCTTTGTATATGCTATTTTTCACTTCTCATTATGTTTACTTTCATTTTGTGCTTGTTAGTAAACTAACCGGTCCAACCACCATCATGTCTTATATGATAAAAATAAATTTTATACAAGAGTAGTCATCGTTATTGTTCAAGATCATATTCATTTTCTTGTTGAAATATCTTGAGGAGCAAATCGTAGCATGTGGAGGAATTTTTGCAATAAAAAAGGGTGTGAAAACCTCACAAGGCAAACTGGATGATGCATTAGTGCCATTTGGGTATTAAATTGAGTGATGCATCAGTGTCATTTGGGTGTAGTAAAGAAATTAAATTGAGTGATGCATCAACTAGGAAAATAAGAGGAGAAATTTCAATCTTCAAGTTATTTGGTTTTCTAATATCTCACTGACATGAAAGAATATTGTAATCCAACTAGATATGTATATATTTTCATTCCCACTCTACCTCCGAACAGGCCACAAGTGAAATTTGTTTTGAAGAAAAATCTACTATCAAATTCACCATCAAAAAAACCTTTTAAATTTTCGATTAGTTATTAGACATAAAATTCATCATCATCATGCTGTTGTTGTTTTTATTTTTGTTGGTACCATTATTATTATTATTATTATTATTATTATTATTATTATTATTATATTATTATGTTGTTTTTCTCACGTTTAACGCACAAACATACAACAACTTTAAAGAAAAATTCAAGGTCCTAAAAACTTTTACAGTTTCTAATTAATCCACAGTGAACTGACTAGTCATAAAAAACATAAGATGAATTCTTATGTTGCATACTTGAAAATTTTGTATGTGTAATTGGATGAATTTTGGGTGAATAAATATATGATGTTGAAATTAGTACTTATGAAATCTTAAGATAAAGCTGTGAAATAATAATTCATCAAAATAGACAACAATTACGTTGTTGTTTGTCAACTCTGTACTATATGCCATATAAAATATGTACAATTGGCATGCGTTCCTATGCTCCTAGCCAAGAAATCATTAATGGTGCATCTTGGTCAACAGAACAAATTAGTAGATCACTTCTTTAACATATGTTGACATATCTAATTCTTTAATGTCAAAGCACAATAAAAACCAACAAAATTATACGAATTTAAAAGGGAATGTACCAAATCAAAATCAGCAGAAACAAATGTGAACCACTCTTTCTGCTGCAGCAATTTGGCGACGCAATTACAATCTCAACAATCATCTAACATTAATGTCATACCAAAAACATAAGTTAAAAATGTTAATTCAAAATATCATTTTCAGGCAACAGTTAGCTTGGTTTTCTTTCCCTTTCACTTGTTAAAATTTTATCATGAAACTGATAATAAGATTGTTTATGCATGTTTTATTGTTCAGAAAATAAGATTGTTTTCCCTTTGAAAATGTACATTTCCATTTCCTTGTACAAAAATCAATAAGAGCAAATCTGGTCTGTCCCTGTGAAGTTAATTATTATTTCATTAGTATTTGATATATATTTCTAGTTAAACTAACAAAACAGTAATGTTTTATGCTTGATGTTTAATGAGAGAGAAAAAATACATATTCTCAAATTTATGTCCATGATTAAAAATTTTGAGGCTCTGAAATCACCACCAAGTTCACAAACTGAATAGGATAGGCCACAGTACACAGTAAACGAGAAAAACTCTGCAGAAAATATATTACTAAGACAAAAAATATTAACAAAATATTCCAATGTCTTTTTCAAAATGTGAAATTAGTTTGAAAATATAATTAGCGGAAACCAACAAATAGTCTTCCTTCAAGTGCGGAGACCTGATCTGCACGAAATCCAGAGCCAACTTTAATTAGTGCTTCTCACCTTTAATGCATGCAACCACAGCACTCCTCTGTCTGCTTAATTAAACTAATCTCAATTAATAGCCAAGCTTATCCCCACCAACTCCTCTTAGGGACCAACAACAAACGACCAATCAATTTCCACAATTATCCCCAAATTATCACATATTGCATCTCCATTCAGTGCCAAAAAAAAGAAAAGAAACCGTTAGTATATATATTACCTCCGTCAAAGTTTATTGTACTATGAGTTTTAATATCTATATCCACGTAAAATAGACTGAAAAGAAATTATGACATGAAAGGGTTTGCAAAAAAAATTAGGAAAAGAGAGTATAAAAATGGTTGTTTAGAACAATATAATATAGAAAATATCAATTTTTGATCAATTTGTGATAGAATGGACTAAGTTGACATTACTTCAGCGTATAAGGACCAGCAAGGAAATTTTGAATAATAAAATGATCAAATTAAGGAAGGGAATCTTTGATTAAATACACTTTAAACATAAATTAGGAACATAATTAGCCTCATCCATCCATGCAATTATCTTCTTTGCATGTGAAAAGTTTGTAGCTTTCTCTTGGAATCCCCACCAACCGGAGCATTGGTGGCGGATTAGTGCTTTCCATGCGCCTCCCTATACAAGTGAATTCCTTTTCCTTTTCCTTTTCCTTTTCTCTTTTTAGGAGCAAGCCTTTTGAGCAAGATGAGTGAATTTTTGAAGGTTCTATTGTTGGTATTTTAAAGAATATTTAGGTAATTTTGGTTATTGAAATTATTTTTCAAAATATATATTAATTGAAAACACTTAAATCTTTAGAAAGAAAAAATATTTGAAATGAACTTTTTATTGATCAGATAAGTTTTTTTTTTTTTTTGTAATGCTGAAGATGATGACAATAATACAATTAGATGTAAAGTAAAAAATATTAAAACAGTGAATTTATTTGAAAGGTAAGTTGCCCTCAAGTATACTAAACACGTCCTTTTTTTTAAATGAAGAGATATATGTTTAATTTGTAAGTCATTCGATCAATAAAAATAAATACAGAGAAAAAGATCGGGAAGATGACATAATAAATAATATGATTTTCTAAAAAGATCTTAAAAAACAACTGCTTATATTTTTGTATATGAATCTCATGACCAGCATCAAGATTATTTTGTGTAGAGAGACTTAGCAAGGCTTAGCAAAGGGGAATACCCCATCATGGAGGAATTCATATCCGGTGGATACTTCGTAATACGAAATAGTCATTCAATGATTTACACTACATCGAGATTTGCACACACAAATCTCAATTTAATTTAAATCATTGAATGACTATTATGTATTACGAAATACTCTATCGAATGTGAATTCACCACGGAGAGCGGCTTGGGCCGGACATTTTTTGTGTGATGTCATTCTAAGAACATTACTTTAGAATCATCTATGTTATGTGTTTCTCTTTATGAAAAGAGATTACCTTATAAATGGTTCTTTAATAGTTTTTAGTTTTTGCAATAAATTTGACAAGAAAATAAAAATAGATTTAAGACTTCATTAGTTCTTTGATAAAAAATAAAAAACTTCATCAGTTCATTTATATATGCTGCTTCATGTGGAATTCATATATGTTGTTATTCTGGAGATAACAGGGTTTTGTTATCTTCAGATTTGATCGTTTATTTTTAATCTAACGGATAAAATATATAATACATTGGTCCACGTGCAGTTCATCTGTACCGTTCATTTATCTGCGTCGAAATTTAACGACCGAATCAGAAGATAACAGAATCCTGTTATTTCCAAGAATAATAGCAGATACGGACTCGCATCATGTGAGGGTATTTTTGTTGGCTTGATCCACCCGTCCAGTTACTTTTTTATATTTTTAGCTAATTATAATGTGAATCAAAATAATTAAATTATATTTTATTGATGCAAAATGACATAATTATATAATTATTGATGACAGTTAATGATCGTAATTGATTTGATTTATACTTAAAATATTTAAAACATAAAAGTACTCACTATTTCTTTTTTATTTGATTAAGCTCCAATGACCCTCTGCACGAGATGTTGTAATGGGCATGGCTTTTCGTACCTTTTTTGGTGTATTGCGTCTATGTACGCCAAATCGTGTCGATTTTTTATATTATATTAATCCACTTTTGCCTATTTTGTGCGTGAGAAAGTAAAAATTCAGTGAAATTGAATTTTTATTTTCTCACAAGCACACTTGATTTTTGCTATGGGAGGTTGATTTGCTGAGATCGATCGTTAACGAAATAAAATCAAAAGAGTAGAAGAAGAAAAGGACAGCACAGCCAGTGAAATAATAGAGTTACTGAGGAATGCGTCAGGTTTAAATTGAGAGGAGCTGATACGTAGATATCATATTTGATATCGATTATTGATATCGATTTTATTATGCATCTTTAGTTGAGTTATCGTGCATATTATTTGAGTTATTATGCATGTTATTTTTTATACTGAAATAATTATACATGTTATTTTTTGTACTGAAATAGTTATGGTATAACATGCATAATAACTCAAATAATGTGCACGATAACTTAACTAAAAATACATAAAAAAATCGGTATCAATAGTTGATAACAAATGTGATATCTACGAAACATTATCCTAAATTAAATGGAGAATAGGAGAGAAAAACTAGCACTGGAGACGAAGAAGGGAACATGGCCGTTGTCCATTTATTCAGATCGTTTTCACTGTTCATGACATCTGTTAGCTAGTGTTGTGCTAACGGGACGGGCGGGCGAGTTTGGGGAACGGGTGGACGGGCGGCGGGTTTGGACGGGCGACGGGTGGACGGGTTGGACGGGTTACGACGGGCGGGTTGGGACGGGTGGGTTTGGGAAAGGTGACCCAAACCCGTCCTTAGACCCGTCGGGTCAAACGGGTGGGACGGGCGGGCGCGGTTTTTTTTAAATATGAAAATGTGGTATGTTTTGATCCGAAAATTGAAATAACTCCAAAAAAATCTTAAAAAATTCACAAAAAAATCTAAAAAAATCAATTTGAAAAAGTACAAATGAATTTAACGGGTCTCCCTCCTATAAAACGGGCGGGTAACGGGTCTCCCTCCTATAAAATTCATTTTTTTTTAATTTTACCGTTGGCGGGTCAAACGGGCGGGCGGAGCGGGTCAAACGGGCGAGGCGGATAGACGGGCAGGCAGGTCGGGTAGACAGGTCGGGCGGGACGGGTTCTGACACGGGTTTAGAACGAGCGGGTTTAAACGGGCGATTTTCCAAGGACGCCACCCAAACCCACCCTTAGACCCGCACTCGCACCCGCGACCCGTCTGGGTTTCAACGGGCGGGTCGGGCGGGTAAAAAGCGCGAACGGACCGAGTCGGACGGGACCGAACGGGTGGTGGCACAACACTACTGTTAGCTAAAGTTTGTTGGATTAGAATAATTCCCTGATGTCGTACGGATCAACAGATTCTACTCTATTTTACTTTGTTATTTCAATATATAAGCAAAATCTTTTAGAGAGTTGTAATGAATTTTGGAGATTGAACTTGTATTTTGGGAGAAATGTCGAGGCTTCCCTTCTTTATGTTTTGAATAAAATTCCAATTAATTTCAAAATGTCTCTTCTGATTTTTCTAATCGTTCAATTCACAAAGCTTGCAACTTGAGATCGTAGCAATTTTTATTTTTTTCAATCGCACGTTATCGAGTGTAAAACCTCTGAACGCCGTTAAAGAAAACTTAAAACATAAAATTCTTTTTTTTAAGCAAGGAGGACTTTATTTCAGACCCCTTATACATAAAATTCATGTATTAAATTATTAGCTTCAAACACATCCACTGGAGTTATATAATACTTCGCTAATTTAATTTAATGTGACACTTGTAAATATGACTTGCATAAATATAGGAGTGCGAGTGCCAATAGATCATATTCGAGACTTTAATTCATTCAAATAAATTGATTACATTTAGCAAATTTTGTATTTAGTTATTTATTTATACAAAAATATTATCAATTAATTTATAATTAATCTTAACTAATATTTATTAGAAAAAATAAATTATTTAAATTGTATTTTCAATTAAGTTCAACATAGCATAATTAGACGGGTAGAACCTAGGTTGCACGGATACTTCAAAATCATGTCGCGTCGCGTATCGAATACGTATCCGATATGAATATGCATGTTATACGCACCCGATATTCCACGTAGTGCATAGTAATATTTTAATTTTGTTGACTAGTCGGATACGACAAAATACGGTAGGATACAATTGGGATACGGCAGGGATACGACAAAGGATATGGTTGAGGTACAGCAAAGGATACGGCTGAGATACGACATGATACGGTTGAGATATTTTGCAATGCGCAACATTCAGTATTTTGACCATAAGTCTTTCATCCGAACTCCGATTAAGATGATTCAAAGTACATTGGAAAGCTTAGAAAGAGCTTTGCAATTTTCGCTTATCATCTAGAATATTCGAGCTCTTGATTCTTGCAATAAAATACACTAAAGTAGAGTAGTACCCCGAACTTTTACAAAACAAACTTAATTTCACCTTAACTACTTCTAAAAATACAAAACTAGGTCTACTTAACACAATTAATCCTAGGTTTAAATATATAAAATTTGGTTTATCAAAATTACAAATCACTGCAACAAACACGTGTTTGTGATCAAATCTCCTATATATTATATATATTTTACTACATAATATGATTTTTTATTACTTTATACATACTACGTAGTATTCTAGTATTTTTTAAAAATGATGCATTGCCGCATCCGCACCATATCGAATACAATATCCGCACCGCACCTGTGCAACATAGGATAGAACTGATCCAACAAGAATCAAAGAATTTTAGAACCATATCCGACTCATTTTTAAGGCTCACATCGGATTGGGTGCAAATTGGATCGAGTAGAAAAAATAGATTTCTAATAAATTTAAAACCCCTTACTAAATTAATTAGTCGTTCTAAAATATAACGTTATCTTTTTAATACAGTATCTTTTATTCATGTAATTACAAATGATTTTTCTTCGGGGGTTATTTTGCTGACTCTATCCGCACGTCGAACCCTGTTTTTCGTTGATATTTCTTTTTTATTTGATTGAACCCCCAATCAGTGGTGGAATAATGCATGGACAAGTTCGAACAAGTATTCAAATTTGATTTTTAAAAAACATAAATTTTAGTTATTTTTATAGTTAAAATGAGATTTTTAGTGAATTTGTGTTCGGATTTGATTTCACCTCAGTGTTCGAACTTAATTGTATCCGAGCTTAAAAAACCCCTGAATCCGTCCTGCCCCAATGACCCATTACACAAGGCGTTGAACAAGTATTGGGGCATGGCTCCTCGTACTTCTTTTGGTGTTTTGCGTTTAACTATGTTCAAACAAGCTAATCGTGTTGCCTTTTGTTTTCATATATATGTAATCCACTTTTGATCTATCCACACAGATAGCTACAGAGCAAATTGCATGAGATCATCGACATTGTTCATCTCTTTTAAAATATGTAAGAATTCGCTAATTCGATAGTTTTAATGAGAGGGAACAAAATGGAAAGAAAGATTGTTCGGACCGCAAAACCTTTTTTCTGGTATAGGAATTGTAGAAACGATATCCTCTGCATCCATAAAAAATGGATGCTTTCTGCACTCACTGATTTGGATCGTCCTATTATTTTTTAACAGATGTGATTTTACAATACAAAAAACTTCTGAATCATATAATTGACGGTCAAACGTCAAGATCAAATCGGACGGTCCAAATTAATAGATGCAGAAAGCACCCATAAAAAATGAATGCAGAGGATATGGATCCATAAATTGTAGGGATTGGAAAACTATCTTCTCTTTCTCTCTGTTCCCAATCCCAAGCTATGTGGGAATTTGAAAATTAAGTCTGGTTAAATACTTTTCTTCCAAAAATTTACACTAAATTGGACGGTTCCCAAAGCTTTAGATACCCAATTCCATTTCCACATGAATGCTGCCGAACACTAGTTGGAATAAATTTCCATTTGGGTTGCAATTCTCCTTTGTTTCCTTGAGAAAAGGATCATCTGAACAACCTCTTAATATTAATCTTGTTTGATCGGAAATTCTAAAAAGAAGTGAAATGTGAATAATGAAATGACTTAGTAATAATAATTGTTTTTTTCTCAAATGAAGTGTCACTAAGGCTAACTTAGAAAAAAGAAATAGAAATTCTTTTTTCTCAATTATCATTCAAACAATAAGACCCCATTCGAATGTCGCCCACTTATTTTTTTTTTTTTTAGAAATAAATGAGTAGTCTTTGCCCTCAAATATTATTCAAAGTGATCTAGAGTCCTCCAGTGACTTTTGACTTTCACTGGATTTCGAACTCGGGACCTCCACTTGAAGTCCGTTGCTCTTTTGCCACTAAGCCAAGAGCAGTTCTCAATCGCCCACTTGTTGGGAATGAGATACCGTGAGTACAGGATCTCACTAGTTCAATTACTAGTTACTAGAATTCCATGTCTATGGAATTAGTAGGAATTATAATAAGAAAATTAATAAGAATGTGTTCGTTTGTAGTGTGAATTTAATGTAGGAAATTTATTTTTTTTCAAGAGCTTAATATAAATTCTGATTTTCTAAAAGAATTTGTCAGTATCCACACTGCAGCTTTGTGCCAGTATTCGCCACACACAAAAAAAACAAAAAACCAAAACATATACCTATTCCAAAAGTAGCTTCTAAATTCACTAAATTCAGAAATAGCAACGATTAGTGCATTAGTATACAAGGGAACGAGATCTTCTGTTGCGCAGCACATCCAGTGCAGAAGATCTGAATCGTTCGTTTGCATCAAGATTCGTACTTTCTCAAACTTATAATACTCAGCCTCATGAATCAAATCTGAATCGTTCGTTGTATACAACGCAGAAAATTTGAGTCGTTCCTTGTTGTTGCGCATTAGAGAATAGACTTCCGTATACAAGTGCCTCTAATTGAAAATGGGATATCTTATTCTAATTAAAATAACAAAAATTCTAGGCTCACACATGCATATACCCAACGTCTAGGAAAAAAATTCTTACAATAAGTAATTTAGATAATGAAACATTATAAAACCAAACAATTATTCTTGAAAGTGTTCTAATTAAACATTCTTCTTATCTTATTACACAATGTTCCGAAAGAATTGTTGATGTTAATAACGGATATTTTTGTTGTCTGATCACAAAGAATCAGAAAAACTAACTTCACTCAGGGATACTGACTCTTGACACAGGTTGAAAAATCAGAAAATAACAATACTGCACTCATGTATTGCTTACCAGTATTTGCTATACCAGAGAAGAGAAAGAACAATACAATTATGTTGCTCTAATTATTTACGGGTCCACCTTTCTGTTACTGACCTGCCAGTTGGAACACAATTTCTATAATAAAAATAAAGCCAAACATATACATATACCAAAAATACCCTTCAACTATAGAATTAAGAAATTGCTTCTGATTTAGCTAAATTCACACAGGGATCTTTTAGAAATAATTTTGAATTAATTGTAAGGCCAGTAAAAAAATATTCAAGCATTTTGTAAGAAGTTTCTAAGCATATTTAAAGGTTAGTAAAATACCCTCTTATTTGTTAATGCGTTACTGGTGCAAGCTACAGGATATGGCATAGAGAGCCAATATCTATAGCAATTTTCACTACATAAGTCAAGAATTGATTGACTAAATTTCACGAAATATTATGGACCCACAAAGCCAATATCATTTAACAGTATCATAAAATAACAATGCAATATTATTCATCGAGTACTCTCTAGAAAGAAAGTAATCAGGTTTTACTGGTATAATGCAAACAATTCATTCATTGAGTACTATTAGATTGTATTTAGACACAGGGGTCATCTAAATTAGTTAGGCTTTATATTCATCAGTGTTTAGACCGTTACAATTAGAGGTCTATAAATACATCCATCCATCTGTACAAGAAATATACTTTTGATCAATACAATTCAAGATTCATTCTTTATCTTCTTCTCTTGCCTTCTTTCTGTTTCTATAAGTACTCACCTCACCATAACTCTTTAATTACCAAGAAACAACAAAGAAAAACTCAAAATAGGAGAGATCAATGAAGACAAACCTATTTCATTTGCTAGATTAATCATTTCCTCGTCTCTTGTCATAGTCCAAGTGGATATCTAAAAAAAATTGGGACTTGGGAGAAACTGATATATTCCTTAATATTTTTTTCTTTCTCGTCTCCTGTCATAGCTAAAGTGATGGTAATTTACGGAAGAGTGGTGCTTCAGGTGAATTCAACTTTTCGCACACAGTTTCGATACCATCATATTGTGTATAGATGGGATTCAAATCGGGAAATCACATCCAATCCCATCAGAAAAAATTTGGTCCTCGAACACGTACGAGAAAATTTTGAACTCTCTGTTGGATTTTACAATCGTACGTATCATATGTGACGCCATATGAAACGACAAGTTTTATGGACTTACGTGTTATATAATTATATATTAATTATATGTCATTAATATTCATAATCAAGTGATCAATAAAGTATATTTATATATCAAGGATGGAGAAGTTTACACATGCAGCAGCTCGGGTAAATTTAATTGGACCTTTTATCATTTAACTGTAAACAGACAGGTGCATTGTTCAATGATTAACTATTTTTTTAATTTTATTTGTAGGTTAATGTTGTAAGTAAAAAGTCTGCTTGGGATGTGCAGACAAGGTGGAATCAACATTTTTTATGTTGGATAGCCTTGGAGCTCAGAGAGGCAATCACTTGGTACGCAACACTTGACAGAAAGTATACTTTAAACACATCTGAGCAATAATGGGACAAGGTTAAGGCACTTGTTGAGTGCTTGAAACTCTTTTATGTTGCAACACTCAAATTGAATGGGACAAAATATCCCAATTTGAACCTTTTTTTTCTCAGGTTTTGTAAAGTGTATCTTAGCATAAAGAAGATGGGTAGTAGTGATCATTCATTTATAGTTCAGATGGGAAAAGAAATGTTTATCAAATAGGATAAATACTGAAAAAAAAATGGGAGCACTTTATTTGCAATTTCTTGTGTGCTTGATCCTAGATGCAAGCTTGTTGTAGTTGAGTACTACATACAACAAATGTATCCAGATGAGTGTGTTGGATTCACGGAATGCTTGAAGGAATGCATGAATGCATTATTCATAGAGTATGTTGAGACACACTCAAGTATTGTACATAACTAACTTCCCATCTCATCACAGCCACCAAAGTACTAAACAATCTTATTGTGCTATCATTTTTCACTAAACTACTCTTACTTACATGCATATTTAATCTTACTATGCAGGACTCCTCTAGTATCAGCTCCTGTTAGTGATATCAGGACTGCTTTGAAGAACTTTATGCGTGTTAAGTCTGTCTCTGAACCCACCAAGTCAGAGATAGATGACTATCTTGCTGAAGCTCTTGACCCAGCAAGCTTAGATGAAGAGTTTGATGTTCTTGGATGGTGGAAGATGAAGGCACCAAAGTATCATGCCCTTGCTCGATTAATGAAAGACATCCTTGTTGTTCCGATTTCGACTGTTACAACGAAATCTACTTTCAGCACCAGTGGAAGAACCCTCGGTCCAACAAGGAGTTCATAAATGATGAAAGTGTTGAGGATTTGATTTGTGCTCAAGATTAGTTATGTGCTGCGCTGACAGGTAATGAACCTTGAACCATTTTTAATTATTTGGAACCTTTGTTCATTTCCTCAATTTCTCTCTTTGACTTTTTGTATGATTGTATCTCAATGTGCAGAAAATGAGTTGGAACTTGGTGATCCAATGTGGCCCACTAATGAAATGCAACTAGATGATGGTGTCTGTGCCAGTGGAGACTTTGTTGTGTACCAGTAACTGTGTCAGTGATCCTCTATATACTTGTTACTTTGTTAGCATTTTGTTGCTTTGTTGACATATGTTAAGTGTAGTTGCTCTTTGGGCATACGTTAAGTTCAGTTGACAGTTGCCTTGTTGCGTTGTCGGAAACTCGAGTCTGGAGTTAAAAATCTCTTTGGCTCCTCATATCTAATATGATCTCAATGATGATAGATCCATTTCAATGCTTCAAATATTTTCATATATTGCCATTTGGCTGAGATTGATAATATCTGAGAGCAATCACTTGAGATCTGAGTTGAGCCAAAAAGACTTTAACACAAGGCTTTAGTTTTGAATCTTCTGTTTGATTTGATGTCTCATTTTAGTAGGTTACTACAAGTCTAGAAAGCATTTGATTGTTTTTATATTTTCAAGTACTTATGATATTATGTTTATTATTTTGGATGTAGTAGCAATCTAACTTGTAATCTGGTCTCTTGAGAGGTTATATTGTTGTATGTTTATTTATGAAATTTGTTTTGATGTTGTTTATTACATTGATGTTTTCAAAGTTTGATTCATACATTGTTTATTTCAATGATCTTTCTGAACGTTCAAAAATTTCAAATAGTTTAAACTTAAACCATCAGAAAAATTGTGCTGAAAAGAATTATATTACGATTAAGACATTTGAATGGTTAAATCATTTTGACCATTCAAATGACACGAAACGACCAATGCACGAAATTTCCATGCATTAAATATACGCAACAATCAACGCAAACATAGCAGAATTTCCTTCTCTTCAGATAACGATCAACGAAACAGCCTTCTAACGTGATCGATCAAAGTTAAACATGCCTAGTGACATTTAACTTCTCATATTATAACAGAGTATACTCGGAGCCGTTTGCCGTCAGTACGGGCTTTGATGGTTTCGGCTAGTATTTAAATTAAAAATACCGAAATTAGGGCTGTCAAAGCTTAAACAAAATATTTCAAGATCACAGCTCAGAAGCTTTTACCTGAAGGCCCATTTATCTCATACGAACTTAGGCCCAAAATAACACACATTTTACCGCAAGTTTGGGCTCGTAATTGACAAATTAAACAAAGTATCAAAGTCTGTATATAAATACACGTATACGCGTGTGCATCTGTACGCAAATTTTCAAAGTACATTTGGAGAAAAACAAAAGATCATATATTATGGACTGTGTAAAATAATCCTGTCGATGTATTAAACTGGCAACGAGTACGGGTTCGTACTAATTAAATACGGTTATGAACATATGGCCTACCTGATAAAAGACTTTTCAGAAAATTTTATAAATCTTAAATAATCTTTCAATGTTTTCAAAAACACATGAACTTGATCCGCGCAACATTTATGGACCATAATTGACGTCACTCAACAGTCAACATATAAACCAACGTTTTCAAATTCTATCCAACAATATGCAAGAGTTTCGAATGATTTCAAATAGCACCACGATACCTTTTTCTTTTTACATTAGTGTACCTTTCGCTAATCTCTCAATATCGCTATAACTTTATTATAATCTTAATATTAAAAAAGGTTATCTATTCCATTCTCGTTCCCTCCTTTTTAGCAATTTCGGAGAGGGCTAAGCATTGATGTTGTTATAGTATCTCGTGTTTTGTTTTATTTTCTCTATCATCTTAATCGATCGGATCTCACTAAATCTTGACTATAAAGATCTCTTTTGTCATAGGTGATAGGAGCATTGGAGGAGAGTATCACCCCTCTGCGCATCTTTAATTCGGACTGTCGAATTAAAGATTAATGCTCGATCGTCACTAATATGATTTAGAAGAGTCCGTTGATCTTTAATCAGACTGTTAAGATATAGATTTGCAGAGTGGTTGTCGCGCGGAAGATATCGTTGCAGATCATTGGAGGAGACAAACTCGGGAGCGAGATATTTTTTCTTTCATATATACTATGAATGCGCCTCAATTCTCATCTACAGATTGCAAAGTACAAAGACGGATGCAGAGATGATGCTGCTAACTTCTTGTGGAATCGTATCCAGTGATCTTATGAATAAAAACAAAGTCCCGCTTTTATTCAACCTCATTCATTCAATGTGAAATGGACGATTTAGATCAAAGAAGCTATTTTTAAAATTGTCTCCTCAATCATCATCCGTCCGTTCATTTTGGATTTGACGAATCGGATGATAAGAGCATAATCCTGCTCTTTGCTCAAAGCAAAAGCAGCAGAAACAGATCGAACTTGTTGCCTTTTTTTAATAATAGAAATAAAATAAATAAATGATAATTAGATAGAAAGATTGCGTTGGAAGCTCCCGAAATAAAAAAAAAAAGTCAGGTTCCGAATCCTGACCTTTCTCATATGCACAGTATTTCAAATCTTGTACATTAATTTCATAACTGTTATCTATTTTCAAATTCAAAATAGAAACGAAAGTAAAAACACGGTGTTGTGAACACCGTTCAATTCGGAAAATGGGAAAGGACGGGGTTAAAAATACTGACCTTTAAAGATTTTCAGAAAAGCGTCATAAACATTTCTCTTCTCTACTCAGAGTTCAGAATATCATCCATAAGAGAAAAGTCAGGTTCGAAATACTAATCTTTTCTATTTTTGGAGCTTCCACCACCACAATTTTCTGTTTCGTTATCATTCATTTATTTTTTATTATTAAAAAATCGTAATTTGTTGTGACATTAATAGCAGTCATATACTCGGATCCGAATCTGCTGCTTGTATTTGAGGCAAGCAGCATCCTGCTTGTTTCGATCCGACCGTCACAAATCGATCGATCGCCACGAACAGCTGTGATTTGATTCAGAAAGCAGATGCTTTGACCGTTAGATGAATTTTTAACGATTCAGATCGAAACAAGCAAGAGACAACGAAGGATTTGAAAAGCAGCGGATATGGTTCCCATATACTCATATGTAACACATGAATTTTCAAAGGCATTTATTCCAACATATGACATGAATGTACTGTTTCGTATACTACAATGTTTACTGTAGTTTGTGTGACTGTGTCAGCTACCACTGAGTGATCAGCAGCAGAGAATTTATGACACAACTTTGTGTGTACAGTTTGGATAGAACACAGAATTTTGTGCGACGGATTCTATTAAACTGTTTAGATTAAATGTCATAGTTACAATAAAAAAGACTTCTACATAGTAATGTGAATTTAATTTGTATTTACTGCACTAGCAGAAAAGGGATGCTACTATGCTAGCTACAAAAGGATTAGAATGTTTCTTGAATTAGTTGCAGATTGATGAATTGCATTGCTTTTTATTTAGTACGTACAATTATTGTCTTTCTTTTTCATGGCTTCTGGTAAATGTATTCTAATTCGTTCGGTTCAATGAGTTGGACGGGATGAATTCGGACGAGTTTTTTTGTAGGCTTGGCACAACTCGTTTATGACCTATGGGTCGGAGAACCAATGAGTTATTTTTTCTTCAATTTCATTATTTTGATTTTATCTTTTTTGTACTATTTTTTTTTATTTCACCAGAGTTTTGAACGAGTTATCTCGGATTAACTCGAGTTTGGGGCAGATTATCTCGGGTTTCGAGCAAGTTATCCTAGATTTCGGGTGAGTTTTCTCGGATTATCTCGGGTTTGAACGAGTTATTTTAGAGCTGGGACGTGGATTTCCAATGAACTGGTTTAGCTCGGATTATTTTTTTAACCTTGGCCGCTACCCTCTGAGGTCCTCTTGTTTTTTCAACAAAATCGCACGAGTTAGAGATCGATACGAACTGGACAGAATCAGGTTGCGACCTCATTTTCCGAACCGAATTGACCCGAGCAGATTTTTTCAAAACACTACTTCTCGTTGAAACATAAAAACGCAGTTTTAAGTGCATAAATATATGATTTGCATGATAAGCTAGTGGGATCATGATTAGACGAATTATATTTTTTTAACAAGTTTTATAGTAACAAATAAATTTATACATTTATAAATTACACGAAATGGTTATCGCTCATTCCAGTAACTAAATTTCCCTATTACTCAGTGTTAAAAATGTATATCTTATTTATATTTTTTAAGTCGAGTTTTTGTCTTTCACATAACATAATATTTGTTCTTCAAGTTGCAACTGTAGGTGGGGATCAAGGAAGAACATGTAGCAGCTCGGTTTTAACACAGTATAATTGTCGGATCAGTATTTTTCTTTCATGATTGAAACTATAATAACACCAGAGGCTGATGCAGAAATCTTGCAAATGATATAACTTTTTACTTTTAGCAAATTATACCGTTATTATAGTCATTTTCAAGAAACATGGAGGTCAAAGTGGAGATTTTTAGCAAATTTTACATGTGACAAATTTTTGTAGAAGTACATATAAAAATCAACAAAATTTCATCTATCTTTAAAACCTTGGCTCATTTTACTCCATATCAATCATGTAAATCCGTCTTTGTTTCTGACCGTTGGATCTAATTTGTAAGCACCAGATTTTAACTTCAGGATATATTTGCTTTTTTGTGGATCCCGTTGTCATTCTCTCATAGAAGACTATCTGACATTGAAAATGACAGTGGTGTGAAACTGTGAATCTTATCAGATACGAAGTTCAATTGATTCTTATGCAATTAATATTCCACATGATGACATGAACATGCATGGCGGCATCCTTCTCAATTTTTTGGAGCCAAATGTTGAAAAAAGCGCGCCAAAACTTGATTCTTTTTTCAAGGCAGACTGTGGCACTGTAGTAGAGTTGACCGAAACTATTTCCCAATTTGTTACTTTCGTCGCAGTATTATTTAGCTTGGGAAAACAAACTAGTAGAAAAATGGTAGCAAAATTTTTAATTAAATGGATTAGATAGACCGTATTATTCAGCGTACTCATATTTTGAAATATCTAAATTTTTGGCAAAATATAAATATAAGATTTGCAGCAAAAAAATCAAAGTACAGGTTTATATATAGCTGAAATAATTTTGACTATGCAATTTTCTTCACTTCTATGCAAAATATTTGCAATACTAAAGTGTACCAGACTACCAGTACTGTTGGGAAATGAGAAGCTTATGAGGAAATATAAATATAAAAATTTGTAAATTATTTTCTCAAAAAAATAATTTGTAAATTTCTCAACCGTTCAAACAGTTGAAAAACCTGATGAATTCCTGAAAACGGTGGGGAACTGTAGCAATGGATCAGAAAATATCAGAACAAAGATCCGATTCTTCTTCAATCAATCACGTTACATTTATTACGCTTTTTCAGACGGAGAGAGACGGTGTTTCAAATTCCACCAGACAAATACAGTACTGTCTCTGTCCCACAACATTGGTCTTGGAACTGCACTGCATTGTCGTACTAATAAAGTAATAAAGTTTATTGAGAGGTTTTTCCAACCTGTCTCATAGAAACAATAAAACATGCGAGTAAAGGCTAAAGGCTAACAAAGATTAAAGCAAAGCTCAACTAACTACCTATCTACCTCATTTGCATGCTGCCATGCTTCCTTCTGTGTTGTTGGGTTGTGTTGTGTGGTGTCTTTTGTTTTGAATCTCGATCCATTCACCGACCGTGATGGATGTTGGAAGTTGGAACGCATCCTGTCTAGTCAAGCACAGGTCGCGCGATTCAATGAAACATGTCGCAATCGCGATCTTTTGATTCAACTTTTGTTGACACGCAATTGTCACAAGTCTTTTTTACTTTTGGAGGGAACGCAACGCAATTGCAAAAGTTGCATTGGTGTGGCCATTCATTGACATATAATGTACTACAGCCGCGCAAATACCTATTGTATTGTACGAATGCTCAAATACTGCTTTAATGCATCCGATATGTACTAATATACATGATTGTTTATTCTTTTTTCTTTTCTGATAAAAAAAACAGTTGGGGTTGTTAACGGAATAGGTTTTTATCCGTCAAATAAGCTTTCCCTAAGTTTTTTTAATGAGGTCACAAACTCACAATAGTTTTAAATATTCATAGAAAATTAGAAATGTTTCATTTGAGTATCAAACGTAATATTTTTATTATCATGCGTTTTTGGATGTAATTAACTAATTATCCTTGCCTAGATGATTAATCCTCGTATATGTTGCGCGATTCCCTATTTTCTTTTCTATTCTAGCCTTCAATACAACAAGATAAACTTGCTAATATGATATGGAAACACTAACAAAGCAGTGGCTTTCCAAGGAAAAGGATTTTTTTTTTATATAAGTGGAGAGCACACACACTTAATTTTATTAACAAAAAACGAAACATACTAGACTCAAATAACACATTAACATCCCAAACTCACTATCACTATCTACCACTATCTCTATCTATAATCCTTATATCTCTAAACTATCTAAATCCAATAAAATGACAAAACAGCACATAGCCCTTTGAGTAAATTGAAATACAATAACAAAACTAGAGTAATCTCTCTGGTTTCATACACTCATCTTCACACACTTAACAACTCTATTTAAATGGATGATATTTGAGTATCGACACATCTCGCAATCGCAACAAGGCCTCCTGTGCTTCCACCAACCGCGAAGGAAAAGGATTTTATTTTCCGTTCAATAGAAAAAGATGTAAAGAACATTAAGGACTTGTTTGGTAACCTTGAAATCGTGCAGATTGCAATTCTACGAATATGGGTTAAGGTGGATTTACTCTATATCACGATAGGATAAGACAAGTGTTCTATCTAAAATTTTGAATTCTTCATATGTTCAATAACACTCAATACATGTATTATATTCTGAAATTAAATTGTGCCTGATTCCGAACCCTTACTTCATGTGTTTTCGTCCAAAAAAAAATAGATTTTTCATTATTATTTTTTCTAATTTTTCTATCTCGTACTTGAGAGAACAAGAATGAGAGAATATAACAAATTAACAGACATTCAATAGGAAATAAAGAGATTTAAGAGAGTTTTGCGAACTGAATTTTTTGTAGACCTCCAAAGTTTTCGCAATTTCTTTTTTATTTTTATTTGATTATTCTTTTGCAAAGTTGACATGACATAATACAGTAATACAGAGCCTTAGAAGAATTTATCGTGCTACACTTGTGGCATAAAAAAGAATCATATATAGTTGTATAATGTTGAAAATATAAATGAGAAACAATTATGTTATATTTTCAACTTAAATTGAGTGTTTGTTTCTTAGTGATATATCAAAATTTTACTTGCATTAGTTATATATCTGTAAACTTTCGTTTATTACATCCAATTTCTATTAAATTCAACGCCTTGTTATCATCTAAATCCGAATTTTGCTGGTTGCTCTTCATGTCAAATCTGTATCGGATCTGAAAGTATAAATTAAGGCAGAATTTATATATACTCTTCTAAAATTTCGAAATTACATACACCCTAGCCTATAGATACGATAAGATTTCATAAATTCAGTTCATAATATGAGAGTTTTTATATTTTGAAGTACATATGATATTACTTGTTTAGAAGAACAAATATGTGATTTTACATTATAATGAAATAAATTTTGAAATTTTGTCATAATTTTAAAATGCAAAGCTTTTTGTAAATTGACAAAAAATGACCGGAACTAACCGCACATGATATAACCACATATTACATTTGTGCACTCTTCTAGAAATGAATATAAATATAATGTATCCTTTTTTATACAATCCCACTTTGTGTGACTTCAGCCTTTCGGCCCCAAGCACAAGGCTCGTGATAAGATCGCTCTCAATTTGAGCCTTCAACTCAAACATTTGTTGATTCCAGCTTGTTATCATCTTTCTAACGGCATTAAAGGGGACAAAAACCAAAGAATCTCAGAGGCATCAACAAATAATTTGATACCGAAGCAAAGGTCGAATAAGCTATTAAATGCCATAATCATGAATTCCTTTATCGCAATTAACTATTCTAATGTATAGGTTTATGCTATATATGCTACTCCCTCCTCTGAGATCATCTCTCATTTTATATTCACATTAGCTACTGTCATTTTATATTATTTTACTTCGGATTTCATCTTTGTGTTAAATTGCTACGCATTTTCTTGAGATCCATCACTTTTATATATGATAATTATTTCAATACACTTATACTTGCTATTTCTTTTCGTCTATTCTTTGTCTTTAATTACATACAAATTTTTGAAAATTTACACAATTAATTGAGAAAACATATCAAATCATGTCGGATTTCAATCTCTTTTTCGCAAATTTGGTTTCTTCTGATCTAGGTTTAAGATCACCTCTATCTCAATATAATCCAAATGAGAACGGTTGAGTGCGTCGGTATTACTTAGGTAAAAGTTTTTGTCAATCTAAAGATCATAATTTTCTCTAAAGAAATATAAATGATAAGACTATAATTTTTTCGGAAATAGCGGCTCAATTTACCGTCGATTTAATTTTATTTTGTAGGTGTTATAATATTTTTATCTACATTTGATTCCTTAATATGTTAAACAAATTATGTTCAATATTTAAATAAAATTTATAATTTCTATTTTTATATGTGATTATGCTCTATCCTCATCAAAATCCAGCGTCCGACGTTGAATACGGAATTCCAAAACTAAATTTGAGTATTCCATGCATGAAATTTCGTAAAACTGAAACCATGTTCCCAAACAATTGGCGCATCTGGTACGCAGCACGCTGCGGCGGCTGGGATGGTCGCAGATTGCACTGCACTCCCTGTTTTGCATTGAAAAATAATGACAAGCTATTAATAAATAAAACAATCGACCTTTGTAGTTTAATAGATTGATCTTTAGTCTAAACAAAAGGAACTCTTTTGTTAATTTTGCAAAATTTTGTTGTTTTGGTATACTGTTATCTTAAGCACATGATCATGTGCTTTGAAAACTAACATTGTAATGTTTCTATTAACTGATTTAATAGAAATCGGCGTCTCAACTTGAGGCTACTCAATTTTTATAAAAATTGAACATTGTAGCATTTGTCTCTAATGGTATACTTTCTGATCGGAATAAGTCGTTCCAATAAAAAAGCTGCTTTGCCGTGAAAAAAAAATAAGAGAAAAGAAAACATGTTCTCCAGCTAACGTAGCATTAAATGGAAATTTAAAGATTCAAGAAATAGTGAAATAGAGTGTTGTTATAAATTTGAGGTTGGTGTCTAACGTATCTTAGTGTAATTCGAATAGTGTAAAGAATAGTTAAATCGATATCAAAATCATCGCTGGAATATTATTGTAGAATATTTATTATAATTCTATTGTGTTATTTTATATTTAGTAATGAATAATATTTTATTATATTATGATCATCGTTGCTATTTTCTTTTATTATTTTAAATTAATATATTCTTATTCTATTATATTTTTACGTCATTATTGTCTAGATCTCGAGGCAAAAAATGTGTGAATTTTGAGTCAAAATAAAGACACAAAAAATGAAGACATTTGAACTCTTCTCTTTATGAAAAGATTTCAATAGCAAAAGTTTTATATTTCAGTAAATATCACACCCGAATTTGTATTTGAGTGTTTGAAATATAAAAAATTAATTCAACAGTTGATCCAGTTAATTTTAGTAAGAGGCTCCACTTTGCAACATTTTAATTGTAGTTTAAATAATTTTCGTGTTTATTTTTTGAATAAAGGCTAGGCCGACATGCATCAAATTTAAACATGCAGCAATATCGTACCCTACTATTTTCTGTCTCAGTTATCACAATTTTAATAACAAATTAATACTAGAATGTGTTGATCATTTCTATTCGGCTGTTCCTGTTTCTAGATATTTTTATTGGATAATGTTTCGTGGATATCAAATTTGATATCGATTTTATTATACACCTTTAGTTGAGTTATCATGCACATTATTTGAATTATTATCAATGTTATACCATAACTATTTCAATACAAAAAAATAACATGTATAACTATTTCAATACAAAAAATAATGTTCATAATAACTCAAATAATGTGCATGATAACTCGACTAAAGTTACATAATAAAATCGATAACATGTTTAACTATTTCAATACAAAAAATAACATGCATAATAACTCAAATAATGTGCAGGATAACTCAACTAAAAGTGCATAATAAAATCGGTATCAATAATTGATTTCAAATATGGTATCTACGTATCAGCTCCCATTTTTATTTGAAAGTTCCAAACTAAAAAGGATTTGAAATTGGGTTGTGCCGACTACATTATACAAACTTCTGCTATTAAAAAATGAAACAGCTGAGTTAAGCTGCATAAAAAATTCGAAATACGTGCATCTTTATTTAAAAGTTGAAGAAATAATTAATATAAACATACGTGCGACGATCAAGGAAAAAACAAATCATTGACAAGCAAAATCAACCAATTTTGTCATAACGAGTATTTAATTTCCTTTTGTTTGATTCATTTTAAGAAATGAGATCACAATAAGCTACAACTTAAGCATTTTCTAATACCTAGGGTTGCTATGAATATTATGGTTTATGAACAAAATAGTCTATAGTCTAGACGATATTAAATATTTATGAAATGGACATTTTTTTGTTTTGATTGAAGTTTAGTCCAAGTTCAATTGCTAAAATTGGACCAGACTAATTATGTACTAATTGCGGGCTCAATGTGAGATTAAATTCAAATATATTCAAACATTCCAATGGATTAACCAAGTTCTAACTCTCACTTTCACTTAAAAAGGATTATGCATTGTGGTGTCCAGAACCAGGTCTGCATGGTTAGCTTATGAACCAAGTCCGCATTGTGGTGTTCAAAACCTTACACAATTGAATTTTGGTGAGTTGCGGGTTTATACAGGTACATATTCATGATGAAAAAACTCAAGAATGCATGTACAAGTCGAGACAATCACAAAGACATCAAGAGCAGGTCAATTGGTCGTTTTTAGAGCCACGCGTTACGATAACGCATGGACAACCCGTCACAATGGGTCATCAACCCGTCACAACGAGTTTCCAATCCGTTATATCAGATTGAAGAGCATAAGTGCTGAAGATAGAGGAGTTTCCAGAGGCTTTCTTGCCATAACACATCAATAACCCGTCACAACGGGTCCCTCATCCGTTATAACGAGTTTCCAACCCGTCACAACGGGTTCCTGCTCAAAATGATCCAGAAGTCAGTGAACCAAGTAGACAAAAGCAAATCTGGAAAGCTGCCAACACGTTATAATGGCTTATGTAACGAGTTTCATGTTGTGTAACGCAAGAAAAAATTTCAAGACTGCAAGAAGTGTATAATAAGAAGACTTGTTTGCTAGCTTTGTTAGCCTTTTGGTGTGCTAAATTGTGTTGTCAAATAGTGAATTTATGTCATTGATTGTGTTGTTAATCGGACCTTGATTGTGTTGTCAAGTAGTGCATTCATGTCCTTGAGAAAGAAAGGAATCAACGTGCAATGGCACAAAGGGAAAACATACCTTCCCTTAGTTACCAACCCGATACTAGTACAAGCTCTAACTTGGATATCAACCCTAGTGCACCACCTCCAAATCAAGAACCAAATATGAAACCAACTCCTTCCGCTTCTCAACCTTCACAAAATCCTACCACCTCTCAACCGGAAATTGAAGATTAATTCAATTGTTTATGCTAACCGACCGATGAAATTAAAGATTAATTCAAATCTGATACCCACCATGTCTAAATAATTATAAAAGAGAAAAGCTATAGTAATATGCATAGGGCATACTCTTCGTCTTATGTAATTTCGAACCATTGAATCATTGTCAGGATTCGTGTCTAAATTTAAAAAGCCACTTAACTCTTTGCCCACTCTCAATTTTACTTCCTATTTTAAATTTTATATGAATCTTGACAAAGATTCAGTGATAAAAAATACATAGAATCAAAATAGTGTGCCATATGCATATTATCATAACTTTGCTCATTATAAATATTTGAGAAAATTTTAGGCAGTGGCAGAGCCACGTGCACCCAGGGGGTGCAGCCGAAATCTCCTAGAATTTTTTTTCTTAAAAAATGATCATATATATTATGTTTTTTTTTCAAAAATGACTATGTATTTGAATTTTTTTTGTACAAATGACCATATAAGATATATTTTTTAAGAACAAACATCATTTCGAACTCCCTGAAAAAACCGTAAATCTTGAACCCCTCCTGGCGAGAATTCTGAATCTGCCCCTGATTTTAGGTACACCAAATATAGGTATACTAGGTACTTCAAGTCACTCCAGACCTTTCGATCTTGATCTATGGTATGAATCTTGATGTATCTAACGATTCAAAGTGATTCGGAGTATCTAGTGTATTTATTTTTAGTATACGCAAAATTTTTTTCCTAAACATGTTTACTATTTAGTTTTATTTTCATTTTAATTTTTTTAAAAGTATTTTAAGAATTGAATATATCTTAAAACTTAAACAAACTCCAAATAAGATATTAAAATATTTGTGGCAGAACTTTTAATATCACTCTTAATTATAACGGTATTATCAATTATTCGGTATAAAAGGAGGACTATAACAGCACTTTTGTGTAGGAAGTGAAACTCTAAAACGCCTAAATTCCCATGATTGTTCCCTGATGCACGAGATGTCATGTTCAACGCACTTGTAAATTGTCAAAAAAAAAAAAAAACGCACTTGTATTATGAAATTAATAAAGAACAATAGGAGGTTGAAACATGCTAAGAGAGCTTGATGCACGAAACCGTGAACATTTATTGTTTGTATAGTTAATTAATTAATGCATATATAAAGAAAAACAGATGTCAGAGGGGAAGTGCAAGTCTTATATGGTCTACATGCAAGGTTGGCAAATATACATCGAGGTTCGTGCAGGAGAGTTGAATGTAATAAACTAAAGATATAATTTAATGAAATCACGAAATGTTTTTCCTTCTTAAATTGTATCGTATTTGCAATTAATGGTTCAACGAGAAGTAATGGAGGCGCATAAAGCCTCCACCAACCACAGTCTGATCCTCTCCGGATCTGACCGAGATCACGTTACGACTCATGTGCAGTTCATTTGATATCCACTCAAGATTCTCTCTGCCAGTTTCTGTACATGTTATGGATTCTCATTTCAAATTTATATGGAAATTTGTCAGAAGCGTGTTACTGGGATTATTCGTTTTATTCTAAGAGCATCTCCATCTCTAAATTTTTTAGAGTTTCTAAATTATTGCCACATCAATTTTAGAAATTTAATTTTTCTTTAGTTTCTAAACTCTCCATTTCTAAAACAGAAAAATTAGAGTTTCTAAATTGTCACGTCAGCAAATATTATCAATATTATGAGAGACCGATCAATTTTAACCAATGATTAAGCCATGTCATAGTTTATAAACTCTAAAGCATAGTTGCTAAATAAGAAATTCTTGAGCAAAATTTCTAAATAAGAAACTTATCTACATCCCTAAAACTCATTTAGAAACTGCCACGTCAGATTAGAAACTCCTAAAGTTTCAGGAATGGAGATGCTCTAAGCCATTAGATAATATGGATGTCATTAAATGCAAGGTTCTAAGTTTGCGGCATGGTACGATGGTAGTGGACTGTAGAAACCGAATCAGCTACTGCGCAATAATTATAGAGGAGTGTTGTAGATCGTTGGATCTTCTTTATCTGTATTAATATTTGTGTTTATATTTAACATTTTCTCTGATTTTTATCGTCGTCGGCTCATCCGAACTAGACGATCAATCTGAATCATCATTTGTGTGTAGCGCGTACGCGCTACAACAAATTCGGACTCGTGGATTCGAGGTATCTTTGTTCAGGGTTTGTTTACTACATTGCATTAATTGCCTCCGTGACTTGTAAATTTGATAACGGGCCGAATCGGATCGGGTCGATTCAAGGACCAACAGATTTAGAATTTAGGGTTTTGTGTTTGGACAGGTCTATTTTTTTAGCTAGATCACCAGTTCACAACTCATCTTAGGATAATGGGTTAGCGGACTAGCATGCATGGATCGAGTTATAGGGGGTTCGGTCCTAGTTAGATTGGTCGGTTGGTCGTCTTTTTTTGTTGAATTTTCGAAATATTGAAAAAAAATAAAAAAAATCAACAGTTTTTTTTTAATTTAATGAGTTTCATCTCGAGTTGGAACAGAGTTTTGCACAAATTAGCACATGTTTGGCATGGACTAGGCTGGGTTTGCATGGATTTACAAGGTTTTTCATTGGTTAAGATGGGTTTTGGGTCGGGTTTGCACGGGTTGTCGGTCCGGAGATTTTTAGAACTATATTTTACTCGCTCGATTTTTTTCAAGGAAAATATTTTGGCGATTCCTTCATCGATATATGCATCGGTATCTGACTGTTATGCATGTTAGACATGCGTTGTGCATGTTATTTTTCATGTTATTTTTGTGCTGAAAAATAATTATGCATTTTAAACGTGCATAACAACTCGTTCAACATGCATAACAGTTCTTCTAACGTGCAAAACAATTCATCTGACATGCATAACGATGAGATCAATGAAGGTATCGATATTTTTTTTATTTAACTTAACTTGCAAAATAATTCGTCTAACATGTATAATTACTTTTAAGTACAAAATAGCATACATAATAACTCATAGAACATGCATAACAACTTCTCTAGTATCGATGGAGGTATTAATGGAGGAATGCCATTAAAAAATCCAGTATTTCTTAAAGGATTGAATTAGGGTTGGCAAATTAAATAATTAATTAGCGCAACATCTTGTATGGATTCTCAGTTGCAGATCCGTGATATAAATTGAGAGATAATTAACCAATAGATACTTAGTTTAATGATTGAAGATTGGGAGATGGTGGGAATATTTTAATCCATTGACATATCAAACATTTATTTTATCTTCATTTAATTTATTTATGAAGAGAACATAATTCAACTGATTATATTTTTTCGTTGAACTAATCGTCAAATTATAAATAGCTTAACAGCCAGCTTTATCAAAACTATAAATACAAGTTTAACAAATGAGATCTCACTATTATATAGTATTTCAAAATTCAACTGTATGGAATCCTGGTTTTCAGAATTAAGACAGGAATAATTCTGAACATTAATTGGAATTTAAATCTTCAATCATTATTCATTATTATTTACACCTGCTGTCATTTTCAAAGAGCATTAAAGGTACTTGTAAATAAATTACGGTTTAAATTGGAACTTGGGAAGTATACAATAAAAAATATTACATTTTCTTTTTTCCGTTTGGGTATATACCTTCGACTTGACTGCTTTAAATTCCATTAATTTTATTGGCCATCTCGGAAGATTACTTTTAATCGTTAAATATGACCCAATTTCTAAAATAATAAAATCATTTTAGATAAAATTTTAGATGCAAAACTGTAAGGAAACAATCAATGAATAATAAGTTAATAACTAGTTTTTCTTCTAAGCAATATTTTTTTAATTTAAATTCAAATTTAGCTTCCAAATTAGTTCGGCTGCGAAAATTCTTATGATTTAGCAAGGAAGACAATATCTTTTGTATAAAATGTGACAAGCTTAAAATCGGAATGAAATCTTTTTTTGTAGATATTTCACATTAAATAGTTGATTTGCATCTTTATCTAAACAAAGTACTTAGATTTTGACAAAATAATATCTCGAGCTATTAAATGACAAAAATCTCATCTCAATCACAAATAAATGGGGACAGCTGAGACTTAGATTGAGTTCATATAGTCCGGATCCGTATCTTCTGTTTCTTGACCGTTCAATATAAAACTCACGGTTCAGATGTGATGTGCAGGGAGAAGTATTTCATATAAAGGTAAGATTTGGTCCGTTCATTATAGATCAACGATCCGGATCGTTTTGTAAAAAAAGCAGCGGACTCGAGTCCATATAGTCCAATGTCTTAATTCATGATCACAGCTATCAGATCAGAATGAGATATTCTAACAGCAAAAATACTGTAAGTAGTAAATTTTAATCTTTGATTTTCATCGAAATTTCTACAAGTTTAATTTTATAGTATCAAAACTTTTGAATCAAATCTGAACCGTCTGTAAATTACGCAGAAAATTTAAATCGTTCGTAACTGCTGCATGACATAAGAACAGGTTCCTATCAGATCGGGTGCAAATTTTGATAGATATAACAAATCCAGTTGAGATTGAATCCTTAATAATGCAAATAAAAGCGCGGGAAACCGAAAGCTCATTGTGGCCCACAATGTCAGTAGGAGACAATGCCCACACAAATCCGGACCGTTTTGGTCCACTCACCAGAACCAGCTTTGAACCGGACCCATTGGCACCTAATCCAACTTACCTTTTAACCCTCTAACAAAACTAATTCCAAATCTCGTCCTTCACCTGTATAGTGTATACCCCTCAGTCTCACATATTCACTATACGAAACGAAAGGAACGCATGAGTTGAAAAACACTAGTTTAGCTTTTGTTTGTAAATGAATTTGATGAGAATTATAAATTTATGAAGGTTGTAAAGGAAGAAAAGAACAAAAAATATTAGTTTTACAGAGCACGCAACTCTCTTAAACCGGAAGCAAAGAAAGACGGATCATAAATTAATTAAAAAAGGTCAGATCTAACCAATCAACTGAGGAGGCACGACACGGACTACGTGGCGGCCATCTGGCCTGAGCGTGGGTCCATGCGCTAGCTGTCGGCTGTCAGGTTTCCAGTGGGCCCCATCTCATGTGCTGGTCTCCCGACCTTTAAATAACACCCCTTTCTAATTCTTCTCCATCTCCAACGAGAGCTATATCTTGTGCTTAGTAGTGTGTTCACAATTTCAAAGAGAATTTCAAACGAGAACCCGTGGTTTCTTTCTTTTTATTCCCACCTATTTCGACATTTTTTAAGATTCTTTTTACAAGGATGGCAATGGAATGGCCTGCTTGCTTAGATGAGTATGAGAAGCTTGTGATTCGCATGAACACCCCGAGGTACAATCTCTCTTTCTACTGGCTCTCCTTCCTCTCTTAAATCGTTCTCTCTGAAGTTGAACTTAGCTAACGGATGGATTCCTCCGTATACAGGGTTGTGATTGACAATGCGGCATGCCCCACGGCAACTGTGGTTCAAGTCGACAGTGGACGAAAGCACGGCGTGTTGTCAGAGGCTGTACAGGTGTTAACGGACCTGAACCTTTCCATCAAGAAGGGGTACATCTCCTCAGATGGCCGCTGGTTCATGTATGTGTTTCATGTCGCTGATCAGTATGGGTGCAAACTCACCGATGACAGTGTGCTCAGTTACATTGAACAGGTAACATTAACAACAACTGATCTCTTGTTTCTAATTTTGAAATTAGTTATTGGGTATAGAATGTAGCTCAATTGGTGAATGCTGGGCTTTTAGTTTACAGTTGGTTGCTCAGGTTTTCAATTTTTTTTGGAACTGAAAAGAATTAACGAGTACATGTCGTTGAAAATGTAGGTAGGAGTCATAAAGCTCCTTGTTACATTGTTTATTTCTACAAATACCAAACAAATTAACCCATATTGAGCTAACTTTGCTCCATTTGGATTTAATTCGAAAGAAAAAGCTTATTTAGATACTAATGGGACAAGCTAGTAAAGAATTGAACACTCAAATTTATTCCCCCTTTTTTAATTGCAGTCTCTGGGCACCTGGAATCCGACAAGGTCACAAAGCTTTGAAGGCCTAACGGCTATTGAACTCACTGGCTCAGACCGACCGGGCCTCCTTTCGGAAGTGTTTGCTGTGTTGGCCAATTTTGAATGTAGTGTGGTTGATGCGCGCGTGTGGACTCACAATGGCCGCATTGCCTGCGTTGTGTTTATCAAGGATGAGTTAGCAGGGTCCTCGATTGAAGATGTGGAAAGAATTGACATGATTGAGTACCGCCTTAGTCACTTGCTCAGTTTGGGTGGTCAGAATGATGGCCGTGTGTCAATCATCAGCATGCCTGGCTCCATCTCTCATGCTGATCGACGCCTCCATCAAATGATGCTTGAAGATTTTGATTTCGATCATTCCCATGAGAGTGAGAGAATTGTTTTGGATACAGATGCACCCTGTGTGTCGGTGCAGGACTGGACTGAGCGGGGGTACTCGATTGTGACTGTGCAATGTCGAGACCGCAGCAAGCTGTTGTTTGATGTGGTTTGCACTTTGACTGACATGGATTATGTGATTTCTCATGGGACTCTTGATACTGTGGGTGACCAGGCCCATGAGGTAATTTGAACTTCTATTTTAATTCTTGTTTGATCTTTTGAAATTGAAATAGTAAATGTTGAAGTTAATTGAGCCTGAAATTGGTTTGGATTTGTAATATACAGGAGTTTTACATCAAGCACATGGATGGAAGCCCCATTACCTCTGAGGCTGAGAGACAACGTGTTCAGAGGTGTGTTCAAGCAGCCATTGAAAGAAGAGGATCTGAGGTACTAAATCAATTGGATCAAAATTATCTTATGTATGAGAAATAGAGAAAAAGTGATTTGTTAACAAATACAGTAAGTTTTTGTCCTAACACAGAAATTGTTTTGTAACAGGGTCTAAGGCTTGAGCTGTTCACCAACGACCGCTCTGGATTGCTATCTGACGTGACAAGAACATTCCGAGAAAATGGATTGCTTGTTACACGTGCAGAGGTATCCACCAAAGATGACATGGCTTGCAATGTGTTTTATGTAACTGACATGTCTGGCCAGCCTGCTGATCCTAGCTCTATTGAGGCCATTCGACAAAAGATTGGGGAAACTTGTTTAGTTTTAAAGGAAGAAATGTCACTGCGGGTGTTTAGAAAGGTGGCAGTGCAGAACTTGCACGAACCGAATAATGGTGTAGCAGCTGGTTTATATCACCTTGGTAGCTTTGTCAAGAGAAATTTGTCCAGCCTAGGTTTAATCAAGTCCTAATTGCAATCCTAGACCTGGATTTGCTAATATTGGATCAACTTGAGGCATGTACATACACAGTTGAGAAGGTTTCAAGGGACTGATAATTCAAGCTGGATCTGAGAAGAAATCCATAGAAAGGTACAACTTGCATGAAAAACATGTGACAAGATTTGCACAACAAAATGGAAATCAGATTGTTGGTTAAATTCGGTAATGGGATGTTAAAGGGTTGTGGGGTTGATTCATTTGTTGATTGTTATTCTTCGTCTGTGTCATGCAAATAGTACTGTGCTGGACTTTGTACATAACATGAATTAACTGTTTGTAAGGGATATCGAAAAGTTGGAAGGAGAAGTTCTAATTTTATTATGCTTTATTTTGTCTCTATTTTCTGAAACTAATATTGTATACTGATCATTTCCAGTCAACTATCCTAGAGGACAGTATGATCATTGTAAACTAATACTGTAATACATGAATTTAAAATGATTCCTGAGATAAGTGCAGAGAACAGTCCCATTTTGATCAATTTTAATACCAGCTGATTGTACCCCATGCAAGGCCATTGTAAATTAATACATGAAATTAAAATGCTTCCTGAGATGAAGTGCAGAGAACAGTCTCATTGTTGATGTATTTTCATACCAGCTGATTGTACCCCATTGTTTCTATTGTGATTTTTGGATTCTTTGTTACAAACTTGCAAGTTGCAATTAATTGAGTGCATGAATGAACGTGGAGCACCGTTATGCGTTACATCGTTAATTGAATTTATAAATTAATTTGTTGGCTTGTATCCAATGTAAAATATTCACAAAGTATCAATCTAGCGTTTAAATAGGATGTCTGACCCCAGCGTTAATTGAGTGCATGATTCATCATAAATTTATTAGGGAGTTGGTATATTGATCATTTCATTGATTTCTTTATCGATTTTAACATGACATGTTCAGTTGAGTTCAGTTTGTATGTTATTGTTGTTATAATGCATGTGTTTTTTGTATTATGCATATTGTTTTTGTTATTATGCATATAATTGATTGGACGTTCTACTGAAAACGAATATCGCTACACTCATCGATGTGGACTGGACGAATCAGTTGTATTTTTTTAAAAATTGTTTTAGTTATTATGCAAGTTGTTTTTATTATTATGCAAATAATTAACATGCAAAATAGTAAAAATAGCATGCATAATAACAAAAATCATGCATAATAACGAAATCATAACAAATCATAAGTAGAACAAAAAAAACATAATAAATTTAACATATAAATCATAAATATTTTGACTGTTATGCATATTATTAGATGCACAATAATAAAAATAATATGCATAATGACAAAAACAACACACATCATAAGTAAAATAAATTTTAATCGAAACTCAACTGAACGTATCAGTCAAATATTTTCCAATTTATTAGGTGGCACATAGACGACTTTGTTGAGAAAATTTCTGAGTTTCATACTAGGTAGGAACATGTCTATGAATATGAACAACTGCATTCATTTAAGTACCAATTTTGAGACAGGTTATTGAAACATGTTATCCAGCTGATTGATTTTGTAGATCACAACTAACGATGCAAATAATTGAAAGATATGTATGTGATGCAGTACCACTAATAAAAAAGATATCACAATGAATTCTTGCTATAGAAATGGCCTGAATGAATTTTGCCAAGTCACAGACTCACAGTTCAAAGTTCAAGCTTTAATAAGTTGGGGTTTTCTATTCTTTATTAATTTCCTTAACAACAATACAATATGCTCCAAATCTATGTCGAAATCTGCATGTTCTTTAGCTCTTATGATTTGTATTATTTGTAATAGAGAAATTATAGTTATCTCCCATGCATGACTATCTTTTTTTTTCACGTCCCTTCTCTCCCAATTAATTATTTTTTTTCATTTAATTCGTTAAAATGTTCTAATTGTCCTTTTATTTCTTGATTCTCTCATTTTTCAAATTGAATATTCACAATTATAAAAATAACGTTATTGAAAATTTTATAAGGTTACACACAATTCATTTAAATCATTGAATAAATGTTTTAGAAATATTATTCAAATTTGAAAAATAAAATTATAGATACTTTTTATTGTTTAGATAGGAAGTCTATTGAATTTGAATCCATTTAGAATTCTTTTGGTTATTTATCATAAAGCCACTAAAACCCCACTAAAAAAATTTAAAATTTTCGTTGAAATGCTAGATATAATGCAAATCTTTCCAAATTTAATCCATGCCCTATTGAAATAATTGTGAACACGTTTATGATTTTAGTTATATTTAAAAAATTTCAAAACTATTCAATAAAACTTGGATGTACCAATAAATTTGAATGTAAGATAAAAATATCTTTTGTAACCTACATTTCTCTCAGTATAAGCTCGATTAATGTGGTGTATCCTGTATCCAATTATTAACTAGCCCTTCCATATATATATATATATATGGATAAATTACCGTGCTACGCGAAGTAAAATGAGTGTTTTACTTCGACATAAAAAATCACACATCGACAACTTAAATGGATGATCTAAGTTGTTCAACACAATCTAGACATCAAAATATCCTAAAAAATAGAATTTGAGTATTTTTGGATCTTTGTAGTTTTTAGATTTATTGAAAATTGACACATTTAAATATTAAAAAATAATACTATTTAGTGTTTTATATTTTTAATCTTGTACACGTTGAAGTTGAAGATTATGTAATATTATTTTATATTTTTTTTGAAGGATCTAAGTATAGACTAGGAGGAGCTAGTTAATGCATGTATATATTATACCGACATCTAAACATGGAAGCACGTCTAGCACTTTATATATATGTGAGGCATTAATTGTTGTCGTCAACCTAATTACTAATATAATTTAATACCGATCAAATTCCGCGGATATAATATCTTCATTTTTGTGTGTCTAAAAAATCTACATCATTCATTGATATTAATGAATGATGTAGATTTGAAGGCACATAGAATCACAAAAAAATGTAGGCATTATATTCCTCCTCATTTATTTCGCGTATTTAAATTTTTGTTGTCCTAATAGAGGTGATTATCCGGTCCACTTGCCACTTTTAAATAAATATCACTAACATATCCCCTAGACATTAATAGTTTGATCGACTATATAAATGAAATCAGTTTTCCTGTTGGAAAGCAATAAAAATGCAAATGAAAGGAACTATCTAGTATTTTGGATGGCCGTTGTAGAATTACAAAAAAAAAAAAAAAAGGTTTGCATAATTTGTCTGTCAGAAAAAAATGGTAATGTATTTCGTCAATTCCTTGAATCCTTGTATTACTTTTATTATTATTATTATTATCCTTTACTAACTATACTTGTTTAGCTTCTCTCTCTCTCTTTCAAGAATATCCATCTTTTATTCTCTTTAACAAAATTTTGAAGTTTATCTTTTTTCAAGAGATTATAGTACATGTCGATTATTTACTACAATGAATTGAATTATTATCTAACATATTTACAGTGGGAGACAAGGCAATAAATTTCCAAATGATGATCAACGATGTAAACTACTTGATTATATTACTACATTTCTAATGTAATTCTGTAATTTGTCTTGAAATATGGGGTCATGTAATTCTGTAATTTAAATTTGTAGTTGTCGTTCATAATTTAAATAGGAACTACGAAAAGGAACGAATATTTAACACAATGATTTGTGTTTATTTACTTAAGATAGCGACAAAAGAGTACAATTTAGAATAAAAAATAGCGATAAAAGAGTGCAATTTAGAATATTAAAAGTATGATAGTGTGATTTTGATAAAATGGTAGAAGAGTGGTATTCTTGACTATTCATAAGAGCGAAATTGTCGGTTGACAAATGTTAATTGAAATAGTTGATAATTATGAGAATAATAATAATGACGATAATATAATCTAATAATGATAATAATAAACAAAATTATATAATAAATTAATAATAATATGCCTAATTTTCTAAGATAAATAAAAATAATAAAATTGATGATAATAAAGTAGTAATAATATAATAATAATATTAACAAAAATGATAACTAATAACATTATAGTAATAATGATAATATAGGAAAAAATATATTAATTGTAATGACATTATTAATTTAGAATAATAAAATAATAAGATTAATAGTAATTATTAATATTATTTTCATAATAACAATAACAATACTACTAATAATAAAACAATATTCTTGTAGAAAATGTCCCAGTCATTTCCTTTCTCTATTTCTTTGAAACTGATCTAGACTTTATCTAAGCTGGTCTCGTAAATCTTGTATTTTCTAAATGTATAAAACAATATTCTTAGTTTGAAATTTTTTACAACTCTATACCTGTTTCGTAAAGGCATTAATTCATAAGGTCTAATCCAAAAAATATCATCATTTTTATTTAAATTCGAAACTTGATGGATTTTAATGCATGCATTGAGTGTGAATAACATAATTTTTACTCTTTCTTGGTTCAAATTCCATGAAAATCAGACGAGTAAATTTTATGTTTCCACATGTTTTATGAGAACTCATGTGTTTAAAATATTTCAGATTTCGAACTTTGATGATATTGTAGCACAATATTTGTTGTATATACTTGCATTAAGAAAAATATAATATAACAGTTAAAAGTTCAAAATTGGAGACAATGATGTTATATATTATAGAAAAGATTTTCATCAAAAACAAATATTATAGAAAAGATATTGAAAAATCTGGATATATATAAAAAAGAGAGCTGATACGTAGATACCATATTTGATATCGACTATTGATACCGATTTTATTATGCACATTTAGTTGAGTTATCGTGCACATTATTTGAGTTATTAATTATGTTATTTTTTTGTAATGAAATAGTTATTCGTGTTATCGATTTTATTATGCATATATTTAGTTAAGTTATCATGCACATTACTTGAGTTATTATATTTTTGTAATAAAATAATTATACGTGTTATTTTTTGTACTGAAATAGTTATGGTATAACATGTATAATGACTCAAATAATGTGCACGATAACTCAACTAAAGATGCACGATAAAAATCGGTATCAATAGTTGATATCAAACGTGGTATCTACATAACATTCTCCTATAAAAAAGTCTTCACCGAATCGGATTCATCTAATAAAGATCCGACCCATTATGCTCCAGACGAATCTCACAAGTCAGATGCAGCCGGAGAGAATCTGATATCCAGATTTCAGCTGTTGTGTCTCGGGAGCAGTTCCCATGGCAGCTCACAGCATCGTTTCCACTTGTTTCATTTCCTTCTTTCGTCTCCTTTTCATTGTCCCAAACAATTCAATGCCCATGGGCTAATGCACTTATGCTACAGTTGCAGTTTCCTTTTCTTTTTATCAATGCACAATTCCATTTCTGAAGCCCCAACACTGCTTCAAAATCCCAACAGCTCCTTCCAGAGCACATCTTTATCTGCTGCTCAAATTCTCTCTCTCTCTCTCTTCGACTCTCGGTTGCTTTTTTAAAGGAAAGGAAAATGTTAGAAAAAGACAGGCGGATGCGGGACCGCGTGATCCAGCGCCATCGGAAGCAAATTTCGCGGCGTGGAATGCGCGCGGTGTTGGAGCTTGTGACTTCTTGACTGCCATCTGGCATCTGCACGTCGTCTACTCGTCTCTTACTTCGTCTTTAACACGCCGCTGTTTTCTTTTCATGCACCTGGTTTATGTTTCGGACACGGTTTCAGAGTCCGTAAACCTCGTTTTGTACATATTAATATGAAACTTTGATGTTACCTATTTTTTTTTTCTAGATTGTACAAACTAATATGAAACTTTTATGTTACATTTATAAAAATAATTCTTGAATCTCATATATATTTATATAAAAATTATATCATTGTGAGCTCCATAAGTATTATTTATGCTTAATAATACGATATTATTTTAATATTAATATTTAATATAATATTTGACTCATTCGACTTTTCTTGGATCCGCCGCTGCATATTTACATGTTGAATATACTATTGAGCCAATCTTTTAGATTTCCAGTAAAATAAATCTTTTAAGATTAAAATTTAATATATCCCAAGGTATTATTGTGATGATAATTGTCATAAATTATTCACACTAATTTTCTCCGTATGTTTAAAAAGTAGCTCTACTCTACAGGCTTTTAAATTACTTTTCTGAACATTATTTTTTTTAATTCAATAAAGAATTATGTATTTTTACTTGAAATAAATATAAAACAAGATAATATATTTAAACCATAATGTATGCTCTTATTTTTGCTAATTTTGTTATGGAATAAAATTTTCACTGCTCTTTATCACGTATAATTTTCATATCTTCATTTTTGGATAATAGGCTAATTATGCTATTAAATAATAGGCTATTGTATTGATCTTTAAGAAAAAATTGTATGAAATACTGTAATTTAAAAGTAATTTGCCTCACAAAATTAATAAATTGTTGCAGCTATAGTCCTCTGGTTGAACAATTTATCAATGAAAATATAAGAAGTGTTATTGTTCTTGATAGGGCCTCGTTATAATCAGCTCGTATTTAGATCCAGGATCGCTGACCCGCTTAAAGAAGACCCGTTTTCACTCGTTTGAGAAGTGCCTGACGCTGATTCTTTCGGGGATGATCCGTTCATGTTCGAGTTTAGTGGACCTAAGCAAATATCAACTTGTCAACTTCATAATCTGATTGAAGGATCGACCCATTCTCATCCAGTTTTGATGGACCTATAAATATAAGGCTTGAACAATGAATTAGAGACTAATTCGTTCTTGTTTAAATTTAGCTACATTTTTACATTTTCTCTTTTTTTTCTTTCTTTATTATAAATTTGTAACACATTCTTTATCACGACAAGATATTTATAAAATCGAAATAATTTCATCGATGAAATTCTTACTTTTTCTCTCGGCTTAATTCCAACTAGTCGAGATCAGTTCTTTATCCAAAAGTATCTACTTTGCAATATTTATTTCAATTCCATTTATAACAAACAGGTCCTAAACCGACTAATTTCAAACACCGAGTCCGTCCAAGAAATTAACCCAACTCTTCCAAGCTGACCGCGCTTTTTTCCAAACCTCTCAAGTCACGTGATCAACCCCTCTCTCTCTCTCTCTCTCGGCCTCTCAGTCTCTGCATGTTTTTGCTCTGCTTTTAATGCACGCTTGTCTGTCGCTGTTGCATTTGCTAGCTGACATCACATGGCTAGTACAGACCTAAGTACCTAACCTAAGCACCTATACAAGTGATATAATTAAGCAGTGAAGATTACGCACCTAATACTTAATTAGCTTTGGATAAAGCACCTCACCTTAGAGCCACGTGGAACTAATCATGACCTTGACACCTGTTAGTTCTCGTTCACTTGCTTAAGTGCTTATACTTTACATTATCATTCTGTTACAACTATATTGTGGTGCAAAAATGCTGAACCTTTTCTGGTTTTTTCTCAGCCTTTTTATTAACTTCAATCATAAAACATAGTAATAAATATCCTAATACATAATGTTTTTAGAGAAAGTTTTCTATTCTCATTTGCTAAATAAGAAACTAATGATAGAAAACAGAAACAAAAGATATTATTAGAATCCCTAAACAAGTAAACAAATATAGAAAATATAGCATCATTCTTTCTCAGATTCAGTTTCTTGATCCTCTCTGCTTGCGTGTCGGTTGTGTGCCGGCTGACACAACAGCTTACACCTGACATTCTCCCCCTTAAGCTGTTGTCTCCTTGATGATCTGCACCCCGATTCTTTCTCTTAATTCCAAGAACTTCATTCTTCCCAATGATTTAGTTAGTATATCAGCAAACTGGTTATTGGTCCCGACATGCTCGACCTCCACTCTCCCTTCTTTCACACATTCTCTTATAAAATGAAAACGAGTATCAATATGCTTGCTACGATCATGAAAAACAGGATTCTTGCACAGCGAAATTGCAGACTTGTTGTCAACTTCGAGTTTGATCTTTTGAGGTTGTTGACCAAATAAATCAGCACGCAGTTTCTCCAACCAGACCCCTTGACAAGCCGCTGTTGCAGCTGCTATGTACTCAGCTTCACACGAAGACAGAGCCACCACTCTTTGCTTATTCGATGTCCAACTGACAGGGTTGTTTCCAAAAAAATAAATCATACCTGTGGTACTCTTTCTGTCGTCTAAGTCTCCAGCCAAGTCGCTATCAGAGAAACCCACAAGTTTGCGATCTTCTTCTGGCATTTTTCTGTAACAGCAGCCCATACCAGTTGTCCCTTTCACATACCTTAAAATGTGCTTTACTGGTGCCATGTGTTCAGTTGTGGGAGACTCCATAAACCTACTCATAATCCCCACAGAATATGCAAGATCGAGTCTGGTATGCAGCAGGTATCGAAGACTCCCTACAATGCTCCTGTACCTAGTCTGATCAACTGGTGAAGAGCCACTGTTCTTGCTGAGTTTAAGCCGGGCTTCCATTGGTACCTGTGCTGGATTACACTCCTCCATGCCACACTCCTTCAAAATTTTCTGAGCAAAATTCTGCTGGCACAAAGTGATCATATCAGTGGATTGTTTTACCTCTATGCCAAGATAATATGTCAACAACCCCAAATCACTCATTTTAATTTGAACATTTTCATCATCTCCCCCTTAAACCTTGCGATCTGTTCCTCACTTGTTCCTGTGATAAGCAAATCGTCGACATAAACTCCCACCAGAATGCATTCTTCTCCTTGCTTTCTTCTGTAAACTGCATGCTCGGATTGTGTTTTCTCAAAGTTCATGGATTTCAAAGTACTATCTAATTTGAAATTCCAAGTCATTGGTGCCTGTTTCAAACCATATAGTGCCTTGTGAAGCTTTAACACCTTGTGTTCTTGACCTTCTATCTCAAAACCAAGTGGTTGCGAGACATAGACTTCTTCTTTTAATTCCCCATTCAAAAATGCGGATTTTACGTCCATATGATGCAACAACCATCCTTCTTGCACTGCTAACACCATAATCATTCTCACTGTCTCCATTCTAGCTACAGGTGCAAAAACCTCCTCAAAATCGATCCCATGTTGCTGTACATATCCCTTTGCCACGAGACGAGCCTTGTGTTTTGCGATTCTTCCTTCTGAATCTTTCTTCAATTTGAACACCCACTTGAGTCCTATAGTTTTCTGCCCCTCGACAGGTTCTACAAGGCTCCAGGTTTTGTTCTCTTCGATAGACTCAATTTCTTCTATCATGGCATGATTCCAGTTCTTGTCTTTGGTTGCTTCATTAAAGTTTTTCGGTTCTTCTAACCCAATCAAACACACAACAGAACAATTCAATTGAATAGGTTCAGTTTCACTATAAATTTCTTCCAGACTTCGTAATCTCACTGGTGTTCCCTGAGAACTTACCTGATCAACATGATCATTTACACCTATTGCATCCAGTACAGGCGTGTGCTGACTTGGGTCATGAAATTCCACATCTTCTCCATTGTTTTGATACTCAACATCAGACTCATGTTCCTCAAACTCTGCTGTAAATTCAACAGATTTCTGACCTTCTGAACTTCCCCTTTCGATATCCCAGTCCCACACTTTATCTTCCTCAAATACAGCATCCTGTGTCACATGCAATTCTTAGTCACAAGATTGTATACTCTATACGCTTTGGACCCATTTTCATAACCGAGAAACACCATGAGAGAACTCCTATCATCAAGTTTAGATAGGTGTGGACTGGTTGACTTCACATGTACCAAACATCCAAAAGTTCGAAAGTGACTTACTTTGGGCTTTCTCTTGTACCATGCCTCATAGGGAGTCATCTCCACCAGACTTTTTGTGGTCGCTCGGTTCAAGATGTACACAGCCGTAGTCACTGCTTCTCCCCAGAACTCAGCAGGAATTCTCATGCTCTTCATCATGCTTCGAGCCATACCAAGAACATTTTGGTTCCTTCTTTCAACGACCCCGTTCTGTTGTGGAGAATATGGAGCAGTCAGAAACCTTTTGATGCCCGCATCCTTACAATATTCAACAAAAACATCAGAATTGAATTCGCCTCCCCTATCAGTTCTAAGCGCCTTCACCTTTTCCTTCCTTTCTACCTCAATATCTTCCTTGACTTCCTTGAAAGCCGCAAATGCTTTATCTTTAGTTTTCATAAGAACAATCCACATGTATCTGCTGAAATCATCCACAAGTAATAGAAAAAACCTGTTACCGGCTGGTGTGGGAGGAGTAATGGGTCCACACAAGTCCCCATGGAGCAGTTCCAATGATTCTCTTGCTCTGAATTATGCTTGTCGAGGAAAAGACAGTCGGCGCTGCTTGCCAACTAAACACCCTCTACATACTTCGTCTGTAGGTTCAATCTTTGGCAGTCCATCTACCAAATTTTCTTGGCACATTTTTTTTAAAGATTGAAAATTCAAATGTCCATACCTTGCATGCCATTTCCATGTATCAGTTTCAATGCTTGCCTTTAAACACACAGACTTCACTAGGTTGAGCTTCAGGATGTATAGCTTATTCTTTGACCTCTGCACACGGATGATCAACCTCTCAAACTTATCCAGCACCATTAAATTACCATCTTCAAGTTGAACTTTACAGCCTTTTTCTTCTAGTTGCCCCAGGCTAATTATGTTGCTGGTTAGCTTTGGGATATAATAAACGTCGGTTAGAGCTCTTTGTTCTCCCGTGCGCCCCCTAATCATCACAGTACCACGCCCTCCTATTGACACCTCTGATCCATCTCCAAGTTTCACGATCCCTGTGATCGTTGTGTCGAGATTTGTGAGATGTTCTATGCAGCCCGTCATATGATTACTTGCTCCTGAGTCCAAGTACCACATATTCTCTTCTGTTTTCATCTTTTCCCTTAAGCACAATGCCTTAGACCCTCCCACGGTTGTGTTGATACTTATGATTTCATTCATGAGAAGTGCCGGCTCCTCCTCTTTCTCCACCAAATTTGCTCTTTCCTTCTTTGGTTTACGACATTCTGATGCAAAGTGCCCATAAATAGAGCAATTAAAGCACTTGATTTTTGACTTATCAAATTTTTTGTACGCCTTTTTTTCATAATCTCCCTTAGAACCTCCTTCTTTACTCTCAGAACCTTCCCCTTTCTTCTTTTCTTTCAGAGAAAGCGCCTCCCACTGTGATCGAGTAAGCAATAATTGTTCACCTTCTTCTTTATTCTGCCGTCTACCCTTTAAACTTTCTTCGAAGACTCTCAATCTTCCAACTGCCTCTGCCACTGACATCTCAGACACATCACCCCATTGCTCAATGGTTCCAATGATCGGTAGAAACTTGTCTGGTACAGCGCTAAACAACTTCTCAACCACAAGTCGTTCATTCAGATCCACTCCAAGAGATCTGATCTCTCCTGCTACACTAATCAAGCTTTGTGAGAATTCTGCTATGCTCGCAGTGTCTGACATGATCATCCGATCAAACTGCCTTTTCAGCACTTGTGCCCTTGCTTTTCTGACACGGTCTTCTCCCACGCTCATCTGCTGGATGGTTGCCCAAACCTCCTTTGCTGTCTCCTTTTCAGCAATTGCCATAACCACGGCATCAGGCACCGCTTGGGAGATAGCGGCTAAGACACCTTGATCCTTCTCTTTCTCCACAGATCCGGTGCCCTCCACTGCTTCCCATAACCCCATTGCTCGTAGGATTATCTTCATCTTAACTGCCCACAAGTTGTAGTTTGAATCATTCAACATAGGATATTGAAACGGTGCTCCAACTTTAGCAATTGTACTCGGTGGTTTTGACTCTCCATTCTTTGCCATGGTTCAGAACCTGAGGAGCTCTGATACCAAATGATAGAAATAGAGAAGACAAAGAAACTGCTAATTTTTGTGGTGCAAAAATGTCGCACCTTTTCTGGTTTTTTCTCGGCCTTTTTATCAACTTCAATCATAAAACATAGTAATAAATATCCTAATACATAATGACTAAAAATAGAGAAAGTTTCCTATTCTCATTTGCTAAATAAGAAACTAATGATAGAAAACAGAAACAAAAGATATTATTAGAATCCCTAAACAAGTAAACAAATATAGAAAATATAACATCATTCTTTCTCAGATTCAGTTTCCTGATCCTCTCTGCTTGCGTGTCGGTTGTGTGCCGGCTGACACAACAGCTTACACCTGACATATATACTAAGCAATTGTCATTGGCCTCTGCCTCTTGGGTATTTGAAATTTGTTAGGTACACCGTACACTACACTTAAGAAGTGTAAAGGTCGCAGTGTACGAAAGCATTCTTTATAAATGGAATCCGTATGCGGATTCACAAAATGGTCAGCGGTTAGTACTGTTTCGTTGTAAATTTATTGATACTGTAGCAAAAATATTGTGCATGCAGCACTCGACGCTGTAGCAGCAGTGAGAATGCAAGAGAGGTCACATTTCAGGGCATGTGAATTCTTATAAATGCGGGTATCATTTGGGACTTTGGCTTTAACTTCAACGCTATTCCATAACTTTGTTGATTATCTGGAAGTGCTTTACTTTTAGTTGCATCTAAAATTGTGATTTCATATTCGTTGTTATTACGAGGAAATAATTCTATATGTGATTATATATTTTTGATCTCGCAAAAAACTTATAATACTGTGACTCATGCAATTTATATGTATCGTCTGTATAAATCGAATGGTCAGCAACGAAATAATATAACTTTGTTATAGCAGATACAAACTCCTAAAATTGTGGTAAGAGTTAATAAATCCAATATTATTTATCACATTTTAAATTGATCAACAGCCAGTCAGCAGTATAATTATTAATAACTATCGTACCACTCGCGCTCCGCGCGAAAAAGTTAAATTTTAAACTTTCGTATTGCAATAATAAAATTATAATAAATCATTTAAATAAAAAAAGAAAAAATTTTGCAAAAAAAATATATAATCTACAGTGATTTTACTGTAACACGAACAGTTAAAACACTGTTCATGCTATTGTGGAAATGAACAATAGCGACCATATTGTGTCATGAGTATATTGGATTTACCGTTATTGTGAATAAACAAAAAAATCATTAAACATATAAATATGAATCTCGTTGTGACATTATCTATCTAGTCCTAAAATATCTCAATGATAATGCGATATATTTAATTACATTAATTTTTTAAACATGATCCATTTATAAATTTTGAAATATCTGTAAACTCTCTTATTTAAAATATTTGTAGATTATTGTTGTAAAAATAAATTTGCAACTTTTTCGAAAATTTATCATCAAGATCGTCAAAATAATTTATCATCTTCGATCCCACTCAATATAATATTGGATTTATCATATATTTTGGATTGGATATATAGTCCACATTACATATGAGGAGACTTGGTTCAAACTAATAAGACAGTCATATATGAATCAGTTATCTGAAAGTGTCAAAATTATTTGAGAAGTTGCAACACACCAAACACCTCTCCTCTACAATGGAATGAAATCTTCTACCGCGCAGCAAATCTCAGTCTTTGATTTGCATCGAGATTCGTGCAAGCTAAATTTTATAATATCAGACTCCCTGAATCAAATCTGAGCCGTCCGTAGCTTACAGCACAAAAAATTTGGACCGTCCGTCGGTACCGCGCGGTAGAAGAACAGCTTCCCCTCTACAATTGTACAAGGCAGTAAGTAAAAAGAGTGTACTGCTTGGTCTACGGCACAAAATCAATTTGTGGTACGTCCATAGCCGCTGTATTTGTGAGACTAGCAAATTGTGATGAGATACAATGGAAGATTGCACCGTTCTCTAAAAATCAACACATTCACAAATCACAACCGCCTGATGTACTGTGTTACAACTTCTGCATGGTGACAGATTGCACCGTTTTCTAATCTCTAAAATGAATAGGATGAGCATAGATTTCACTAGGTTAGAATTACATGTATAATATTTGGTAGCAACCGGGATCCTGTTTTGCAAAAGCATAGCTCAAGATTAACTATAAGTTAGATCTGTAAATGATTCCCAGAGGCGTTCATTAAGACTAACACGACCACACAAAAATAACAATTTGCGATTGCAAAACTTAGTAATGAATCAGTAAAAGTTGATGAAAGTATGAAACTCATAAGAATTATCAGTATAAAGAAAGAACATATTGCTTAAATCACTTGTTGATTTCTTATCATAAATCTCATCCAAACAAACTAGTCTCCTGTACCCTCATTGATAATCCTACACATTATGAAATATGCAACAGTATGTATCACAATAGTATATCGCCTTCATCTCCATCCGTAGTGCCATGCATTTGGCATAGAACAAAATGAAATCTGCAACTGTAGCTGCGTCTGTAGGTACCATAGTAATTAATTAAAAGTATAGTATTTTTGCAGTAGCAAAGCCATGAAAAAACACACAAAAAAGACGGTCAACTAAATATCCCAGAAAAACACTTCCATATAAGATCCATAGAAAACGAATGCTATTTCCAAAGGCACGTAATTAACTTCGTATGAACTCTTAATTTAGCAAAACACTGAATACTCAAAACGTGATCCGCTACTACCACCACTACTGCTACACAATAACAACCTATCAATTGAAAATTCTACAAGTAATCCTCCATGAAAGACAGCACGATCTAAACACCGTCGAATAAAATGAGGTGTCACCAGTCACAACGTAATAATATCTTCTACACTTGAACTGCACTAAATTTCACAATAAACACAATCGACAAGTTAGGCAGCAAAGAGGCATCATTGATTCAACTAGGTTAGTCAGGCAACCTCCGGTAACTGGACATGCACATTACATTCACACACTTGTTACGGTAATTTTGATATCAGAAGTAGTGTTGTGTGAATCTGGCGGTATTTGTTGCAATGGGGTAGCCCAGGTTTCAGTTCTAAAAGAGAGGTTTGTTACTTTTGGAGCTGCACTTCCATACGGCTCATGAAACTCTACAGTAGATATTGGCACTGAGGATATTGGGATTGCAGAGGAATGTATCGAAGAAACAGAGGCTGTATCAATTTTCATTTTCTTGGGCTTCTGTTGTTCCATCTGGTAGCTTGGCAAGAAGCTTCCCACAACAATCTGAGAAAATTTGGAGAAATTGTCAAGTTATTCCTTCAATATATATCAGTCCTATATCACATTTAAAATTCATTCATTTGAAAATATAATAAGTATAATGTGTTACAGAATTACAGATACAAGCACGAACACGCGCACACAAATGTATATGGTACAAGTTATAATACTGTATGCATTTCTCAAGATGAGGATGTTATTTATGCAAAGTTTTCCACAGCTTATATCACACTGTTGCATGTGCTTTAAGAACTCCGAGAATATTCATAGTCAGGGGCGAAGGCAGAAAAAATTTCTATGGGACCAGGTCAACACTACATATCTGTAGATCACACATCATAATTGTAGATTTTATCTATCAATTTTAGAAAAAATGGGGTCATACTAAATAACTTTTATTAAGAAGTATAGGATGTTAAAACTATATTTTCTTCAGAATTTGTAACAAAATATAGAAAAATGCAGTAAAAGTATTTAATTTTTTTAAATAAATGGGGGTCAATTGATCCATATTCTAACCAAAGTACCTCCATCTCTGTTTATAGTGTACATTTTCTATGGGCCATTCTTGTTACATCCATGCTACAGAGCTGGAAATGAAGTATGACTCTCTATTGTATTGAGATAATTAGATGAATTAGTTGAAACAAAAGGATGAAGAAAAAGGACTTGTATCAATTCATGGAGATGGAAGAAACTGAAGTGACTTACTTGTCTAATATATATACTATTGATATTCCAAGTTCTTTTTTAATGCAAAAATTGGACTGGGGTTGTTTGAGCAATGATCTATGATATCATATTATGTTATTTGTCCTCCAAACTGGCGGTGCTATGTCTCTGCCACCATATACCAACTGGGCCTTCGGGCCAAGAAACCTAATAGGCTAATTTATACATTCCAAAATCTTTGCCTGGATGCTGAATTTTATTAGGCTTTATTTTTCACTCATATACAATAACTATCATGTAACATTCGTAAATGCAGTTGAAAAGGTCTTTTACCTGAACAGGACTAGCAGCAACCAAAAGACCAGCAACTCCACCTCCAACTACGCGGCCATCCGGGCTAGCCAATGAAACACTCATCCCACCAGATCGACTTTTGGTCCCACCATTTTCTGTTGGCATGAATGATCCCGACAAAGAAAGAAGCTCAAACCGGCCCTATACAACAGAATATAAGTATGTCAAAATTTGGCAACCGTAGTAAAAAGAATATGCAAATGACATGTCAGGTCCATCCTCTTGTGCCAGAGTAGATCCAGCCCAACAGCCCAAAACAGTTTTGTCAGACCATGAGGTGAGGTGATATTTTCAATTTAGAGTAGGGCCCACAGAATTAATGACAACACATGAAAAAGTCAACCACAAGAGCTCAGTATAAGCCTAGCCATCCAATGAAGTTACACAATCATAATCAGATTAGTAAAGACTCATAGTTAATTTTTTTAGTAGTATGGCAATGAAGTTAGCCTACCAGAATAAAGAGCTCAGAAAAAATAAAGATTTATACCTCGTAGGTCAATGTACCACCAGAAGAGTCAGGCTGACGAAGCGTAACATTGGAAATTACACCATTAGCCGAGAGGATACAAATTGCTCTTGGTCCTTGTTGTGAGAACGATATTATCTTCATAGTCACATCCTACAAAATTTGTGTTGCTCATATTAGCATCATTAATATTGCACTACTCTGGAGTCTGGTATATTTTCTTCAAGAGATAGCACATGTGGTCCCCATACATACCTCTCCAGGAGCAACAGTGATGACATGAGGCGTGAAAGTTGCCCCGGCAGATAAAGCTACTGCGGCGGCATCACCTAGAAAACAATACATAAGAATACAGGATGAGTAAGCCAACACTTAAAAAAGAAAATGAGATTAATTACAATAAATTCATGCGTGCCCTTTGATTATCATTGGTTTTGAATAAGTCTAACCTTCGTTCAAGGAAAAAAATTGCAAGATAAATGATATACAGATATACAGTCAACTAATTTTACTATTACCAAATACTATTTAAAGTCAACATTCAGTATCAAAGTCAAACACAGAGTTTGCTTGCTGAAAAATTATATTATAAGCACTATCCATGGGTTTACTGGTTCAAAACTGGATCTGACAAAGTATGCTCTGACGGTCTGTACAAATGCCATGCATGACTCAAAAAGTCACTGAATGAACAGAAATAGAATGCAAGTTGCCATAGACAGGATAAATAAACGCAAAGCAAATAAGGGATTAGTACAACCCGAATGGGTTTCCTGAATAAAACCAGTAGGTACTCGTAACAGTTAAGTGAGACCAATTCAAGCTGATCATTTTAAAACTAGGAATATAATTTAACAGAAATAAACTATGGGGTCTTAATTCAATGGCATCCCCAATAGTAGTTTTTAAGTGGACATTGATTCATGGAATCCAACTCATAACACCAACTTAACCACTATTTTGCCCAAACCAAATATCATATACAAAATACGCAATAAAAAGAAGAACCTACCACAGTAAAAGAAACTAAAAATGGAACAAAGAAAAGACGGTAAATCAGATCTCAGATGGCACCAGGCCACTAATTTGGTCGGTCCCACACAAACTTTTATTCCAAGCTCCAAACTTGACAACACAGCATCCGAAAGAGAGAGATAGTACAAAGAACAAATCAAACGCTGCCAAGCCATACATCACTCTATGAAAAACGGAAACAAACGCTAAATTCCAAATTTTCAACGAACAAAGCATTCTAGATTTTGAGTATACGTACCTAAACCTTCCAGTCTGAAACCACCACCACCACCACCACTGCTATACTGCTGTCGACTGGAGAATTCCAGTGGTCGAGCTCTACCCCGTTTCATGGCGGCTCCTACATGCGCTGCTGGGGTGTACTCGGCCCCTCCAGTTGGGACCGAGGCGGAGATGGGAGTAGCGTTTAGTGGCCTTGCCAAGCTGCCATCTGGCCCATATTTCCTTGGCCTACCTCTCTTCTTCTTCAACCCTTGACCTGACCCCACCAGTGCTAAGGGTCCCACCACCCCAGGTTGCTGCGTGGTCACTTGTTGTGCGCTTGTTACTGTTGTAGGCTGTGAATGAGACCGAGGCGGTGTAGTCGCAGGAGTTGCTACAGCGGTTGGGGCCACAGAAGAACTTTGGTTAGTGTTTACTGGTGGGGGAGGAGGTGGTGGTGATGGTGCCAGCACGGCAGGTGTTGAAGCCGGTGATGCTGTGTTTTCTCCAGTTATGCCTACTTCCTTCGTCTCCATTATACATAGATGAGAAGAAAGATTTGCTTTCCTTTAACTGGTGAACTGAAAGCTTATTTTTGAACAAAATTCTTTTCAGATCGAGCTGAGTTACTATAATAGCACAAAAAATATACAAAAAAAATATTACGATGAAAAAAATGGGATTTTTGAAACTGAACGAGAAATGGGCTGAGGGGAGAGAGGTAAGAGAGAAGGAAAATGGAAAATGGAAAATGGAAATAAAAGGGGGGAAAATAAAGATAAAGAGGGAAAATAATAAAAGAGGGGGGTAAAGGAAAGCAAAAGGAAAGGGAAATAATTATTGTTTATTGTAAAAATGGAAATATTTTAATCGCGGAAGCTCCAAAAATCGAAATATGCGGTTTGGGGGGCGAATAATTATTTGGCGCGGCCACTACGGAAGCATTAGAAAATGGAAAAAAAGGGGCAGATTGGGGAAACAAAAAGGATGACTTTTCTTTTTAAATTAGTCCTTCGAATTTTTAAAATTTGAAATTGAGGTGATTAGAGCGACCCACTAACCAGTACTCTGTTATTTTTCTCTTGCAAAGAAGTAATAGGAAACAAAATGCCATCGATGTTTGTATTAATTACATACCACTACTAGCCATGTAATGAAATGTTAGTTTTGCCTCATTGGCTGATTTGTCTGGTCTCTTGTCATTTTTTTCTTTTCCTTTATTTTTCCCTTTTTTTCTCTTGTTTTATTTTAAAATTTCCGCTTTTTGGAACGTAGTTGGGAAGTTTCAAGCGTGCTCTCACTGTGTCTGGTGTGGTCACTCGCGGTGATTAAGGAAATTGTCACCTATCAGATAATCATCTACCTTTATTGAACATATTTTAAAATTTAAATAATTATTAAATCTTATCATTACCAGAATATTATATTAGTTTGTTATTTATAATTGCATATGTCTCTTGAATATCACGTTCCTTGCTGCTCAACCACCACTTAAAAAACATTTATTGGTCTATCCTAATAATATTCAGTGCTTTTCTCAACTAACAAGCATTGTATTTTATTCTTAACTTGCGTTTAAAAAATAAGCACGATCATCTTTACAAATTAAAGAATTTTAGTGTAATACTTCATTTGCAAATTTTGTATATTTGTTGCAGTTAGTAGCAAATTGATGAGTAATATTCAACGGCAAAAAAATTTAGCAAAGAAACTTAAAAAATGCACAATTTACTAGAAAATTAGCTAACGAAAGAGCGAGTCCGTTCAAAAGCCAGAACTTTTTTTTTAATTACGAAACTAGTACTAATAAAAGTAATTAAAAGATTGAAATTTTATGATAGATTTTTTATCATACGATGTTTTTTTAAAAATCTATCGTGCAATAGTTTTTTAAAAATTTCAAGCACGTAAACTTTTCTATTCGTGTGGGAGAAAAAAAAATTGTTCTAAAAAATATTTACAAGTCTGATCACGTATAGAAAATTATTTACAATAGTGACCATAAGTAGCAAAAGTTTCTGAACATTTAATTATGATTTTGATCAAAATTTCTTTAAATTAGACTCCTCAGATTTATAATACGAAAATAGAAATGAATATATACTGCAGTCGGTGCGGAAACAAAAAGTCAAAATTATAATTAAATGATCAGAATTTTTTGCTATATATGAAATTGTAATTAATTTTCTATGCATAGCCAGTATAGTAAATAAATGTTAAAAAAAAAAAACACAATAGAAATCTACTTTGTGGCAAAAAAAATTATCGCACGGTAGACCGTTTGGAGCATCCAATGGAAAAAATCGTATTCTTAACTATTTTTATCACTACCATTATGTCGCACAGTAGACCGTTCTCAATATCAAATCGAAAACTCGTCCCCAGTAACTACTTTCATCGATTCTCATAATTACCAAAACACTGATTTGAAAGCCTGCAGCTAGCATAGAAGTGCGCCATTTTTTATTTTTATTCATCTAAACAAAATGTGAGTATGTCTACTTTAAACAGTAACTAAAATATCTTATCAATCAAGGAAGGTGCTAGCTACCAAACTTATAAGTGACTCTATTTTCTAAACTAACACGTGGAAAGTTGAATGAAGTAGAAAACAATTTCTCGAGTAAATAAATGTTTGCAAGTTAAAAAGTAGATAACAATTTAAAAAAAAAGTAAAAACTTGTTCATTAGGTTGAGCTAAATGTTTGATCTTTTAATTCAAAAAAATGTTTGCTCTTTACTGTTTGAATGGCAGGAATGAGGGAACTGAAGAAAAAAAAAGAAAATTATTTCATATTTTTATGTCCAATAATATATGTAAGATTTTGTCTTCCTTTATTACTATTATTTATTTATTTGTTACATATGAAAAAGTAAGGGTGCACAAAATACTCGCGACTCGCTCGTGTTCGGCTCGCTAACAACTCGTTCGTTAACAGCTTGAGTGTTAACGATCCGATCTCGAGCTGTGACAAGCTCGACTCGTATAAGTATCGAGACCTTAACGAGTTAATATGGACCGTCGAATTGATTACCACCATCTCTAAATAGATCTTTACCATAGAGAATTTTCACGATTTTATAAATTTTATTATGTTTTTTTAATTATTCTGTCATTTTTTCTTGCAACCAAGCTACAAACGAGCCAGCTTGAGCCTTAACGAGCCGAGCTCGAGTTGAGAGTTTCAGCTCGTGACCACTTATAGTAACGAGCCGAGCCAGCTCGTTAATAAACAAGCCGAGTTAGAGTTCGCCCAGCTCGCTCGAGCTCGACTCGTTTACACCTGTATGAAAAAGGAGTTTTTGAGTTTACACTTATTTTCTTTTAATGTTTTGTTTATACAAAAGAATATGTTTTCTTTTACCTAAATGAGTTTTGAATTTATTTATTTATTTATTATTTTATTTACAAGCCCGGGTGTAGTGACAAATGAGCAAGGGTCTTCGCACTTTACTCGACGAGTGCGAGGGGGAAGCTAGCTGAGGATAATAAAATTTGTCTGGCTAGTTGAAATGTAGGATCCTTAACCGGTAAGCTACGAGAGTTAGTTGATCGTCTTAATTTGTCACAAGAACAGAATGAAGCAAAAATAGTTGATTTAAGCTCTGGTACACAGGAACAGAATGAAGCAAAAATGGAGTGGGCGTCTTAATTGATCAGTGGCTCAAGAACGAAGTTGTCGACGTTAGGAGACAAGGAGATCGACTTATCCTAGTCAAGTTGGTCGTTGACGAATTAGTTTTAATCGTTATTAGTGTATATGCTCCACGAATAGGTTTGTGCGAGAACGTCAAGAAGTAATTCTGGGAAGATCTAGAGGAGATGCTTAGAGATGTGCCTAGCGACGATAAGTTTTTTATAGGAGGAGACTTCAACGGTCATGTGGGTACTAGTGGGGGCTTTGAAGGAGTGCACAGGGGATTTGGATATGGTGATAGAAGTCAAGAAGGAGAAAACATCTTGAACTTCGTTGTAGCATATGACCTCATTATAGCTAACACTTTCTTTAGAAAGAAACAATTCCATTTAGTTACCTTCAGCAGTGGTCAACACTCGAACCAGATCGATTTTGTTCTTACTAGGAGAGAGGACAAACGAGCATGCGTGGATTGTAAGGTTATACCTGGAGAGTGTGTCGTCCAACAACACAAGCTTGTAGTCTCAAATTTTGGCTTTCGAATACGCGCTTGACGGGACAAAGGCGGCTAAATATCGAGGACGAGATGGTGGAAACTCAAAGAAGTTGCCCAACAGGTCTTTAAGGACAAGATGATCGAAGAAGAAACCTTTAACGGAGATGATTACGACGCTAATAACATGTGGAAGAAGATGACAACTTGCATTTGAAAGGTAGCTACAGATGTATTCGAAGTGACTAAGGAAAATAGACGTGAACCTAAAGACACTTGATGGTGGAACGAGAACGTGCAAAAAGCTATCAAGGAGAAGAAGAATTGCTACAAGTGTTTGCATCATGACAAGAGTGAAGACAACGTACAAAAGTATAAAAAACCAAAAAGAATGCAAAGAAAGCTGTGAGTGAAGCAAGGGATCGAGCTTATTAGGATCTATATCATAAGTTAGGTATGAAGAAAGGCGAAAATTACATATATAAGATTGCCAAACTCCGCGAGAGAAAGACGAGAGATTTTAGCCAAGTCAAATGCATCAAGGATGAGACAAATAGACTTTTGGTGAAAGACGACGAGATCAAGAACATATTGAAAGAATACTTCGATAATTTGTTCAATGGAGAGAATGAAAGCACTAAGGTTGAGCTAGATAACTCTTTTGACGACACCAACAGGAGATTCGTTCGAAGAATTCAAGAAACGGAGGTGAATGAGGCTTTGAAAAGAATGAAAGTAAGTAAGGCTTTAGGCCCTGATAACATCCCAATCGATGTATGGAGATGCCTTGGAGACATAGGCGTAGTATGGTTGACTAAGCTGTTCAACAACATCTTCCGGTCAAGCAAAATGCCGGACGAGTGGAGAAGAAGTATATTAGTACATATCTTCAAGAATAAATGAGATATTCAAAGTTGTACTAATTACAGAGGAATCAAACTTATGAGCCATACAATGAAGCTTTGAGAGAGAGTGATTGAGCATCGTTTAAGAAAGATGACAAGCATTACGAAAAACCAATTTGATTTTATGTCCGTACAATCAACTATGGAGGCGATTTTATTGACAAAACAATTGATGGAGAGATATAGATGTTGTACTAAACAATGTCTCATATTTGTTGATTTGCAAAACTAAATTTGTATTTAACAAGTTTCTTGTGAGATATTGCGTTCAGGGTCATTTCAAAGAAAAATAAGTAACAAGAATCAAGAGGGAAGCTCAAGAAAATACCCACAATAAAGAATCGAGACTTTAAATATTATAGGGTATTTTATCTCAAGCTTATATCAAAATTAAATCAAAGAGATTGAGTTAAAGAAGTAAAACATACAGAAATTATCTGAAACGTTATACAACGCCATATAATATTATATAACATTGTCCATTTTATACAGAAATTTCGAAACAAAACACAGCTAAAATCCACCAGAACGTTATACAACGTTTCATAACGTTGTGTAACGTTATACTTATCTGTGCAAATTTAATTGACCAAACTCAATTCTGTAACGTTTAAAAAGTCCTAAACATCTGCTGAAAAATTCACCAAAATGTTATACAACAGTTCAGAACGTTGTGTAATGTTATACTTATATGTGCAAATTCAAATGGCCAAACTCAGTTCTGTAACGTTCAAAAAGTCCAGAACATCTGCTGAAAAATTCACCAAAATGTTATACAACGTTTCAGAACGTTGTGTAACGTTATACTTATCTGTGCAAATTCAAATGGCCAAACTCAGTTCTGTAACGTTTGAAAAGTTCAGAACATGTGTCATAAAATTGACAAAATGTTATATAACGTTACGCTAAGTTATACAACGTTATGATCGATTTCCTGTGAAAGTAGATCAGAACGTTATATAACGTTGTATAGAGTTATATAACGCTATGATCAAATTTCACAGAAATATATCATAACGTTATATAACATTTCGTTTCGTTGTGTAACGTTTTGCTTGACATAATTCAAAATAACGGTCATTTTTCTGATAGCTGTAATTTAGATATTTTGGCAAAACGTTGTATAACATTGTATGCCGTTACATAACGTTTTAACTCAGAAAACGAATTTTGCTATTGGGGGCTGCTATAAATAAGTGATTCTTTCCCTTCTCTCTTCTACTCATTCATTTCAATATACTAGATCTAATTTTCGGTCTCCATTAAAGCTTTCAACCACACAACTTGCAAAACATTAAATACTCAATCTCCTTGATCTAAACTTGCTATAAACTTGTGTGAGATTAGTGCTTGCTATCATCTAATTCTCTATTTTTGTTTCTTTATGGGTCTAGACTCTACTTTTGTGTAATATAGCTAGATCTCGGGCTTTGTACAAGAACCTTTATTCATTAGTGAAATCGGCTCAATCCTATTACCAAGTCGAGGGGTTGGGAGTTCCGAAGAGTAGGATTGTCAATATCCGAACTCCGTTATAATCTCGGTGTTCTTGTGCCTTGCATTGTTTGTGCTTTCTTAACTCTCTATTTACTTTATTTTATTTTGCTATAAACTATAGTTGAGAAATTGCTTGAATTGTTGTAGTATTATACTCAACTTGTAGTGCATTTGGTTAAGTTACAAACTAGCCCATATAAATTTGAAATTGTGTTAATTGCTTAAATTAGATATTATTAGGGGTGATTATATTCTACAAAGTGGTATCAGAGCAGTGTTGAACTTGAAATTAAGACTAGCTTAATCTCAAGTAAAGATCAACCGAAATGGGAACCAAATTACAAGCTACCCAACCTTCCATTTTTGGACACAATTGCAAAAAATTTGCTTATTGGAAAATATGCATGACCAATTACTTGAGTGTTGGTGAAATCTTGGATGTTGTTAATGTTAGGTTTGTACCATCAATTGATACAACAACCAACAAATTGACCGTTGAATCCAACATCAAAAAAAGGGAAAATGATTTAGCCGTAAATGTCATTCTTGCACAAGTGCACGAATCAATTGCTCCAATATTTGGAGAAGCCACAAATGCTTACGATATGTGGCAAGCATTGCTTCGTAAGTACAAAGGTAATGCTTTACTTAAAAGGTCTAGAGGGGTCGGATTAACTACAATGTTTGAAAACTTCAAAATTGAGGATAGAGAGTCCATAGAGGACATGTTCACCCGCATTACTCTTTTAACTAACAATTTCATTGAAGTAGGTAATCCGTTGGACTCGGACAATATCACTAGAAAGCTTATCAATATCATGATGAGAAGACCTAGATGAGAAGCCTATGCTAGCTTACTTCAAGCTTTGCATCATGCAAGTGAAGTGCCATACACACCGAAGGAGGTTTATGCGTTCCTTAAACACACCGGAGTAGAACAAGGAAACAAAACCGTAGCCTTTGCCGCTCAAAGTCCCAAACCATACAACAATACTTCCTCCTCCAACTATCGTACCTCAAATGATACACCCTTCCAAAACTTTGGCATGGACCAAAACAAAGATTATCCCGCTCTCACCAAAATGCTCCAAGATCTCTGTGCCTACGAAAAAAAGCTTAACACCAAGCGAGAGGAAGAAGGAAATAAAGTCATATGCCTCATGTGTGAAAGGGAATGGCACTCCATTCACTCTTGTTACAAGATTTACCCTCATTTAAGAAATCAAAATGGTGGTAATAGGCAAGACCAACGGGAATATCCAAGGAGAGATGGAGGTCAACCGAAAAGAAATTCCAAAGCCATGCAAGCCGACACTTGGGAAGAGGGTGATGAAGAAGGAGATGAGTGTGTAATTGAGAGCAACAATGAACCTCAAGGCCCATTTGCACTCATGGCAATAGTGGATGAAGAAGACAATGAAGTGAAGTGTGAAGAATCTAAGGCGCATGGCATCTTGGACTCAATCATTTCTAAGAACAAGGTGACCGATCCGACGATCATTGAATTACTTCACAAGTTCAGTTTGGGAGACGGCATGAAAGATGAGTCCTCTAAAGAAAAGGAGGATTGTGTGCAAGACGTGATAATAGACAATGAGAAAGCTAGCACGTCATCACATATGCAAGAAAGTGAAGCGGTGAGCTCTCGAACCTCCCAAGAGGAGGCAAAGGTACATCTAAACTTACAACCAAATGATGTCAAATTTTGTCTAGGGTTTGCATCCGAGGATGACTCGGATGATGATGATGATGAGTATCCAACCAATGATACAAGCATTTTAACTAATGAGAATTCTCTAAAACTTGAAATTCTTAGGCTAAGCAAACTTCTTATTGAAACAAACCATGCCTTAATGACAATAGGTGGTACTATTGGAGAATTGAACAATAAGATTCTTGAGCTTGGATCAAAGGTAAAAGAATTTGAAACAAAGGTGAAGATGTGTGATGAACACATAAAAGTAATTAATATAATTTAAAACTTGATAAAGAAAAGTTGGAAATTGAAATCGAATCTTTAAAGTCCACTAGTGCTTTGAAGAGTAACACTAGGATGGACTTCAGAAAATTGTTCGAGGGACAAAAATCCAACGAGGTTTCAAGACGGGTCTTGGTTTCAAAAAGAGTTCACTCTCTTTGTCATCCAATAACCCTAAAGATCCTAAAGAAAAGAGAAAAAAACCACAAAGCTACAAGGGCAAGAGCTATAACTACCAAGAGTTATTTTCCAACATTTCAATGACACAAGAATTCACAAAGTAAATGTTAATCAAGCATATCAAGCAAAAAATCAAGCTCAAGAATTGAAGGTTGATTATAACAACCATTTTGTGAAAGCAAAAAGCATTAATCCCTCTACACGTGTCATTTGTAACTATTGTTGTGATCGTGGACATATTTCATTGGAATGTAATTTTATAAAAGGAAGCAACATCAAAAGTGTTGCTTGGGTTCCTAAACTCAAAATGAGAGGACCTACACGTAAAATTCCCCACGAACTCAACTTGTTAAATCCTTAAAGGGAAAAATAGGATAAGTTACATGTTAGTGTTTCTTAATTACTAATATACAAACTTGTAGGTTTGCTTGAAGTCTTCTCATAGAGAGAATGCTTGGATCATTGATAGTGTATGCTCTCACCATATGATCGGCTCTAGTTCAAATTTTGTGTCACTAAAACCACTTGATGGTGGTTCGGTAACTTTTGGTAGCAACCAATGAAAGAGTAAGATCATAGGTATAGGTTCGGTTGGTAACCAATACCTAATAATATCAAATGTATACCTTGTAGATGGCCTAAATTACAACCTATTGTGTATAAATTGCAAGGCTTGTTACTTGATAAATTGCAAGACCAATGAGGTAATATATAAGGGTATAAGACGAAATGATGTATATTACTTGTACCTAGATCATTTTAACCAAGGAGAAGTATGCATAAGTGCTATGACTAATCAATCTTGGCTTTAGCATAGAAAGTTAGCTCATTTAAGTGTAGATACCATCAAGAACGTGATCAAGCTTGACTTGGTGAGAGGATTATCATTGAACAAGATCGAACTAGATAACATATGTGATGCTTGCATCAAAGGTAAACAAGTCGAGTCGAGTTTTAACCAAAAGACATGGTATCCACCAATGAACCCTTGGAATTTATACATATTGATCTTTTTGGACCAATCAATGCACTAAGTCTAGGTAAAAAGAAATATGTGTGTGTTATTGTTGATGATTTTAGTCGATTCACATGAGTTCTTTTCTTGGGTCACAAAGATGAAACTTTTGAAAGATTTGTTGAGTTTTGCAACCGGGTTGAAAATGAAAAAGGTTTGAAAATTAATAAAATTAGGAGTGACCATGGAGGGAAATTTGAAAATGCACATTTTGATGAACTTTGTTCCCAAAGAGGGTATAGACACGAATACTCGGCTCCTAGAACACCTCAACAAAATGGGATCGTTGAAAGGAAAGACCGAACTTTGCAAGAGTTGGCTAGAACAATGTTAAATGACTCAACTCTACCAAAATCAATGTGGGCCGAGGCGGTCAATACCTATGTAATAAACCGAGTAGGTGTTCGACCAATTCTTTTGAAAACACCTTATGAGCTATGGATGAATCGTAAACCAAACATTTCATACTTCAAAGCCTTCGGTTCAAAATTTGAACCAAAGTATATTGATGGGATATTTATTGGCTATTCAATGACTATTGACTAGTAAGGCCTATAGAATATATATTCCATCTCATAAACACTATTATGGAATCAATTCATGTGAAATTCAATGAAAACACTAATGCTCGGGCCGAGAATGGTAATGCTATTGATGTAGGAAATGAGACCGAAAGTCTGGACATGAATCCGGAAAGATTGGAAAGAATAGGAATCACCATTGAACGGGAAGTAGCAAACCATGAAGTCCCTCAACAAGAAGATGAGGGAAGAAATGCTTTGAACAATGAGGCATCTCAAGAAATCGATCCCTCCTCATCACAAACTCATATTCAACCTCCTCAAAAACTAAGGAAAGTATCTTCTCACCCTATTTCTAATGTTATTGTAGATCCAATGGAGGGTGTTATAACTAGATCAAATGTCAACCTTACTATTGCCCATTGAGCATTTGTGTCCCAAATAGAACCAATTAAATTTGAGAAAGCCAACATGGATCCCGATTGGATCATTGCCATGCAAGAAGAACTAAATCAATTTGAAAGAAATAAAGTTTGGAAACTTGTACCGAGACCAAAGAATAGAACTATTATCGGTACCAAATGGGTATTTAGAAATAAAAAGGACCAAGAAGGTAATATCGTGAGAAACAAGGCTCACCACATTTAATGTGAATTTAATGTGAAAAATCCGGTATTTCACATTAAATGTATAAATTTTATCGTCTTGATCTGAGCCGTTTATTATTTGATTGGATAATATGTGACAAATTTTCTTGCGATTTTCGTGTAGAAATTTGAAATTTGCCAAATTCTTTTACGTCACACTCACCATATGGATCTGTCGTATTTTTCTAGTTGTATTAATTGTGTATCTCTATTATTATATTTAATGCATTATTAATTATGATCTTTTTATTAATTGTATGAATATCAAAAGTCACTCATTAAATGTATGAATATCAAGATGTATATATTTTTATACTTATACGTATGAAATATTTCATATTATATATACATATATAGATACATCATATACTATAAATAATATTATGCATATATTTTCATACTATCTACATATAATATATATCATATTGTATGTATTTTTCTATATCATATTAAATCTAATAATGTAAAACAATTATATAAATCATATTATATATTTCACATCATATACTATAATTCATATGATGTATATATTTCTCATATCACACGTATATTACTCATATAGCTCATATGTATATAACTCATATAATTCATGAAATTATTTTCATATCACATGTATATAACTTATTTTTTTTCATAAAATAGTTCATAAAATTTTATGTATATAAAATAATATAAAAATAAGACAAAAACTTGCATACTCATCCGGAGTACTCAGCGCATCTAACTACAACAATCACATGCATTCTATCTTATAATAATATATAATAGTTTTACTTTTTCAATTCCTTAGATTTAATTCCACCAATCACCACTAGCAGGAGTACGCATGTGTACCCATCTAGTGGAGTACCCAAGTTTTTGCCTAAAAAATAATTTATAAAATTTTATGCATATATTATCAGTTCTAATTAGATTGAACAAAACTCAAATTTCAAATTTACTTTTTTATTCATGTGCGACTTTTTAAGTGAGGAAAAGAAGATTTATTCCTCACTCTCTACCAAACAAGATTAATAGTTTGTACATGCATATTTGCAAAAGAAATACTCTAATGCATCAAATTTATGAGAGAACTCAATATTTAATTTAGAATAATAGTGCTTTCTTTATTTTTAAAACTAGTTACTAATGCTTAGTCAGTAAACTTCTATAGGAGGATGTTTTGTAAGGTCATTTGTAGCTTGTTTTTACGTGGCCATTGTTAGAGGATAAGGTAGTTATAATGCTTTGGGTAGTTTTAATCATATAACTTTATTTTTCTTTTCGCATAACAGTAAGACTTTCTGGGTACGTTTCGAATGTGAAGAAAGTAGCACTAATTCGGGTTCTGAACTATTTTTTAATTGAGTAAATATAATGTTCTGCCTTTCTTACATGTAGGGGTGCAAAACTGCAAACGAGTCGAACACGAACGAGCTGAGTCAAATTCAAGATCAGTTCATTACTTAATGAACGAGCTGGTAACGAACGAGTTCATAACGAATTTTTGACGAGTCGAACACGGACGAGCCACGAGCTACCAATATTTTTGGCACTCCTAAACTATATGTTAATTAATATTGTGCAATTTGTACTCAACTATTGAAGTTATATATTAATATCTATCAATTAACTTTATATAACATGTGTTCTTCCTTAACGAGTCGAGCTGGACAGAGTTCAAGATCAGCTCGTTAACTTAACGAGCTGACCAACTCGTAGCGTTAACAGCTCGAGCTGGTAAAGAACAAGTTCATAACGAATTTTTGACGAGTCGAACACGAGCGAGCCACGAGCTATGAATATTTCTTGCACCCCTACTTACATGCCTTTCACGAGAAGACAAAAACAATGCTCTGCTCTGTTCGCTCTTTCTGCTCCACTGCATGTCTTTATATTTTGGTTTAAAGTCTTTATACTTAAATTCACAATAAAACTGCTGCAAAATTTCTAATATAAAGACTTGCAGCATAATTGTTGCAAGTCTTTATATTAGAACAATAAAATATATATTATTATCTGCGAGTCTTTATATTTAAATTTTCTGAAAGAATGATGCAAAATTTTCTAATATAAAGACTTGCAACAAAAAAAATCAGACTTGCATTAATATAAAGACTTCAATCCTAAATATAAAAACATGCAGGGAAGCGGACAAAGCAGACAGAGCAGAGCGAAACTTGAGGGGTACAAAAATTGCAAGTACTTATATTAGGACAATTAAATCTATATATTATTGCATGCAAGTGTTTCTATTTAAATTTTATGAAAAATAACTGCACAATTTCTAATATAAAGACTTGCAGCAAAAAATAAAGACTTGTAGTAATATAAAGACTTGGGAGTACATGGCAGATATAACACTTTTGTTGCAAATTTAAATATAAAGACTTCAAACATAAATATAAAGACATGCATGGGAGCGGACAGAGCGAACATAGCAGACAGAGCAGAGCGGACAATGTTAGTGTTGGTGTCCTAGACCCAAATATTTAGTTTATTAGTGAATGATTATATCATTTTGTTCCTTGAGTTATTATATTTTGTGTATTATCTGGGTTGATGACCTGGATTGTAGAATTCCACCAATGAAATAAATATAATTACTCTTAAAAGTCTTTGATCTTGGTAATTAGCAAGGAACACTAATTGACCAATATAAGTTTAGTGTGTCGAATTAGATGATTATCACATTTTACAGATCATATGACAAAGAGTTGTCAATGTTAATCACACAGGTGTATACATCGGGATGTATAACACTAGACAGATCCAAAAATAAAATATTACGTGGATTGTGTTACGTGTCATTGATATTTCATTTGTGTCATGAATTCTAGGGTTGAGATGTTTATATTTCCTACATGAGAAATATACATCGTTTGTACTATCCAACGCTCACTTTAACTATGAGTTATATAGACAGTTACTGCAATGTGTATAACTTGTGCGGAGGAACTATACGCATCAAGATACCATTGTCCTCTATACATGATATAGATGATGATATCTCTGGGCCCCTTGATAAAGTTTGTATTATGGGCATGCAATATGATTATGTGTTAATCATATCATAATTAAACTTTAGAAAATCAAGAAAGAATAATTAGAAATGATGACACATTATTATCTTGCAATTATTTTGATATCATGAGACAAGGAATTGACACAATAATATTTTAATATTACATGATCATGATTTTGCATTGTGTTTTTTCATCTACATCATTTGGGTAATCAATATACCATGGCTAGTTGTATCATTGATTTATGAAATTAAAATGTTTAGTTTCATTGCCATAATGATGGGATCCCATAGGGTCACACCATATGAAAGATTAAAATAAAATATTGTAAAATAATCCTAGTAATATTTAAAGTATGTGTGACATATTGTAAATGACTTTTGACATATAAGAGATTCATATAAATTAACATTGGATGTTAATTTATATGTTGGCCTTTTAATGTATGGGATTGTGGACTTAATTAAATATTAATATGATTAATATGTGTAAGCCCAAAGCTCAAATATAGGCCATAAAATTGTTGGGGATAATTGATCAATAATGATATAATTAAAGGAATATTGAAGTATATCATTAAACCTAATCAATTTCCATTAAAGAGGAGAAAAACTTTTGGACAGTTTTTTGAGGTAACTTTAAATAGGATTTTGAAATGGCAAACCTCAACCATTCTGAACATATGACCTATGAAAATTGAAGCCCTTTGAGTCTAGAATCCAACGGTTCAAGTTTGAAGTCGTTTGGAGTTACTTACAAAGAGTTATGGCAGATTTAATACCCAAAGGTCAGAATTTCAGCTTTGAACTTCTTGGCTGAAATTTGTCTCTCTCTCTCCCAATTTTTCTCTCATGTGTTGAGACAAAAACTCCATTAAGATTTCTGAAATTTTGAAGAAGGTTTTGAAACTAGGATTAAGGCTCCACTTGTTGTTCTCTTACTAGCCTTAGAGATACATTTGTTTCTTTAATCTTTCGGTGGATACCTAAGGAGGCTCGACGATTGACGAGCTAAGCACAACTATCGAAACAAGGCATAGAGAATAAGAAGTTGCTAAGCTAGACAATCCTACTCGATTTGATTTGGAGATCAAATCATAAAGTATAATATTATTCCCTAATTATTTAGGCAAATAAATATTGTCTTCACACTTATAATAGCTAGATCATTTGTTTTGAGATGAATAAAATTTTGTTTTATTCCTTGCTTTAGAAGCATCAAAACTTTCAGACAAAGCAGAGCATTAGTTGCTCTTGTCTTCTAGCGGGAGACACGAGAGGGGGACAATTAAGGGGACTGTTAGCATAACCCTTTTTAATTACCGTTTTATTTTTATAACATTAATTTAGTGTTTGACAATTTCACTACAATCTTTGTCACTAGCGAATTCATGCTATAATCAAGTCCAAGCACACTTACACTCATCCAAGGCAAGATCAGGCACTCTACATGTATTTTGGATTATTATCACAGAATTTAAGATTATTTAGTACAACAGAACATAATTTTTGGAAAATCAAACTCAGGCACTTGCCTGAACTTGCCCATTAATAAATTCGCCACTCGTCTTTTTCCTCCTTTAATTACACTAGGGAATACTAATAATTAAAAGTTAAGAATATTTTATTGAGTTTTTCGAATAGTAATAATAATAGGGATTAACTAACTGTATCCCAACTCTTGTATCTTGTATGCGTACCCCAACTAACTTTCCAAAAAAAGGAAAAGTCAAGCAGTCAAACGCTTTCAAAAAATGAAAAGTCAAACAGTCAAAGCAAATAAAAAGTAGAAAATTGGACTGCACGCATTATTCTGAACGTTTCTATCTTACACACTATAAAGAATGTTTTTCATATAATGCATAGGTGTTCATACTAAATAAAACATGTGTTTATATTAAATAAAACAAATGTTTAAACTAGTTAAATAGGTGTTCATGGTAGTTTTTTAAAGTCTTTTTTGCACTGTTTCATGTATGTTTTGCACAAAATGCAAGAGGTGCACACTAAATAAAACAAGTGTTCAGATTAAATATAACATGTTTTCATATTAGCTGTTTCAAATATGTTTTTGTCAATGTTTCATCGATTCATCGCCATTTTTCAATGTTTTCATCGATTCTTTTTTTATTTTCAACGATTCATCGATCCAAACCTGACATCAACTCATCGATGCAAAACAACATTTCATCGATGTTTTTCATCAACTCATCGATGCAAAGCATTGTTTTCATTGATAAAGAAAGAAACAATAAGGAAGAAGAAATATGCAGTTGGGAGAGAAATAAATAAGTTCAAAAAAAAAAGAATAAAACAAAATAAGAATAAAACAAAAGATAAAAGAAAGTGAGAGACGGGAGGTTAGATCTGGAATTCAAAATTGAAAAAAATTCTGTCTTATGCGAGGTACAAGTGTGGGATACGAGATTAATGATACCGAAATAATTTCTCATAATAATAATATTCTTAATTTGCTTAATTTATGTTTCTTAATTTTACCACGGTCAAATTTGAAGAATAATAATAATTAATAAAATAATAATAATAATAATAATAATAATAATAATAATAATAATAATAATAATAGCTGAATTTAGTTAACCTCCATGAAGAAACTTAAGCCTCCGCCGCTACACCAAATGTGCGGATTTCTTCACGTCAATAGCATCGACGGAGGTATTTTGTCGTGTTATGTCCGGGTTGAAGGCGTGGAGCCAATCTGAAGCCGGTACCCATTGGTTAATTGGTAAAGCAATCACTTTTTTTTTTCTTTTTACTTTTTCTTGGTAGGCGCAGTTGCAAACTTGCAACTCACTAATGCTCGATCGAGTTTTTCTTAATTATCTTTGTCATGCTTTAAATAGATAATATCTGAACAATCCTATTAGCAAGCAAATAATTTTGTTAAGAGTCTGGTCGAATTTGATTCAACGAAACAAATGGAAAAAGAAGGAAAAGAAAACCATCAGATCAGAGATAGGCACAGGTTGGTAAGCCTGAATGCCTACATTTTGTGGTACAGTCGGAGAAATCGGGACCGTACATACCGTTACCGGCGCGTGTTAGTTCCCACAGGGACCATGAAAAAAGGTGCCGGTGTTGGTGCAGGAGTGAGGCAGGCAGCTCCGCAGCTGAATAAGGAACAAAAGTGGGATCCAGCTGGTGGATCATGGATTCATGGGTCGAAAAGTAATGTAAGAGAGAATGTGGTCGGTGGTCAAAAGAATTAAAGAAGACGACAACTCATCAACATTACTTATTTAGTTTTATAGTTTATGTTGTTATGTATGCTGCTGTCAACTGATTACTAAAGTGCCTAAGTTTGACAGATAGATCCCAAAGTACGCTACCTGAATACGACCACTTCTCACATTCCCTCTCACAATCTCACCTCCTCCTGCTTTCTCCTTTGTACCGGGTATGTTTAACTCTTGTGAGAGGAATTGTTTCAGGGAAGGTAATTGGGTATGGTTCAGAGAAGATCTGGAGTTATGGAGTTGTAGTCAACTGTTAGGCAGTCAACACGAATACACGATGGTAGGGACAGACAAATTGTTGTTGCGTTGCATATGAGGCTACGCCGCCATGCACCAATCGTTTGCCTATGCGAAGACCGGGTGCATGTATATTTTTTTGCATGTCATGTCGTGGTCTGTGTTTATCCAATATTTTTTATGAATGTGTTTATCCAGTAAAGAGGAGATGGAGGCATCCAATCACCGAGTTCCCAAGTTGTAATTGGGAAAGCGAAATTCAATTAAAAAAGATGATAAGGATTAAGGAGGCTGTGCCAGTGTGCATTAGTGATGACGCACTTTTGAACTGGAGAGTGGGTCCCAGTCTCTGTTATAGTGAATTCTGACTGTGCATTTATACTCTTGACCAGTCGCTTGGCGCGATGTGGTGAAAGTTTTGTTGTACGGATTTTGGAAATGATTAGGTAATTGTGGGTTTATTGGGCTGAATGTTTGAATTTGTTGTCAGTTGGGCCGATTTGTTTTCTCCCACTTACGATTTACTGGATTTTCTCACGGAAGATCCTCTAGTGATATTTCATTATTTTACGAGTATATTTCATTTTTTTATGATTGGATGGGTATCAAGAGTAGTTCCGTTTCCACAGAGAACAACTTTTATTTTGGTTGCGTTTCAAATGGGATTTGATATATAAAAAACTTCGTAAAAGTTGGCCTACGAAGTCAAGGAAAGAAACTTGTCCAACTTAAAATCATGAATCTGCGCATCTTTTTTAGCATGAAAACTAGATGCGATTTCATGGAGTAAAAAATTGGTACAATCACAGATCCCAAAAAGAAAAGAAAAGAAAACAAAAGAAAATAAAAAACTGAGTCCTAACAAATTGATTTTTTTTTTTTTTCAGTTTGCTAAATATTGTTTAGGAAAATCTTTTTGTCCTTCACATATTTACGTCTGTTTCCACTGAAGTATGATACTTCAATTCTTAAAGTATAGAATTAATACTTTTTTCATAAGTTACACTTTTTGCGCGTCAAGTTGAAGATTTTTAGTTGGTGAGCAAAGGCTTTCCTTTGAAAGATTATATTCAAGAACCTATCATCCTAACAGGGTAACACGAGAACCTACAAAACCTAGTACTAGCGCCGGAAAACAACATATCATCATATGATACTATTAAACGATGATAATGCATTAGTCAGAACCTAGTAGTGCTGCAGTTGTCAGAATAAATCACGGTACACAGCAGTTGTACAGTTTTAACTGTGCAGAAATGTATCTGTTGATATCTTAATAATTGATCCATGATAGTAACATTCACTATACTATCATTACAAGAGAGCAAACGAAAATAAACAGTCTAGGATCAAATGTATCTAATTAATAGCGATGGATTCTCGTCAGAAATAGCCATAAAAACACTATATATTCTGATCCGCCGATCAAAATCAGACGGCTTCAGATAGCCCACTATCCCTTCAAGCATAAAACATTTGCATATTGGCGAAGTCACTCGCCTAACATCTCCAACGGTAATTGTTTATGAATTGTTTATGTCGATGTGTCAATTGTTTTGTAATTGCTGAGTTGTATGTCTATTGCTTATTTAGCAATTATAGGAAATAATTGCTTATTTAGCAATTATGATTATTATTTTTTTGAAAATGAGTTGGCCAAATGTTTAATTCTTATTGGTTAAGTTTTTAATTCTCAATTGTTTGCTTGATTGTACTAATGTAAGAATGAATTGATTAATTTTTAAAATTTTTATAATTATTATTTAGCAATTATTTTCAATTACTGTATTGAAGATGCTATGGTACAGAGAATGGGTCCAACTGTACCAGAATTTACCTCAACAGAGCTATGGTACAGTATACTATGTCAGCAAAATATAACTTTGAAAGGTAGGAAAGAAGGTATAATGGAAGCCAAGGTCAAGTCTCTAGGTTTCTCATGAACAAAAACATGACAGATCTAGTATTGAAGCAACTCAATTTCTGATGTCTAACAGATGGTATAACTTGGAAACCATAGTTTTCAAAGGTGATTGCTGTGCTTCTCTTATTCTATGAATGAATTAATATGTTTACACTGGCCATGATGATGGAGAATTGGTGCCTATATATACATCATAACTCCTTTCTTACACGGTTGAGATATTTATGGACACATTTTTTTTTTCTTATTTATCTGTGATGGAGAAATGAAGTCAAGAAGAGAAAAGCTCACAAGGGTGGTTCATGTTATTTGGAGAAATTGGACCCATTTATTAATTGACTTGTGCTTATGGCAATAACTACATGGAAGCTGCACAGCACATGTGCAAAAATTTGTATTCTTTCCAAACACATTAATGTTTGACATACTCTAAGAAATTGCAGAAGTTAAAGTTGTCTCCCTGATAGATTGCAGTAGCTTTGCATTTAAAACTATCATCGATCTGGTACACACTTGTTTGAAACTGCAATTTGATTGAACAAGATAAATGGTCAGTTTGGATTCTTATCTCGTTCATATTTCTAATAATTGCATCATGGAAACTTTCTTATCTGGTTAAATGCAAAATTAGGCGTATACTTGGCGCTGAATAAGTAAAATTATTCAATTTACACCTTAACAGCCTCACAGAATAATTGAATTTAGAGATCGCATTAGATTGCTGATTCTGACTTTTATCTTGGAAAATTCATTTTTGTCCTTCTAGTTATTACTACTCAAAGTAAATGAAATTTGGGAAATAGTATGGAATTTGTTATGATCTTGAGTATAAATGCTGGGAACGGAACCAGTGCTCTCTATGCGGAGTAAGTAAACCGATACAGAACTCTTTATGATGTACTTGGGACATTGTATAATTTTTTTAATGAATTAGCTTGCCTTGGGAATCAGAAAGCAGCATAGGTGAAAATAGAGAAACCAGAACAGGGGATATATCTCTTCATTTCTCTTCTGAAGTCCCAAGCTATGTAATATTCACTGATTATTCTACTCGGCTGATTAATCTTTAAAATTTAGCAATATGTGATGGCAAGGGCGGAGCAACGTGAAAGTAGGATGGATCAGCTGACTGGAAACAAAAATTTCAAAATGAATCATGTATTTGAATTTTTTTTAAAAAATATATGCTTATAATTTAGATTTTTAAAAAATATGCACTATTTTGAACCATTCTGAAAAAAATCGTAAATTTTGAACCATCTTGACAAAAATCATGAATCCGACTGTGTGATGGCGATCAAGTCATGATAGATCTACAAGTGAATAATCATGATCAATAAAATATGTTATGGACCAAGACACACTTAGAAGAAATTAGGTCCAAGTCAGATTTGCAATTAATTTTCGAAATAGCTTTTTGGACAGATTGGAATGGGTCAGTATTTTGAGCATAACTTTTTCATACGGGCTCAGAATTATGTGATTTAAAATTCTATGGAAAACTGATGCAATGGACTACAACTTGAGACAAAATGATGAAATATTTGCGAAAGAAGTTTTTGCTGGAAGGATACTTGCACGAGGCATTTCTCAAACTATACGATTTTGTTCAAGGTGATAAGACTATGACAGATTACATCTAAGAGTTAGATCATCTCATGCTCAAATGTGGTGTTATATAACCGGAAGAACAAGCCATTGCACGTTATCTTCGTGGGCTATGCAAGGAGATTTATGATGTGGTAACTCTACAGTCTTTTATTTCTTATCATGATGTCTTCAAACTTACCACAAAAGTTGAAAAACAATTCAAGGAAAAAGAAGTTAGAAAATCAACAAGCTTCAGTGGTAGTGAAAATTTCAGCCGTGGTTATCCAACAAACCGAGGGGGCAATTCACAATCAGCCAAGCCAGCAACAAGTAAGGTGACTCAACGTCCAGAAAAATATGTGTCGATTGGACCTTCTAAACTGACACCAAATGTTGTTCACTATTTTTGATGCAAAGGGTATGATCACATGATGTCTGAATGCCCAAATCAGCAGGTACTTACCATTGTTGAAGAACCCCCTGAAAGAGGAGCACGTGGAATTTGATTTCCCACCCATTTTTTATGAGCCAACAAAAGATAAGGATGTCATATATGAAGATACGAGTGAGATGTTGGTAATTAGACATGTATTAAATTCCAGCCCAATTCAAGATGATGTGTGGCTTCGCAACAATATATTCCATACACGATGCACCTCATATGAAAATATATGTGATGTTATCATTGACAATGGGGGAGTTGTGAGAATATAGTTTCTAAAACTATGGTGCAAAAATTGCCACTCAAAACTGAAATACCCAAAATAGTACAAACTTTCTTGATTGCAAAAGGATAAATATGTGTAAGTTGACCAACGTTGTTTGGTTAATTTTTCTATTGGTGAAAAGTATCGGAGATGAAGTATGGTGTGATGTGGTTTTTATGGATGCTTGTCATTTACTTTTGGAAAGGCCTTGACAGCTTGATAGAAAGATACATTATGACGGTTTTAAGAATACATATTCGTTTGAGCTGAATGGTGTTAAAATTATATTGGGACCTTCTAAGATGGACATAAAATCGAAACCAGCCCTTGAAGACAACAATTTCATTTTCTCAAAATCAGAGTTTGCTGAAGTTTTTAAAGAATCCCAAATAGCTTTTGCATTGGTGGTAAAATAAGTTGAGGAAAATTAGAAAATTTAAAAACTGTTGGTACCTCTACTTGAACAGTTTCAAAATCTTGTACCCGATGAAATTCTAGCAGGTTTACCTCCTATGAGAAGTGTGCACTGCATATACCTTGTACCAAGTGCAGTTTTGCCAAACAAGGCCGCTTACCGAATGAACCCAACAAAAAACGTCGAGTTGTAGCGACAAGTAAATGAGTTATTGAGCAAAGATTTGGTGCGAGAAAATGTGAGTCCTTGTGCAGCTCCGGCCTTGCTTGTTCCAAAGAAAGATGGTTCATTTCGCATGTGTTTGGATAGTAGAGTGGTTAACAAGATTATTATCAAGTATCACTTTCACATTCCTAACTAAATAAGTCAAATGGTCAAGTCACCACATGCCTTTATGACATGCTAGATCTACTTCATGAAGCTAGTGTGTTTTCAATGATTGATCTTAGGAGCAGTTACCATCAGATTGGCATGAGACTTGGTGACGAACTGAAGACGATGTTTAAAACTCGTGATGGACTATTTGAGTGGTTGGTGATGCCATTCGAACTTTGTAATGCTTCTAGTACTTTCATGAGACTAATGAGATTAGTGTTTAAGCCTTTTATTGACAGATTTGTGATGGTCTATTTTGATGACATACTCGTGTATAGCACAGATGCATCAGAACATTTTGAGCACCTCTGCCAAGTCTTTGAAGTGCTAGCTGAATATAAACTTTGCATCAATATGAAAAGTGTGAGTTCCTAACATGCAGCTTAGTGTTCCTAACATTCAGCTAAATGCATTTATGTTGATCCTTCCAAGATTGATGTCATTCTCTCATAGCCAACTCCAACCAACATCCATGACATAAGGAGTTTTCATGGGCTGACCTCATTTTATCGTCGATTTATTCGAGATTTCAGCACTCTTGTTTCACCAATCACCGAGTGCTTGAAAGGTAGTGTGTTCAAATGGACGAAGGAAGCTCAAACTAGCTTTCAGCTCATCAAGGGGAAGATGACATCAGCCCTTATCATTTCTCTACATTTTGAAAAGATTTTTGAGCTTGAATATGATGCATCTGGTATAGGAATTGATGCGATTCTCAATCAAGAAGGGCGACATATTGCCTTCTTTAGTTAAAAACTTTCAGATTCGCGTAAGAACTACAACATACGACAAGGAGTTTTATGCAATTGTGCGAGCTCTTGGACATTGGAGGCACTATCTCATTTCAAATGAGTTCATCCTCTAATCCGACCATGAGACGCTGAAATTTATTAATGGACAACACAAACTCAAACAGAGACATGCAAGATGGATGAAATTTTTACAAGATTACACATTCCACATCAAATATAAAAGTGGAGCTTCGAATCAGATGGCATATGGTTTATGTAGGCAACATTCCTTGCTGTCCATAATGCAGATAAATGTTTCGAGATTTGAAATGATCAAAGAATTGTATTCTGAAGATGAGTTCTTTGGCAAGGTGAAAGCTGAATGTGCAAAAGGACCATACAAAAGATTTGTGATTAAGGATGAGTATCTCTTCGATGACAATCGTTTGTGCATACCAAATTGTTCTTTGCGGTGACATATTATTAAAGAGGTTCATGATGGAGGATTAAGTGGTCATTTTGGATGAGATAAAACTGTTGCTCTACTCCAAGACCACTTCTATTGGCTAAAGATGATGAAGGATGTAAACTATTACATTTTGATGTGTCGCACTTGCCATCTAGCGAAAGCCAAATCCCAAAATTCTGGACTTTACACTCCACTTCCAGTACCAATTACACCTTGGGAATATGTGAGTATGAATTTTGTTATGGGATTACACCGAACTCAATGCAACAAAGATTCAATCATGGTGGTGGATGATTGCTTCTCTAAAATGCGCACTTTGTTCCTTATGCCAAAACCATGAATGACACTCACATAGTAGATCTTTATTTCACGAAGATAGTGAAGTTGCATGACATTCAGAACACCATCACATTTGATAGTGACAAAAAAATTGTTGGGCATTTCTAGAGAACTCTTAGGCACAAGATGGAAATAAAGGTGCACTTTAGTTCAGCCTATCATCCTCACACGGATGGACAAACTAAAATTATGAGTCGCAGTTTGGACAATCTATTGAGAAGTTTAGTGGTTGATAACATACGCCTATGGGTCTTGTTTTGCCTCAAGCTGAATTTGGTTACAACATGTCCAACAACAAGACCACTGGTAAAACCTCTTTTGAAGTTGTGTATGGATGCAATTTGAAGGTTCATCTTGATCTTCTTTCATTGCCAATCAGCCAGAGTTACAGTGCCTGTGCAGATGAGCTTGCTAAGGCAATTAAAGACTTGCATGGACAAGTCAGAAAGATGATTGAAAAACAAAATAAGAAGTATGAGTGACAAGCCAACAAGCATCGTAGGACTGTAATTTTTAAAGATTGAGACATTGTGTGGGTACATTTGAGCAAGAAGAGGTTTCCACCTCGTTGTCATCCAAAACTCAAACAATTTGGTGATGGATCATTCAAAATTCTACAGCGAATAGGAGACAATGCGTACAAAGTGGAACTGCTAGGAGATTATGGTGTTTCAGCTACATCAACGTGAAGGATCTTTCTCTATATTATGGCGAAAATTAGTCGAACTCGTGGGTATTCTTTTCAACCGGGAGAGAATGATGGCGATCAAGTCATGACAGGTCTACAAGTGAACAATCATGATCAAGAAAATATGTCCCGGACCAGGTCACACTTTGAAGAACTAAGTCCAAGTCAGATTTGCAATTAATTTCAGAAATAATTTTCTGGACAGATTGGAACGAGCCAGTATTTTGGGCATAACGTTATCATACGGGCTCAGAATTAGGTGATTTAAAAATATATGGAAAGGTGATGCAATGGGCTACAAATTTGATGTTTTGTGTTTCTTCAGATTCTAGACGCTTCTAAGTCATAAATGTGTGTCAATTGAACATGATCAATCAAAAGAATTCTAGGCAGCAACATTTAGTATCGCTTTTGAAGTTTGTGACACTTTTGCATGTCTTCAGAATAAGTATGTATTATGAGTTTCTAAGATAATTTTTTGAGTATCTCTAGGTGTTTATTTATTATATTTTGGTAACAACAATTGTAGTTAAATATGATTTAATTATCTATGAGTTGTAACGTGGCTATATAAAGCCTCCTAATAGAAATGTAATAGTAATCCAGTTGAATATATGAAAAAAATATTTTGAATTGGAGTTTATCTTCTCTTTTATTCCGCTGTGAGTTGAGAGTATCTTTCAGTTATAATTTTAGTTGAATGTGTGTGTATTCTTGAACAATTCTACCTCGAAATTGATAGCACTCTTTGTTTCTGTGAAGTTTTATAAAGATTGATACCAAGCTTTTAAAAAACGTTTAACGACCCTTAACGGTGAGGTGGTCGCTTAACGGTTTAACGTTAAAACGAAATTATACGGAAGTTAAATTAAAAAACGGCCAACCATTTTTTGTCTATTATTTATTTAAATGATGTTATATGATATGTTTAATAATTAGATGATATATGATATAACACACAAGTTAAATTAACGTTTAACCTTTTTCATTGTTTAAAAATATAAATGATGTTATATGATATGTTTAATAATTAGAATTTAGAATGTATTTTATTTTGAAATGTGTATTTTTTATAACCTCCACTATCCAATTGCGTAAGTTGTACCAACATAATAATATCTCATGCCAGCATCAATATAACACACAAGACCAGTGTACCCAAACAATCAACACATCATCATAACACTAGTAACTACCCGACTAAGCTCACAATAACTAATCCCAAGTTAATAAAATAGTAAACAAAAATTGAAAAACTAAATTAATTCAACAAGTTGACAAATCACCAAGTACATTACAGTAAGCATCCAGCAAAAACACAAAGAAAAAATAAAAAAATAAAAAAATAAAAAAAATAAAAAATGGCGTTAAAACGGCCTGATTTTAACGAATTTACACGGTTTAAACGGAGTTAAAACAGAGTTAAAACGGAGTTAAAACCGTTAAACTGCAGAAAATCAGTTAAAAACGTTTTTTCCTGAAAACTTAACGCCATGACAAATTTTTCCCGTGAAATCGGTTTAACTGAAGTTTAAACTCCGTTTTTTAAAAGCTTGATTGATACCTATGCGGCTCCCACAGTACCTAACATAAAAAATGAATAAATAAACATACTATTAATATTTAATACTAAGTATAAGCACTGGATTATAGTATTACATTTGTTGGTCCATCTTAATTGAGTCTCCTCCTTGATTTTTCTTCAGAATATGGGAACCCATTTCTCTCTGTTCCCCATTTGCTATCACAAATGATATTAGTTGGTCCATCTTAATTGAGTTATGCGATGGATAGCACGATTAAGTTACTAAAGAAGACATGGAAGAATTAACTGAATAACAAAAATGAGCACAATTTTCTGAAATGCAATCAAACAACTTATCTTAGGCAACTGGTCCCTAAAAATAGATGTCAAACTACTTCTGATTGAAAGCTGTAACCCCAAAAATTTTATGCTGGTTTTTTGGATTAGGTAGGATTTGGTTTAAATATATTGTTGTAGATTATACCAACGGAGATACATTGTCATTGGACTTCGATTTATCTCAGAGCTGAAGGAAAAATATCTAAGAGAGAGACTAAATAACTGGATATAATGTCTATTGAAATATCATCCAATATAATAATAGAATTTGAAGGTCCTAATACAAAAATTCTTGTAGGGAATTTTGCATGTTTCAAAACCAACATCCACTAGAAATGGATAGAAACATCATAGAAATCTCAGCGGCAAAATAGTCAATTTAAAAAAATTTGAACGTCAGTTATATAATAATTTATTTTAATTCATACTAACTTATTTAAATCATATAATGATGAAAGTTCCTCAAATTTAGATCGACAATAAAGTTTCGGTGGAGAAAATTGTTTACAAAAGTTTTGATGGGTATACATCAAATTTTGCGAAAAAGAAAGATTCAATCAACCTGTGGTTCAATACAAGTCAAACAATAAGAAAAAATTTAACACAAATTTTCCACGAGGACTTGTTGGAACATAGCTTACTGCCACAATGCAGTTTTCCACATCATCTGAGAACCTGACAGAAGCACATGAAAGCTAACAGAAGCATGAGAGAAAGAGATTGTTTCTGTAAAATGATTTTATTATTCTAATCAAGGAGAGTACAATGTCTTATATATGTTTACAATGTTGTTACAAAATGTATTGATACAAGTGAGCTGTTATTAACTAATGACATATGGATCGCCTGATATATAATCCTTGTAGTAATGCGTGTGGCAGCATCCCTGTTAATACGCCCCCTCAAGTTGAAGAGGTCTTGATCACATTCAGCTTGGACCTGAGAAACTCAAACTGAGGCAGTGGCAGTGGTTTTGTCAGGCAATCGGCCAATTGATCTTTAGAGCACACAAATTTGACCTGTAATTGATTTGAAGAAATACGTTCTCGTACAAAGTGATAATCAATTTCTATATGCTTTGTGCGAGCATGAAATTGGGGATTAGAAGCAAGGAATGTGGCCCCTATATTATCACACCAGAGTACCGGCTGTTGAGTTTGTGAAACAGATATTTCTTTGAGTAGATTTTCAAGCCACATGATCTCCTGGCAGCAAAGCGCTAGACTTCTGTACTCTTCCTCTGTGCTCGATTTTGATACAGTAGGTTGTTTCTTAGAGCTCCATGAAACAAGATTCTTGCCTAAGTAAACACAGTAACCAGTTGTCGACCTTCTGTCGTCTAAGTTACCAGCCCAGTCTGAGTCAGAGAAGGCTTGAATACGCAGGGGTGAATGTTTGTAAAGTTGCAGACCAAAATCAAGTGTTCCTGCGATGTAACGAAGAACTCGTTTGGTAGCTGTCCAATGATCTTCAGTGGGTGAATGCATATATTGGGACAACTTGTTTACAGAGTATGCAATATCAGGACGGGTTAAAGTAGCGTATTGTAAAGCTCCAATAACACTACGAAACAGAAAAGGATCTTTGCAATGATCAGCTCCAGTAACTGAAAAAGTTGTTCCAGAGGCCATAGGAGAGAGAACAGATTTGCAATTTGTCATATTTACCCTTGTTATTAGATCACTGAGATACTTGGTTTGGGTTAAGCACATCCCATCTCCGTTGTGTGTAGCTTCTATTCCCAGAAAGAAGTGTAATTGGCCAAGGTCTCGGATGGCAAAACAAGTATTCAACTGTTTAATACATTGATCAACTTGAACTGGATCACTGCCAGTGACTAGAATATCATCGACATAAACTAGTAGTATCAGTATGTGACCATGGTGATGTGCTAAGAACATAGATGGATCATAGATGGAGGTTTTGAAGCCAAAGCTTAGCAATGTGGAGCTGAGTTTCTCAAACCACGCTCTAGGTGCTTGTCGAAGGCCATATAAAGATTTATGTAATAGGCATACATAATCCGGATTGTTGGGGTCAGTAAAACCCTGTGGTTGCTGCATGAAAACTTTCTCATTCAAATCACCATTTAAAAAGGCATTAGAAACATCTAATTGCCGTAGTGTCCAATTTAGGTTGAGGGCTAGAGAAAGGGTTACCCTTATCGTGGTTGGTCTCACAACAGGGCTATAAGTTTCTTCAAAATCAACCCCACAGACTTGGTTAAATCCCTTTGCTACCAGCAGGGCTTTGTGCCTTTCTATGATCCATCAGCGTTTCTTTTGGTTTTAAATATCCATTTGCACCCAATCACCTTTTGATTAAGTGGTGGAGGTACAAGTGTCCATGTTTGATTTCTTGCTAGAGCAGAAATTTTATCAGCCATGGTCGAGCGCCATTGTGGAGACTTATTCGCTTGTAGAAAGCTTGTAGGATCCGATTCAGAATTAACATGATAGGATACAAATTCTGGGTATTCTTTCTTCTTGTAAGTTTTTGCCTTAGACCGAGTGGTCATAGAATGACTTGGATTTGCAGAGGGGTTAACAACTAGTTGAGTTGATTGTTGCTCAGAAGGTGTTTGAGCTTGTGTCAAAGAGATATCAGGAATATGAGAGTTGGAAGATGGAACTGAGGCCTGGTTACCGTTGACAATCGGATTCGGGTTCATAGTGATGACAGGTGGCGGCTCCTTATTTCTCCGTTTATAAACGAATTTAAGCGGAAGACTAGAATTTGAGTTGTGGGCCGGTTCTGGAGCAAGTTGAGGTTGGGTTTGGGCCGGATTTGAAGTTTGAATAACAGGTGGAGAAGGGAGCAGGCCGTGATCCGAAATATCCACAGAGTGAAATGGATGGGCAACTGTCGAATTCTGAACTGAGGATCTTTTCTGGAGCATAAACATGGGATTTGGAGCTGGTGTTGTTGAACCAATGGCATGATCTTCTCGAGAGAACTTCTCAAATGGAAATTCATCCTCAATGAATTGTACATTCCGTGACATGTAAATCCGACCAGTTGGGATATGGAGGCACTTGTATCCTTTTTGATTCACTCCATAACCAATGAACGCACACGGTTTTGCACGTAATTCTAGTTTGTGCCGGTTGTATGGCCGAGTCAGTGGGTAGCACAGACACCCCAACACTCTGAGAAATCTATAGTCAACTTCTTTTTGAAACAATGTCTTGTATGGAATTGAGTCTTTAGAAGGTAACCTATTGATAAGGAACACAATGCTAGAAAAGATTTCATCCCAAAACCTTGTTGGAATGGAAGCATTGGACATGGTAGCAAGTGAAAGCTCGACTATGTGGCGGTGTTTCCTCTCAGCTACCTTATTCTGTTGTGGAGTGTGAGGACAAGTGGTTTGGTGCAATATTTGTGTGAATTTTGTAGTAATAGGCTTATATTCCGCACCACCATCGGTTCTCAAAGTTTTTATAGTTGTGTTCAATAAATTTTCTGCTTGGGATTTGAAAACTGTAAAAGCAGGAACCACATCACTCTTATTTTTGAGAAAGTATATCCAAACAAAGTGAGAAAAGTCATCGATGAATGCTACATAGTATTTATAGCCTTTTGATGATACAACGGGACACGGTCCCCATACATCACTATGAACAATCTCTAAAGGTTTGCTAGAAGAAGAAGAAGAGAGAGAAAAATGTAAGACATGGGCCTTTGCTTGAATACAATGTTTGCAAAAGGTAAATGAATTTCTAATACATGGTAATTTGTTGGAGTTAATGACTTTGAGAGTTGTTGTTGTAGAGGGATGGTCGAGCCTAGCATGCCATGTAGTTGTTGATGCTCGGGAGCTAGAAGAGGTGGTGTGAAAGACTTGTGAGAATGGTAGAGGGGGCTTCATCTTGAATTTATACAGTCCATTGATGCTACTGATTTGAAGTGGAGGTTTGTTGGTTTGATGAAGATCCTTTATTGAACAAGAGAAGGATGAAAAAGTAATGGTGAGTGATGGGTTATCTAGTAGTAATTGGGACAAGCTTATCAAGTTTGCAGAAAAATTTGGAACACATAAAACATTATTAAGGGTAATTGTGTAATTTGCAACTGTAAACTTTTGAGAACCGATGTGTGAGATGTTAAGGCCTAGACCATTACCTACTTGAAGCTTGTCAGCACCTTTGTAGGAGAAGAATGAGCTCAAGTTGTTGACATCATTGGTGACATGATGAGTTGCACCGGAGTCAACAATCCAGTTACTCGAATCTGGTTCTTGAGAGGCTGTGTCAGTAACATATGCATTATAGGCATTGTACTGAGGTGGAGGCTTCCATTCAGGGTCACTGTTGTACCTTTTGTAACATTTTCTGGTAAGGTGTCCCATTTTCTGACAGATTTGACAAGGAATTCTGATCTGGCCCGAAGCAATCATGGCAAGAATTGCTGGACTGAGAGGATTTTGATTTGTAGAACCATCATATGTGAAATTGAGTTTGGAGGTGGATTTGTCAGAAGTTCTTGGATTGTAAGAATTATTGTTGAGACTGTTTTGGGAGCGATTTTGAGAAGAATTGCGATTCTTGAAGTTGTTGTGAGGTTTGCCAGCAAGAAAAGCTGTGGGATTGGAATTCGAAGCTGAGGATATCATGGATTCATGGCTGAGCAGTAGACCACGTAAATCACAGAAGGAGAAGGAGGAGTGACACCTTACTGTGAGTAGAGCAGCTTTGATGGAACTGAATTCAGATCCCAAGCCATTGATAGCAGCAGTAACCAGATCGTCTTCTGGTATGGAACTGCCAATGAAGGACAATTCATCAGAAATTTTTCGAATTCTAAGAAGGTAATCAGTGCAGGTGGAATCCCCTTTTGATACTGTTTGAAGCTGTCTCTTTAGATCTTGAAGTCTTGCTCGAGAATTAGTTGAGAAATAGCTCTCAAGAGCTTGCCAGAGATCTCTACACGTTGGCGAAGACATCACCTGTGCCAAGATTGAGTCTGACAGAGAGGATCTGATCCATGCATTCAAGAGCTTGTCTTGACGTTTCCAAGTGAGAAAGATAGGATTCAAGATCGTTTCCCCTTTGGCATTGGTGGATGTTGGATTTGGAGGGGGATTGAAGAGATGAGACTCAAGATCGTGACCTTCTACGATGAGTTGAATTTGATTTTTCCACGAGAGGAAGTTAGAATCGTTCAGTGTGGTGGAGATTGGTACATTGACATGAACTATTTGGTCGGCTTGAGAAGGAGTAGTTGTAGCAGATGGATTGGGAGAAGAAGATGGAGAATGCGCCATGGATGGAGATCGATTGGAGAAGAAGGATCGAGTGAAGCTGTTAAGCAAAAAGGCTCTGATACCATGAAAGCTAACAGAAGCATGAGAGAAAGAGATTGTTTCTGTAAAATGATTTTATTATTCTAATCAAGGAGAGTACAATGTCTTATATATGTTTACAATGTTGTTACAAAATGTATTGATACAAGTGAGCTGTTATTAACTAATGACATCTGGATCGCCTGATATATAATCCTTGTAGTAATGCGTGTGGCAGCATCCCTGTTAATAGCACAAATGTTTGAATGTTGCATATAGTTCCTCACAGTGTTGATTTTCAGGGAGAATTATTTGGCCATGTTAACCTAGCTCTAGATAACAAGGTATTTGACAGGAGTCAAGTAACACACCTTGTACTGTCAGCTTCGGCTTGATAGGCATGTCCAAAACACACTGAAAGAAGGTCAACAACACTGCATAATGCTTGTGCAGCAGCTCATAATCTTCATCTAGTGGAAGCACCTCCACCCTTGCTCAGTCACATAAGAAGACAGCAAATTATCATGACATCATTAGGTTTTTAGTACCAGATTTTATCATCTGTTCCCATACAGAATTATGGGAATTATACTGGTAATCATGGACCTCCAAATCACTCCAGCCTTACCAGAAAAGCAGAAACAAGAGGCAAACACCTCTCATAAAAGGTAAATGCTCCCACATTTTGCAAACATATCTATGTCAGTGCTTTTAGATAAATCGCATCCTAGAATTTATAATTTGAAGCGATATAATATTCTCTATCTGATTCCCAGTCTCCAAATGAACCCAACTTTTCCCATGCTAGCAGGTCTTGTGTTTCTTTGCAACACAACAGAATCGCTTCTTGTTCTACTTTGCAGCATTTCATCAAAGAGGTTTTCTTGCCAAGTATCATAGCATTGCATTTTATTCGATGAATCAAAAACCTAGCTAATCCAAAATCAACACATGAACAGAGGTCGCCTGGCCCAAATCAGGTGTCACGTTACAATCTTGTTTAACAAGCATCCAGTTTTATATGCCAGTTTAGTAATGTATCCAGATATATACACTCATAGCTGAAACAAAAATCAGGTGTCCCACAACAATCTTCTTCCAAACATGCCACGGAGTTCAAGAGAGAGAGAGAGTCGTCCTTTGTGCAGCCAGAGATAACACAGGTGCACAGTAATCAGATTGGGGCATACTGTCGAACAGCTTGTGGGCGTAGGTCAATCAGCGAAGCTTGAAATAACAAATGACAAGACTGGATAATAAAGAGATTGAGCCTTGGAGAGAGTTGGTACGCATGTGCGTGCACAGGCCAAGAGAAAATGGAGCTCAAATTCAAAGGAAATGATTTGATGAGGGAGTTAGAAGATGATCTTGACACGTGGATAACACGTGTATGAGGCGGAAGATAAAGTAATTGGCGACTAGCACCATTGGAGGGAACGAGATCTTCTACCGTGCGGCACCGTCACTGTGCGTGCCGCGCAGCAAATTTTAGCTTTTAATTTGCATCAAGATTCGTGCAAGCTAAATTTTATAATATCAGACCTCCGAATTAAAATCTGAGCCGTCTGTAGCTGACAGCGCAGTAAATCTGGACGGTCCGTCGGTACCGCGCGGTAGAGGAATCGGGTCCCCATTGGAGAGACTAGAGAGACTTGGGTTAATCAGACATTGGATGAGGCCAAAATGGTAGCGGTTCTGGGTTCGTTAGCATTTCCATTTTTTCGAGCGGTGAATCTCAAAAATAAAAGCTATCTTTAAAATTTATAGAAGTAAAAAGGACAGGTGGCGCACTTCACATTTAAAGAACGGGCCATGATGACTACTAATTTTAAGATTTAGATGGGCTTCAAAACAGCCCATTAGAGCGACGCATACAATCACTGGTCCATAAACGCTTTTCTAAAACAATGCAAAATAAAGCTTTTTTCGAAGGACCCAGTAACTGTCAAAAAATTATTAACTAGCAATTCTGAAGGTTTATACACAAAAAAAGGAAGATAACAGTTCATTTATTTTCCTTGGATTATATTTATTTATATTACACAACTGCATATATGAACTACTTCAAATCAACTAAAATCATCTAATTACAGGAACAAAGCACTCAAACACTAATCTCTGAACTTGACCAAACCCTGAATCCCTGATCACTATTTACTTGAACAACGGTTGTACCAGAAGAATAAGCATCGAATAATGCATAATCGTATTAGGCCTCACTTATGACTTCAATCTCTGCCTTGGAACTGAGCCGGAACCCTAGTGGTGGCACGCTTTGCGCATCACTAAACACATTGTATGGATCCACAGCCGTTTTTGTGTGAACGAGCCGATCATAGTTGCTTAAGAAGTACCTCTCTCCCCAAGCTCTCGCATGCTCTGTTGGATTATGATCTCCTTGCATGATCTCAGTTGTTGGTCCATTCCTACCTAAGTCTAGATCCAGATAATTAACATAAGCTGCTCTCGGGTTGTTCGACACATGATCTTTCATGTATTCGTAGAAACTCCGTATCCAACTCATGTAGTATTTTCTTTTTCCATCATCCTCTGCTGTCCATTCAATCATATATTGGATAGCGTAGAGATTCCCTTTGCGGTGTGGGAAAGGCAAATCGCTAGGCTTGACCCGGTCCATGGCCCCACCATACGGGTCGAGTATGACATAAGCTTTAGGCTCTCGTGATAGCCAATTGATGGCACCAATTAAGCATTCTTTTGATATCGGCACTCGCACATAATCGGATTTGGCTTTGAAATATGTTTTTGAGTGCAAAACACGGTCCTTCAAATCTGATACTATACTGCCCTTTGGTAAACCAGAAAAGAATACCACAGAATCAATCCAACTCATCTCTAGCACAGTTATGTCCAATAAACCGATATGTGGAAATCTCCTTTTTAAAATTTGAACTGCCTCTTGTTTTGGCCCCAGATATAGCCCTTTAAAGGTGACTGATACAGTTCCAGATTGTTCACATTCTGGCAGACCTGCTCCGACAAATGCCGAAAGGTAAAACTCCTGGGGAAGAAATGGTGCGACCGACTGCCACGTGCTGACTAATTTGGCAATAAATTGAATTGAACCAGGCCTGTTTACTATGAAAGCAGAGACCTGTTCTGGTACTGGGAGAAGTCGCACGTGCCAAGAATAGACAGCACCCCAATTACCCCCACCTCCACCTCTTATGGCCCAAAAAAGATCCTCACTCATCCCGGTTCGGTTCAAAGCCCGACCAAACGGATCTATCAAGACCGCATCAATTACATTATCAGCTGCTAAACCGTACTTCCGTGATAAAAGTCCGAAGCCACCGCCTGCTATGTGACCTCCTGAACCAACAGTTGGACATGATCCGGCAGAGAAAGCAAGTGACCGACTTGACACAAAAATTGCATGGTAAAATTCACCTAAAGTTGCACCGGCCTCAACCCAGGCAGTTCGGGTAGCAAGGTCAATTTGTATCTTGTTTAGGTTCATAAGATCAACCACAGCAAATGGAGTATTGGAGTCAACGGCAGTGTAGGATAAACCTTCATAGCTATGGCCTCCGCTTCGCACATGGATTGACACAGAGACGGCACGTAGACATAGTATTGTGTTCTGCAGGTCTAACTGACTAGAGGGTATGATGATTGCTTCTGGGGCCTGAATTGTAGGCCCCGCAAAACGGAGGTTTTGAATGGAGAAGTTTAGTGCACTGTAATAGGATGCTGCGCCGTATAGTGTGAAGTTGCAGATCCCGGCAGCTGATAGACATGTTGCGAGGTCATCTGAGGATGTGGATTTGCTTCTTGTCAGGGGTTTTACACGATGACAACTTGAGAGTAGTAACAAAGAGAAGAGGAGAAGAGAGGTGGCAGCCATTGTGAACGGTGGAAGAGACATGGAAAATATATTTGATGCCCTTTGTTTTTTCATTGTAGGTGACACTCGGCGCTATTTGTATTTCACATAGTTTGGAGGTGTTGGCAAATATTATCACGAAATGCAACATATTAATCCTTTTGGAAGGATAATAAATCATAGGCCTTTTTTCTTTGAGCTTATTTGCAATAATTCCGTCTGTGATTTAAAAACGAATTTTGAGGATTAAAATACTTTGTGATTCATGTTTTCATTATGTTTTTTTTCTTCAGAAAAAAACCCTAAAGTCCAAAGAAAATAACACACTAGTAAGCTACAATATTACTCATTTATGTACTAGTAAAATTTTATGGTTAAACAAATAAAGGTTAAGAATTTGGTCAATATTACATAATTGGGGATGATTTCTGCGCATTGCTTTGTTGTTTTTGATAGAATAAAAAATACCAAAATATAAAAAAAATCTTGCATTCAAGTGGAAAGGTTATTATATGAATGAATTGTTTAATTTATTATTTTAAATTTTATATTATTTGACTTTAAATCTAAACTCACAAGTATTTATACTAGAGCTAGAATTTTAGCTTCGCTCAACCTAATTAAAATTGAAGATCAATAATTAATGTGTCAAAAAATAACTCTCTACACATTATGTATAAGATAACTGTCACATTTAATCTCCACAAAATAATCAAAGATCAATATTTAAAAAAACATTTAAATCAAAGGTTGAGAGTTGCCGTGTCAACAAATTCAAAGAACACATACAACTTTTAATACTAGTTTAGATCTATTTAACATTTTTTTCTCAGTTATTCAGAACGAAAATATAAGATAAAAGACTCGGAGAAGGAAAATAAGACAGGTTTAGAAATTTTCATCCTTTTAGTGTTAGATATAATTTTTTTATTATATAATATAAATATCTTTTTATAAATAATTAAATATATAAACACATACCGAATGTACACAGAAATGCGAATTTTGTTCCTGAGAAAAACATAAATGCGACTTGTCACACTCAAAATGTTTTCCGCCAAATTGAAGAACTCTCATACTATACTTGTAACTTGTTAGACCCAAATTGCTCGATTTTTTTTTTTGAGGAAGAAGTGTTTTTTTTTAGCTGATACGTAGATATCATATTTGATATCAACTATTGATATCGATTTTATTATGTACCTTTAGTTGAGTTATCATGCACATTATTTGAGTTATTATGCATGTTATTTTTTGTAATGAAATAATTATACATGTGTCGATTTTATTATGCATCTTTAATTGAGTTATCGTGCACATTATTTGAGTTATTATGCAAGTTATTTTCTGTAATGAAATAGTTATACATGTTATTTTTTGTATTGAAATAGTTATGGTATAACATTTATAATAACTCAAATAATGATAATAAAATCGATATCAATAATTGATATCAAATGTGGTATCTACGAAACATTATCTTTTTTTTACCTCAAATCTTAATCAAAGTGGAGTCTTTGCTCCTATCTCTCTAGCAAACTGCCCTACCACCAATTTCCCAAAATTGCTAGAATTTTTATTTGTTGAAACACTTGCTATATAGAAAGCAGTGATCATTAATCAGTTCATTTAATCAAATATAATGTGTAGATTTAATCTATCTCCAATTTACTATTTTGTAAAGGCCACTGAGACAGTTTGGAGGTTTTCACTCGCACAATAAAATTCTGCAATATTCTTAGAGGAAAGCTAGAAAAAGTGAAAAGGTTCTTATTGCATTAATTGCATACTTATAACAGTAGTAGACCAAAAAAACGATGAGCTTTGCCAAAGACAGTCAAGAGACGCTCAAGAAGTAGGAAAAGAGGAAAGGAAATATTGAATTCCCACTTACAATAAACTAGAACTAATATATGAGGTCACATGGTGCGATCGCCTATCAACCTTAAAAACGAAAATGAAGGTTATTAGGTTGTGTGATTATACTCTTTCTTGAACTGCTGCGAATGCTGGTCTAATTCAAAATCACGAGATGTCGAACTCTGATTAGTACAGTGATAAAACATAAAACTTTCATAAAAAAAATATGAGACAAAAGATCTCAGAGTAGATAGTTATTTTCAGTTTATTTTTCTATTTGAGTTTGAATTGTGTTTGGATGTATATGTTGTAAGCCAACAAATGATGAATAAAAAAAAATATCAAAATCACGAGATTGCTCAACTTTAGAATCGGTATGAATCGGATCCGTATACTGGTACATTTTCTTACGATAGGAAGGATGATATAATGTAGATGTGGTTGGAAACCTACATGTATAGATTAAATAACCAAGTGTCGTGTAAATCAAAACAAAAGTCAGAACATAAAGGCCCACCAGCCTCATAATTGAATGGAGGTTATTACGTTATGAGTTATGACTCCAAAATTACAAACGTCATTTTGCCCTGACAGAAAATAGAAGCAAATTTAAGATGATGCCGAGCTCTGTCTAGTGATAGTTTGGGTCATGTGGGATCAGGGGCGGATTCAGGATTCTCGTCACGGGGGTTCAAGATTTACGGTTTTTTTTTCAGAGGTTCGAAATGATGATTATTTTTAGAAAAAAATTATTTTACATGGTCATTTTTGAATTTTTTTTTAATATATATGGTCATTTTTGAAATTTTTTTTCCAGAAGGTTCAACTGCACCCTCTGAAGCTACGTGGCTCCGCCATGTGTGGGATCATTGGGGTAGATGCATCAAACAAACAAGGCACAAGACTTTCATCGAGAGTCTACAAGCTAAAGTTTTAAATTTATTTTCTGAATTTTTTGTAGGTGTGTGTTATAAGTATGCGTAGAAACGGACAATGAATAAAAAAAATAAATTTAGGATGCTAAAGATACAGGTTTTCCTGCCAATGATCTCCACTAATTACGAGTGAAGTGAATCTATAATGTAGTTACCGCTTTAATCGAACTGGAGATGACATGAGCTAGTGTGAACAGAACTATATACAATTATATATACTTGATTGTCATTGTAAATTATGCTCCGAATTGGCAATGGTGATGTGACTTGTGAGGCACTTATCAATCAACCAACACATTTTGTAGTGTTATTTTCATTTTCGGACTAGGCAAGAACACCAACTCCCTCTTTTCTTTCAATTGAAAATTGTCCCAACTGGTAGATAATTGTTTCTCACCCCTCAAAGCAGTTATCCGATGGTGATAGCTTTCTTGTAGTCCAGTACATTATCAAATCCTCCCACTAATACCTTGCCACCAGTATGCATCCCCTGTTTGACTGTTGATGCCCGTTTTTACGCTATCCCTGCTTTTAAAACTAGGTAGTATTTTTTATTTACTGGAATTAACCCTTATATAAACACAATAAAACACTTAACTAAGCAAAACTAACTAAAAAAATCCAAGATAAACATGGCACTCGTATGCGGTCTCAACAACTAGGTCCTATTGATTCATACCTAGTACATTTGAACCAACGACAGATGTAAAGTTCAACACATGTTCCATAAGAGTCATCATGTAGCTGCTACTATTTTGGTAGAAATAAAACACTATATTTTCGGATCAAACAGTTCAATTTAAATTTCAAAACACAGCACAACTAATCAACTATGCAATCGGTGACAAAAAAGGCCATGTCATAATTTCCAATATGAGATTAACAGCTGCAACAGCGATTATTAGAGGGGGTCATTGAGCTCAGACGTCAATATAAATCCAATCTCAATTCCTGTAATTCAAATGGGATGACAAACAATGCAAATAAGCTACAACTGTTGATGGGTTAATTTGATTTTAATTATGGGATGGGTCATAACATTGCTTGAAGGTCAACCTGGCCCAAATAACCAGAGATTTGATGCCCCCCGGCCTGTAAGAGAGTTTATAAAAATACCAAAGGCAATGGAATGCTAACCAGTGACCTTTTGTTGAACAAGCATACATAATATCCTCAATCATATTCGAAAAGCATGAAACAACAAATCTTTGGGAATGAAAAACAAAAAAGAAAAAGTAAAGACAACCATTTAACATGTCTCTAACACTAATAGAAAAATTACCACAGGCAAAACTTCAACACATCTAACGAGTGTGTATTCCTCCAACAAACACAAAGTCCTTCAGGAGAGCTGCTTACTGATCCTCAGTAATAGTACCCTTCTCACTGACATAGATTCCATCAAGAAACTTCCTTATATCCTTGTTTTTGACGTGGCATTTCTGTTGTGATATGAAAACAGAAGGTCAGAAGCCAATTACTATGACAAAACCCAGTTAAAAGTATACCTTAAACCTGGGCTATATTTACTGCTTGTCCAAATAAAAGGACTTCCTAGAATTCCTCACAATGAGGCTACCCGTGACTAGCTTCTACCATACCATCTTTACACATACAAATTATAACAACAAAAAGGATATACTAAAAGAAAAAGATGGATGGGAACCTGATTGATAAGAGCAGCAGACCGAGAAACAAGCTCAATATCATTGCCATCTAGCACAAGCTCATCCTTAACTTTCTCTGACCGAATAACTGTCACTCCATTCAACATATCCACCTTTCTCACCTTCATTGTTTTATTTTGAAAAAATAAATTCACACAGATGATAGAAGTAAAATATACTTAAAGCTAGTTATATACCAATGTTAAGAAGCAATAAAGAGAGAAAGGTATATATTAAATTTAAGTATCAGTGCACATGGGGTCAAATCACATGCAAATTAAACAACTGTCTGAATGATTTCTACATAGAACGACTGTACTAGAAGCAGATATAAGCGCAGGACTAAAGAAGTGACAAATCCGAGTAAAATTTTCAGACAAAACTGTTATTTAAATTATCAGGAATTGTGGTTCTCTTATGAAACTTGACACCTAAGAAACTAAGAAATCAAGCAACAAAAGAAATAGAGAAACAAATTTGCATTACTGACAGGTGAGAACCCTATGTCAAACAGCACAAACCACTAATGCTAGAACAGGTAAGTCACAAGCTTTCGCTGCTGACTTATAAGCTCTTTTCAAATAAATGCAATTGAGCTCCGCACTAAAGATACATCTCAGTGCACAATTCAACTACAAAGAAGTGCTTCATCCCAAATGGTACACTAATTTCAATCATACAAACCTAAAATATGTGCTAATGCCTGCAATCCATTTGTGATACTTATACTTCACTATTGAAAGCAATTACGCTCTCTGTTTACTGATAATTCTATAATTTCGGTTAAATTAATAGAGATACAAACGATATAACAATGTATGTCCTTACCCTCTTCTCGCCAAGGAAGTTTCTGATCTCGATCGCGGTGTTACCATTAGTGATAGCGGCGTTGATCGGAAAGTGAGCGTACACAAATCGCATCTTGTAGCGATACCCCTTAGTGACGCCAGTGATCAAATTCTGCACGTGGGAGATGGCCGTACGGATCGCGGCCATGGTGCGGCGCGTGCCAAACCACGCATCCACCTTGAGCTTCTTCCCACCTTCGATCAGCTGGAAATCGAGGTTGAGGTGCTTGAAGCTGCGCGTCAGCTTGCCACGTGGTCCCTCTACGGTCACGATCTTGGCAACGACCTTCACGGTGACTTCCTCGGGGATGTCCATGGTTTCTGAGGCCAAGATCGTCTTCATTGTGGCCTTCCGGTGAGGTTACCGCCGACTGGAGAATTTGGAGAGATGGTGCGGAGGCGCCGAAAAAGCCGAAAAGAGATACTGCGTTATATATTCCGATGCTGGGTTAGGGTTTTTCAGGAACACTTGTGACGGGAAACATGGAATCGATCTGCTGCCTGGTACGGCGTAGAACAGTATTTGACCGTCCGATTTGCGTCGATTGCATCTTGCGTCAAAGTATAAATATTTTTCTGATTTCATGCTGACGATCGATTCAAATCGTTCATTTGTTGTAGCGCGATACTGCGCTAAAGCAGATTCGGATCCCCAAAAACATAGCTCAAATTTTAAATCCTCAGTTATAATTATTTTATGTCCTTCAAAAACTATTAAATTGTACATTTTCGAATATAATTCACGATTAATTAGTTTTCTATCAAATTTCAACTTTCATATAAGGCAAAAACTTAGGTGCACCATTCTAGGTGCTCCCTAGGTACTCCAATCTGTACCATTTGATTGAAATGTATGGTGCGAATTTTGATGTATTTGAATGGTACGGATTGATTGGAGTACCTAGAAAGCACCTAGTGCACCTAAGTTTTTGCCTTCATATAATTCTTTTTATTTATTAATTTTTTAAATAAAGATACAAGTCAAAGCAACACAAATGTAATGTAAGTGGCCCAAAATTCTCCATCTTAAGTCATCATTAATTAGAATAAATTTTCTTAGAATCCAATTAATTATTCACTATTCACATCTTAATTCTTAAAAAGTAATTGTCACTTTATTATCATTCCCTAACATAGAATGTACACTCTTGAAACATTGATTTACATATCATTCTTTATCAAACTATGATAAAAAATACTTGCATAAATATGTAATTAGAGGACAAAGTAGTACTTTTAGTTGTATTGGCTAAAACATTTAGAAATTTCAAGAGTCATGCAATTATGTGCAAAGTTTATTTAGTATACAATCAAGCAGTCAGATGAAATAAAAACTAAAAATTATATCACTAATTGAATATATATATTAGAGCATGGCTAAAATAATATGCATAGTACACCACATTTTGTGCTATGCATATAGATATAGGTCATTAAATTGAGATTTAAGTTGCTCAATAAATTCTTCATATGAAAATATTGTAGGAAATCAAATTTCGTAATTTTTAGAGCTTTCTAGCTATTTTTTAAATATTTTTTAAAAACAGTCCAGATTTAATACTACAAAAGTGCCATTTCTGGGCTGTTTTTAAAAAATATTTAAAAAATAGCAAGAAAGCTCTAAAAATCACGAAATTTTATTTCCTACAAGATTTTGATATGAAGAATTTATTGAGCAACTTAAATATCAATTTAATGACTAAATTAAATACAAATGGGCGCATAGTACGTTATATAGTGTACTATGCATATTATTTTAGCCATGCTTTATATATTAAATGCTAACTTATTTCTCTTGAACATATATATTCCAAGAGTAAGAAAACTATAAATTATTTCAATGCTTGAATTATTTTTTTCACTTATTGAATATGTTGACCTAAACTCAATTGTTTGAAATTTTTTTGCAAAACAAATCATGTACTATCATCCGCATACAAGTTTAATTGTGTTGTGCAGGTATAAAACATGTACAATTGACCTTAGTTAAGGTCAGGATCATGTCCCCCGAGTCAGGAGAAAAACATAGGTACAAAGTGCATTTAAAACAGAGCATAATTGTGCAAAATAACACAGTTTGTTATAACGAGTGGGAGACTCGTTATAATGAGTTAGATGTTGGTGTAGTTCAAGAATTAGGGTTATAACGAGTGGCTGATTTACACTTTCATCGTGCTTTCTAAGTTAGTGGATCCAATTTTGGCTTCATATGTAGAAAATATGATATTTGCGGTGATAAAGCTGGCTCAAACGACTCTAAGAAGAGAGCTTGGCAAGATAACACTTGACAAGACCTTCAAAGAAAGATACACTTTAAATGAGAACATACTGGTACTAGCTTTTTCTTTCCTCCTGACCTTTTTACAGTGGCTGTATGAGACCAATAATAAGCTACCTATTGATCAAGTTGGAGCTAATAAATTTATTTTTAGTTTTCCTCCTTTATTCTTTGTTACTTGAGGCTTTTGTAGGGTCAATAGTTTACTAGTAGATAAGATAATACCAATTGCACTACTATATATTTGTAATTATTTCCTAATTTGAGACCAAGAATAACATTTCAATTAATTGGGGACATAGAGCTATTAGTGAGGTAGCATCACACTGGGGTCTCCAATGCTTGTTAAGCCAATCTAGAGACACTAGAGGACATCAAATTCTCTTGTCTGCTTTTGAAAATCATATTCTATGCATGATATTTTCATTTTTTTATTCTATAATGTTTAGAATGTTGAGTCCAATTTCAAGTGGGACTGTCAGTTATTTTTATGTAATGTTTAAATTGTTTCTCCGAACTGGCAGTTGGGTGTTGTGAAGCCCCAACCTTTTCCTTCTTTTTGTTTATCTAAGTTTGTTATGGCATGCAATAACAATGTTCAAGGAGTGATTGATACTTAAATCTATCAGTTTTAGGCACTTCACTATTATAGATTCGAGAGGATCCTTCTTCAAAGCTTCTTCATATAATTAAGCCATATTTGGCATAGACTAAAAACTTGCTTCTGTTGGTTTTTCATTTTTTTTATAAAATAATGGACTATTATGCGCAGAAGTGAATTTATTTTAGATGATTTTTTATGTATCTATTGGTTATTAAGTATAGAAGCTAGACTCTTATTCTTTCCCTCCCATTTTTCAATGGAACCAGGCTAGAGATGGGCAAATATATAGCTGATGGTAAGGAAAATGGTGTGATTTTAGCATCAGAAGTGGTTATGATGGATCAGGTGAGTGGCCCTGAAGGTACATCTCTGCCTTTTTCTTCAATAAAAATTCTAAATATGAGGGTTGTAGCTTATTTTTCCAAATTATGCATTGCTCTTAATGTAAACACACATAATCATGTGTTGTTTTATAAGAATTTTGCTATGCTCAAAGGAAACCGGATAATATGAGCTAATTATTACAAGCATGCGAGACGAGCAATTCTTGCTGAATCCGAAGCAACTGTAGAAGGCTTGGACTTCTGAGGTCATGAAGGCTGATGTGGTTCTGATTTCTGTGGTCACATCTCTCTCTTTTATCTCCGCTCAGTCTAATATCCACAATAGATAGTTGGATGTATACATTAGCATTGAATGGGCTGATATTACAATTTTTCATCTAAAATTAATTGGTATATTTAATGATTTTTTTCTTTTTCAGGTTGCTAGTCTCAGAATTGCCGAGTAATATATAAATGCATTTGGTTCCATAGCCAAAGAGGATAAGTTAGATTTGATAGGTTCTTATGTTAAAGCTCCCAACTCAGCTTTCATTCCAAAATAACACCTCAATTAGATGAGATATGGCATGAATAACCACATGGAAAAGAGAACACTGACATCAAAGATCAACATGTATAGTGCTGGTATTTCGCAAGTGATATAGTAGTGTAAACAAAGATGGTTATCATTTGATATTAAATGATAATCATGGAATGAACTTTCATGCTCTTTTTAAAGCTAATACACTTCCCTGGCAGTTCACTTTCAGGTGCTATTGGAGCTATACTAGTGGGAGGTCTATTTCTTGCCAGTATCACATTTGCAGCCTTATCTTTCACTGGGAGAAGTGCAAATGGTACTGACATATTGTTCATACATCATAATATTAGTATGATAGTCGATAGAGTGATTTTACTTATTAATTCAATTTGTTTTCTACATACAGGAACAAAAGTGCACATGCAACCACTGACCAGTGAGCAAACAAATGTGATATTTTCAGATGACGAATCTAAAAATTGTTACCGTAAGTAAAGATTTAAAGGAAGCTATTATAAACGAAGAGTAAGTACTCTAACAGTGCTTTGGGAAACAAGATTGAGGAGATTGGGGTCATCTCTTCAGCAAGCAAGTTAGATTCTTCTAAAGAGAACACTTCAGATCAGGAAACAGAAGTATCTAAAAGTGGTTTAAATGCTGCTGCGAGAAATAATTGTTCATTTGAGTTAATGTGAAAGTTGATAGTCTCATGAGAAATAATTGTTTTTTATTGATTTGTTTTTTTATTTTTTATATAAACAAATAGTAATATTGTGAATTTTATTTCTTTTTGTATTTTTTTATAGGTATTGCAACGATTTCGTTTGTGGTGATTATAATTAATTTCAACAAATGAAATTGTGGTGGAATGATCTATCGCAACAAGTGCGATTGTGGTAGTAACATCAATTTTACTACGAATAATAGTGTTGTCACATAAATTATTGCAACAAAATTAGTTGTTATAACACAAAATCTATTACGTCTAAATGAATTGATGTAATAAAGTCATGAGCAACAAAACAAATTTCTTTGCAAAAACTTATTGTTACGTCACTTATTTCAACGATTTCGTAACGATTTTGCTTCGTTATGTTAGAGGTTTAATGCAACAATTAGGTTCTTTACGCAACAAATAGTTTTGCAGTGAAAATTGAATTTTGGTGTAGTGAACAACAACAAAGTCTTTTGTTCCAAACAAGTTGGGGTAGGCTAAAAATGAAACTTATATTAGATTTCATTTTCATAAAATTGACTGAATTTTTACGTTGGCTCACCAAGCCTATCACAACTCTTCTTTCCAGACTTGAAACCGACTATGTAAAACATAGGCGGAGTTAGGATTTATTAAAAGATCACTGCAAGAAATTTAGATATGTAGTTAGCTTGTATTTTGATATTTTTTCCATTTTGTAATATTTTAATTGAATGTTTACTTAATTTTTTTATGTTTGCCTGCATTTCAGATGTGACACTTCTGAATTAAAGCAACAGGACATCAGGCTTCAACATCCAGCTAACCAAGTGCTACACATGATTTCTTTTCAAGTTTTGCAAGTTTAGAATGTATGTGAAGAGCACAAAGACACAAATACATCTTTTTATCATTTTTTATTGTGTTCTTCGGATTAATTTTGGGAAATTTTCGTTTCCTGTTTGGATAAATGTGATAACTCTGGTAATTCATGTTCTATTGCACAGTGGACTTGTTAGAAGCTGAAGCATTGGGCCCAAAAGCACGCTAGGGTTTGAGGTAGATATCAAATTCTTACTTTTTATTTTATCAAGAAACATAACAAAATTTCCATTTTAGGAACCTTAGCAAAATTTCATCATACGAATTCCATTTATCTGGTCTCTCTCTGCTCAGAGCAATGCTATTTTGGCAAAGGGGGAACACTCTGTGCATTGTTAAAAACATTTTCAGGATCAATCTTTGTCTTTGCTCTCAACAATCTATCATAATTCCATAAAAAATATGCATCACCCCATATCCTTGAATGGTTTACTATATCAAGTGTACTGCTTGTAACCATGATCAGGTCATTGGTTCCTAGATCCAGGTCCACATAATTGACATATGCTGCTCTTGGGTTTTTAGACACGAATGTACCCATATATGCATAGAAGTCTCTTAGCCAAGTTATGAATATACTCCCCATGCTCACTTCGGCTTTCCTCCAATAGATGTTGTACTGTATACTGAACAAATTTCCAGCTCTGTGAGGAAATGGCAAGTCTTTATCTCCTATGCGCCCCATGGCCCCACCATATGGGTCGAATTGGATTTTCGCATGTGGCTCCTTGGTTAATCTCATCATGGCTCCAATTAGACCTTCCATTGAAATAGGGGATTGTACATAGTCTGACTTGGCCTTGAAAAAATGTTTTGTGTGTGCACTCCTGTTTCTTAGGTCTGATACTGAGTTGAGTTGTGCTGCCCGTACAACTGACTCAATCCAACTCATCTCTTCTAGGTCAGATTCTCTGATCCCTAGTTCAGAGTATCTGTCATGCAGGAGAGAAAAAGCATTTGTTTTTTGACCCAAATACAAGCCTATGAAGGAAACAGACACATTCCCATCCTCTAAGCCTGAGATACTAGTTGATACGTAGAAATCATCAGGTAGATTAGGCGCAACATATTGCCACTTGTGAACTAATCCAGCAAGTGGTTCAACCATGCCAGATTGTGAGATAGAAAACCAGGTGACCCGGTTCGGTACTGGCACTAGTTGTAGTTTCCATGCATAGACAACACCCCAGCTTCCCCCGCCTCCTCCCCGGACTGCCCAAAATACATCTTCATCCATCACACTACGATTTAAAACCCTGCCATCTGGCGCAATCAAAACAAGATCTAGTACATTGTCGGCAGCCAACCCGTACTTTCTTGACAGGAGACCAAACCCGCCACCCGAGATGTGACCTCCTGATCCAACAGTTGGACATGACCCGGCTGTAAACCCTAATGTCCCATTCGACTCAACTGCAATGCTATAATAAATTTCACCCAGAGTTGCACCTGACTCGACCCAAGCAGTGGACGAACCACGATTAACTCGAACCTGATTCAAGTTGATCAAGTCGATTAGTCCAAATGGGGTGTGGTCTGATACGGTGTAGGATAAACCTTCATAGCTATGACCACCACTACAGACACAAATTATTAAAGAACTTTGTCTGAGGCAGAGAACTGCATGTTGCAACTGATATTTAGAGAGAGGGAAGATAATGACAGCGGGTTTTGGGGTTGAAGGGAGAGAAAACCGGAGGTTTTGAGTAGAAGAATAAAGAAATTGCGTGAATGGAGAGGCAGGGGAATCAGAGGGGAAAGAGAAATTTCCTATGCCATTGGAGAGAAGGCAATGAGAGAGTTCGGCATTGGAGGTACTATATGGAGTATTTGCGTGTGCTTGTGCTTGGGTGGTGGTGGTGGAGAGAAGAAAGAGGAGGAAGAGAAGAATTGCTACCATGATTGAATGCATACTCTGTTCAGTAAGGGAGGTATAAACAAAATGAAGTTATAGAGATTTAAGAAAGACACTAGAGAGAACGACGGATAGAGATCGATCCTCTCACACAAATTTAATTTTATTTAGAAATAATAAATGCAAGTGTATCTTTTTACAAAACGCCAATATTTGGCTATGAACTTACATTGCATGCCATTTAAAACTTGATACACTGAGTCACTGACATATATCGACAATGTATCAAAATTTTGGACGATTTAAGCATTTAATTACCGAAACAATCTGTCAAAAGTTTTTAAATAAAAAAAGATTGTTCATTGTACGTAGCTCCCACTTGTACAAAATTTGAGAAAGGGTAGGACCACTTGAGATTTTTATACGATGCATTTTCCTTCATTTTTCCAAGAAATTGTTTGCACGACTGAACTCGTAATCTCCTGATCGCAAGGCAACCATTTTTAAAAACAAATTAAAAATATACTATGAATACAAACCAAATGTGAGATTTCAAATCAAATATTATTGAATATTTGTCAATGTTATATAATAAAATTTATTGTCAATGAATTTCCTTAGTTAATTTAAATAATAATATAAATAATACGTAGTTAATTTAATCGTTCTGAAAAAAATTTCAAAATTAATCATATAATTAGAAAAAAAATTCTGAAAAATAGACTTATAATTTGAATTTTTTTAAATATTTATCATTTTGAACCACCCTGAAAAAATCCTGAATCTGCACCTGAGGTTCATGTCCAATGTTCACTGATTGCAAAAGAGCATCTAAAAAACAATAATAAAGAAAATGCTTATGGAACGAAAGATACAAAATACGGATAAAACAACATGAAAGTTCAGATCACACTTAATGCTGACAAACCGGATAACATACAAAAAAGACAAAATTTAAGGGAAAAAAGAGTATTGTATAAAAATATAAGATTTCTAATGTACACAGAATATTTTTATGGTAAGACTGAATTTCAGGTACATATATTTGCAAAAATATTTATATTAAAAGTTAAAATTGTAGATATTTTTATTATTATTTGAATCAGACATTTATCTAATTTTGTTCAATTTAAAATATTTAGCTTTTCACAAAAAAATGTAAATTCTAAGAGTGAAGTTCCATTGCCTAATGATGTTACTGTGAAAAATATATAATAGTTCCATTAAATATCTTCAATAGAAAAATGAAACTATTATATATTTTTCACAACAAAATCAACAATTATTTTATTATTATTTCCGTGTATTTTGACACGAACATGGTGTCCACAAATTTGGGAGTTACAACCATGAAACGTTATCTCTCGGTGAAGTTTTAGCAGTTTTTTTTAATAGAAAAATATTTATTTTCTGTTAAAAAGGAGAAAGAGCGATGAATTTTTAAGTACCAAAGAAAGAACGTTATATTTAAAAAAAAATATAGAATACATCTGTTTTTTTTATTATTTTCTTTTGTGTTTCTTGAATCTTCTGTATTAAAATAGAAAGTGTGATATTATAGCCAAAGAACGCTATATAAAATTTCCAAAGAAACAATATATTTTGGATCACCAAAAATATACTAATCATGAGTTAGTGTTGCTGTCCATAAAAAATGTGATTCAAACATGAATTAGTAAGTTGTGAGTAGTGGCGATTAGTGCTATTTTTTTAATTCAACAAAATAATAGAATTAGCAAATTAACACATGTCATGATTAGCAAAATTGTTATTTCATTACATTGTAATCATCATCTTGATATTATTATTATTATTAATTATTATAATAACTATTATTATTGTAATTATCATTATTATTTTATTTTGATAATTATTTTATTGTTATTATTGTAATTATCATTATTATTTTATTGTTATTATTATTACTGTCATTATTATTATTTTATATTATTGTCATTTGTGTTATTATTTTTATATTATTATCATTTTATTATTATTTTATTGTTATTATGAGTTAAAAACTAAAATAATTCACTATTTTACTAATTTTCACTATCGTTACTTCGAATTTACAATATAAATAATATTTTTACTAACTTAAATAACACTAGATTAACACAAAATGAACGCTATTTCTGCACTAACTTAACAAAAGATAATTACTATTTCAACTACTAATTTAAATAATATTATTTAACACTAACCATAACATTGATCCATGTTTAAAAATCTCACTGCTCGTTTTTCTTCTTACAAAATCACTCCTCTTTTAGTTCTGCGTTCAAATATCAATTCGCGAGAGTGAGAAAGCGCGACCACACGGAAAGCTTCGATCTAGGTCATTCATTTGGGTCCTGTATCTTTCTCCATTTTGTTCCTTCCTCTCCATCTCCATCTCCATCTCCAGAATAGATAAAATATGTGATTTGTGTACTGGTACTTACTTACGATCTTTTTACCCTTTTGGAAAGTTTTATTGCATACATTTTTTTGTGTTTTTGTTTTTACAAATATCATTTTCGGCAAGTGTTGAAATGATTTGTGTAGGTAAAGAGAATGACTGATATGGTTTACCAGTGGAGAAGTCTCAGGCTGATTGGATTTACTCTTCAAACAATGTAAGGTTGCTATATTCTTACTTCTCTTATTTAATTTCAAATAAGCAGCCTATGTTGTTGATTAACAACTCAGGTTTGAGGTTCATATCCCCTTCTTTTGGCTTTTGGGTTTTCGTGGCTATCTAATTTGTATTTGAATATACTAGCCAAGCAAAACCAAAGAACCACAATTAAAAAGTGGGTTAAGCCCACCTATTTCATTGAAATCTAATTGAGAACTACGTAGGACACTTTAGGTTACTAAAGTATTCTCCTTTTGAGGTTTTTTTTTTGACATTTACTACAGTTTTAGTGGCTCTGACGAGAATGTTTCTGTTGATGAAAATGAAAAAGGCGTAGCAGCCAGGATTAATTATTATCAAAGAGCAATACAAAGATAAAGGCGTCACTGGATGTACAGGTCAAAATTATTTTTATTTCCTTGATTCATTATTTCCATAGAGCAATGCAATGATAAAGGCATCACAGTTGTACAGGTCAAATTATGATATCTGTTGACGAAAATGACTAGGAAATCGTACCTATCTGCTCAATCATGCGCCACCAGCCAGGACTTTACATTGTTATAACATAGAATGATATACAACTAATGGAAGTTATGTCCTCTAGATCAAGAATGTATGATGGACGATTACTTCGGACATTGAAACACAAAATTTGTTACAGAAATCCCAACTTATTTTAGTTCTCTCCCTTCCCAGGAGCCTTTTATTTTGGTAAAGGGGGAATACTCTGTTGACTGTTGAAAACATTTTCAGGATCGATTTTTGTCTTTGCTCTCACCAACCTATCATAATTCCATAGGAAATATGCATTACCCCATAGCCTTGCATGGTTGACGTGTTCAACTGTACCCCCTATACCAGCTGTCCAGTTGTTGGTCCCTAGATCTAGGTCTACATAGTTCACATATGCTGCTCTAGGTTTCTTTGACACAAAAGAACCCATATATGCGTAGAAATCTGTTAGCCAAGCCATATATCTATCTGCCATGCCCTCTTTGGCTCTGGTCCAATCGATTACATACTGTATGCCAAACAAATTTCCAGCTCTGTGAGGAAATGGTAGGTCTCTACCTCCTATGCTTGACATGGCCCCACCATATGGATCACATATGATGTAGGCAATTGGCTCTTTGGTTAAGATTTTTATGGCTCCAATCAGACCCTCCTTTGTAATAGGGGTTCGCACGTAGTCTGACTTGGCCTTGGAAAAGGATTTTCGGTTTGTAGTCCGGTTTTTTAGGTCTGATACCAAGTTGAGCCCTGCTGCCTGTACTGCTGATTCAATCCAACTCATCTCTTCTAGATCAGATTCAGTGATCCCTAATTCGGGATATCTGTCATTTAGGATTGAAAAAGCACTCTCCTTTGGACCTAAATACTGTCCTGTGAAGGAAACCGATCCGTTCACACCCTCTGAGCCTGAGATAACAGTTGATAAATAGAACTCATTGGGTAAATTGGGTGCAACGTACTGCCACTTGTAAACTAAATCAGCCATTTGTTCAATCAGTCCAGATTGTGATTTAGTAAACCAGGTAACCTGATTTGGTACTGGTGCGAGTTGTAATTTCCATGCATAAACAACACCCCAACTTCCTCCTCCTCCACCCTGTATTGCCCAAAAAACATCTTCATCCATCAAAGTGCGATTCAAGAGACTGCCATTTGGATCAATGAAAATGGCATCCAGTACATTATCTGCTGCCAGCCCATACTTCCTTGATAGGAGACCATACCCACCACCTGATATGTGACCTCCAGCTCCAACTGTTGCACATGATCCAGCAGTAAACCCCAGTGTTCCATTTGACTTAACTGCCACATTATAATAAATTTCACCCAATGTTGCACCGGCCTCTACCCAAGCAGTGGCTGAAGCAGGATCAACCTGAACCCAGTTCAAGTTGGTCAAATCAATTATTCCAAAGGGCATATTGTCAGATGTAGTGTAGGACAAGCCTTCATAACTATGACCGCCGCTACGAATACGAATTGTTAATGAACTTTGTCTAAGGCAGAGGATTGCATGTTGCAATTGGTATCGAGAGAGAGGGAAGATGATGATGGCAGGTTTTGGGGTTGAAGGGAGAGAATATCGAAGATTTCGAATCGAGAAGGTAAGTAATTGGGTGAATGGAGAAGAAGATGAATTAGATTGATAAGTGAAGTTTTGTATGCCTTTGGCGAAAAGGCAAGAAGATAGTAAGGTGTTGTAGGAGCTGTCTGGGGTACTTGTGTTTAGATGAGCTTGAATGACAGCAGAGAGAAGAGAGAGGTGGAAGAGAAGAGCTATGACAATGGAGTGCATATTGTGTGGAGGGAGGCTGGTTTGAAAAAGATCATGTAAGAGCAGTATAACCCTAAGAAACATGATACTTTTCTTTGGATTAATCAACATACATATATACTTTTACCAAACAACAGATATCTATGACTTTTCTACAAAACAACAAATAGCTATGACTTTGATCACTATCAACATAGACTTATGTTGGTCAAATTTACACTAGGAAGTCAAAGAATGAAAATGTGATCATAAATGCTTCATGGAAGATCATTTTACAAAAGCAACATTTTTTTGCTTTTAGCTAGGCTGAAACTTCTGGGGGCAGTTAACTACTTCGGCTGCTTGATTTAATTGCACGTTCAAACTTTCAAGCAAATGGTTAAATTATTCACAATTCGAAAGTGATGGCGCTGACTACTGAGCGAAAATTGAACAAGTTTCATGCGTATAAAAATAGATGGCATCAAGGCATCAACAATGTTTTAGAAAAGTCATGCTGAAAACAAACTAATTAATGTTGATAGCAGGATGGATTATGATTTGTGAGTTTAATTTAAGGTAGGATTCTAGCCACCTGATTACCTGAGTAGCTAATTAAGCTGTTTAAAATGCGCCTCTTATTCCACTATAATCTTTTCTAACAAAAAAACAGTTTGTAAAGAAAAAAACATACTGAGATTTTCAACAGTATTATCATAATTTATTCCTATTTTCAATTTACTAGAAACACAAATTTACTATCCTTACGGTCATAATTTATGATTTCGAACTTCAAAGTATTGCTATATGAGTCCCCTAAATTCAAATGCTGAAAGTAGCATAATTCTACTAATTTCTTTGTATTTAGATTATGACTATTAAGGGCCCTTCCTAAAATATCTTTAAATATCTGTACAGTTGCAATGAAGTTCATCAATTCTTCAACAGTGCGAACGAAGCCACACTTAACAGTCCAAAACCTCCACTAGCATTTTGCAATGAAGCCTGTTAAATTGAACTCTGCGTTTGTCTATGAATAAAAATACTTGGGGCAGTAACCGAAACGAAATGTTTTTGTTCCGAGAATTTTTGTTCTGAATCGTTAGATTGAAGATCAACGATCTAGATTAATAATATAAAAATTCTCTTGAATATATCATTAACGATCGAGCGTTGATTTTTAATCTGACGTTCCAAATCTAGTTACGCAGATAGCGGAGAAACGAATATCCGCAAAAAATACGGTTCCGACAGTATCCCAACATCTCTCTAAACTTTCGGATTTTGATAAGTAGTTCTTGGAACTTTATTTGGGCCGAACACCTTTCGAACGTAAACAATTGTGAGCCCGTGACAACTATTCTGTAATAATAATCTATAATATTTCATTTTTTAAGTGTCAAAATCCGGAAATTAGAAATGTCCTATAATTTTCCTTTGAGAATTATAATTATTTGATCATCTCACACTTTGAGAAAAGATATAATATTATAGATTAAATGTATCGTAGATGTTATTTTTTACTGTTGCATAGTTCGACGAAAGGAGATGGATTGGGAGGAAATTTGATCAAAATAAAAATTCGGACGACAACTTGTGGAAATTCGAAAATTTGAGGGGGGGGGGGGTCATTGCCACAAAATGATTTGTATTATGGATACCATTGTGTACGTGGGATTTAATACGACGAGTTGTTAAAACTTAAAGGTGAAGCAAGTTCAATATAGTTAATCTTTTTTTATGTGATGCACGGCATATCTATTAAACAATAGCAAAGGTTATTTGTTTGTTAATTTGATATTAGTAAAGATTGTAAGTGTTAATTGACGAAAGAGAGTATGGGCTCTATATGGGCCTTTAATTAGCTGTCTAACAATTAATTTATTCTTTCAAAAGTATAGTCTATGTTTCTATGAGCAGTTTTGTAATGGGCCAGTTGAAGATCCATAGATATGTGGGCCACGCTGGAATTTAAGAGTAAGACGCGTCATTTCGTCAAGCTATTTCTGGAACCGTATTCTGTGCGCTCACGAAATTAGATCTGGATCGTCAAATTAAAGATCAACGTTCGACCGTTAATTATATGATTTAAGAGAAATTTTTTATATTATTAATCTGGATCATTGATCTTCAATTTAACGGTACACGACAAAAATTCTCCTCTCTGCCGGCGGAACAAAAAGTTCCGCAGAGATTTCGTCGAGCTATTCTTATATGGAATCATACCCGTGTTATATTTTTCAATAAAAATCTAGTATATTTTTCAATAGATGATAATAAAAAGGATTCTTAAATTATACCCGTGTTATATATTATTGTTTATTTATCCTCAAATTAGTTTTGAATTTTGACTAATTGGAAAAAGACACATTATTTATCCTATATTGTTTGTGAAAATTGTACTTTCTAGTTTTTTTTTTGTAAAAATAACAATAAATTTATATGCTATTTTACTATAAAAATAAGAGAAATACACATTTTTTAGACTATCCATATTCTCGACTTTAATAACATGTCTTTATCCAAATATATTTGGTATCCTTTGTTAGCTAGATTCTGGATTGTTATCAGATGCAAATGTTTCTGTTAGGACTTGAGATTAGAAATTCAATTAATCTGAACCAAAGTTCTCCTTTTGAAATTAAATCTCATAGAGAATTTCGTTTCAATACTCTCTTACCAAAAAAAAAAAACAATTTGTTCTTCCCCGTGCAAACGCGGCGGGTTCTCAAGACTTCTTCAGCAAGGCACAAAACTCAGACATTTAATTAAAAAATAAAGATATCTAAAGGGTTATCCGCTCCTAATGACCGTTGGTTTTTGGGGGCAGACTATCTAGACCAGGTCTTTGTTAGTTACTGGTAAGTTGTAATGATGAATACTTATAGATGTGTTGGTTCCTGGGGTACGGTCAGCACCACGTGCAGCTTACTTTTCTCATAAATCCCAATGTCCGTACAGACGATAGAAATCACACCAGCGGTGCAGATTGAATCCGACGGTATAAATTCTCCTAATTGCGTGGCATTCTAAGAAGTATAACACTTTCAACAGCCCGTCGTTTCCGCGGAATTATTTAGTCCCGGTAGGTACCAAGTGGGACCCACCACCGACCATATATCTTTCCACGTGTCAGAATATTATTGGATCGTCGATTGCTTTCGTGCGTCCTTCACTATTGCTAAGTTTTTGACTTTTTCTCAAAATTATCAAAAAGAGTAGCCAGATATTTCTTCTATGGTAAATTTGTTCCTATGTCACTCAATAAATGTCCAATTGTCAATATGTCACTTAATAAGTCAAAATAGTCTAAATGCCATTAAAAATTTTATTAGATTGCCTTTATGCCATTATCCCTAATTTTCTCTAATTAAAAAATAATTTTATTTAAAAATTCCCTTTCTACCCCTGTCAGCAGAACCCTTAAAATTCCCTTTCTACCATTATCAGACTAACGATAGTCAGATTGAACAACAACAAATGCTGAGGTGAAAATGCATATAGTATAGACAACCATTGTAATCAACCGTGAATTAAACAAGGGTATCTGATACCAATCAACTTGCTGAGGTGAGACTGTTGGTACAACGACAAGGTGGTATAGCGACTGATTGCTACATGAAGACAAAAAAACAAAACCATTCCAACAGCGACAAAAGAGAGGAAATTAAGGAGAATTACTACAGAAGTTTGTTTGTTAGGGTTTGGCCGACGGGAAAACACGCAAAAGAGGAGAACTCGCACAAAAATTCTGACGGAAACAAATCTTGCTTGTCGTTTGTTCTTCTTTTCAATCGCTCCGCGCCTTTGCTGGTGTAAATCCTAAAGACTACAAGGTGCGTAGCATGAAGCAAATTGGTAAGCAAATATAAAGAAGTTTGTGTTTGAAGTACAAATCTCCATTTCTGATTTATCAATATACAACTGATCCCATTTCATCATTTTGCTTTCTATTTTCTTTTGGTCTCTTGACTTCCGTCCATTCTTAAGTTAAGACAGTTCGGGATATCCCCACCAAATCTCCGTGCTTTTGGAAGACTGGAAAGCCATAAACCCACCTATTGGCGTGTCTGGATCAGGTGATTTGGCAACATACCTAGGGTTCTGACGGAAACAGCAGGTGAGAGGAGCGTCGGTGATGGAGAAGGTCTCCTCTTTCTTTGCTGCGATGGAGAATGTTCATATTCTTTTCTTTCTTCTTTGCTGCAATGGAGGAGGACCTTTCTTCTTTGCTGCGATGGAGAAAGAGTTCTCCTCTCGAAGTGCACAGACCCAAATTTCAAATTCTAAGGGTTCTGCTGACAGGGGTAGGGGTAGAAAGGGAATTTTTGAATAAGATTATTTTTAATTTAGAGAAAATTAGAAATAATGACATAAAGGCAGTCTAATAAGAATTTTAATGGCATTTAGACTATTTTGAGTTATTGAGTGGCATATTGACAATTGGACATTTATTGAGTGGCATAGGGACAAATTTCCCTTCTTCTATCCGTTCCTGAGAAAACCAATCCGACGTTAAAACTGGTGGAATTGGAAACATTGCATATGAAGTTTAAAAATGAAAATAATTTTTGTATTTCTTAAAGAAAAGATCAATTTGTCAAACATTCCAGTACTTAACTTTTTTTTTGTGCCATTCTCAAGCTGCTTTGTCTTTTCCCTCTCTCTCGACGACAACTAGCTTGGTCGAAATTTGGAGAGCTGTTTATATTTTTCCGAAGTCTGCAACAAAACAAAGGGCCTCTACGCATTTTGTACAACTGGATAACAAATCGAGTGCTGAAACTGTACGACTGAGGGCAAAATTGTCTCCTTCATGGCATCTTCGTAATTCCGTTCCATACCTGGCCCATTTTCTTAAGTAGGTATATAAAGGTCCACAACTCAGTGTTTACGCACGCTGCTGCTCTTCCCTCCATCTAAAAACAAGCGACGAAAAAGCAAAAGAGAAACTAGAAAAACAATTAAAAAGATAAACGCTGCTGAAAGGAAGTTTGATTAAATCTCTCTTTCTGTCTCTCTCGCTAGCTAAACCAAAACCCTAGATCGAACCTGATCGCCTAATTTTGTCAGTATTGCTTCAAACAGAGATTTCTTATTCTGCAAGTAATTGTGGTTGAGAAGTGAAAATGTCTGTAATACCCCTAGAATCGCTCCCGCTAGGGTTCCGATTCCGACCTACGGACGAGGAGCTAATAAACTACTACCTCAAGAGGAAGATCACCGGAGAGATTCGGTCTGAACGGGAGGTTATACCAGAAATCGATGTGTGCAAGTGCGAGCCATGGGATGTGCCAGGTAGCAACTCTCTATTGCTTGTTGTTTTGTAGATTAGTTTATTTTGGTTACCTTGAATCAGCAACTTTTAGTTGTAGTTTGGTGCTTTTTTGCGTTACTGGTAGTCTTTAGGCACTCGATACCTGAAATCTACTTGACAGGTTACTCCTTTTTGGAATAAGGCTAGAATGAAGTTTATTTCGAAATTTTATCTCTCTTCTATTTGGTTAACATAAGCAACAACGGTAATTAGAAGATGCAAATTACCTTACCTGAACACCAATAGCATGTTGGTTTTGGTTCAATATGACTTGAATAGCAAGCAGGTTGGACCTGGCATGACCTATATATACTTTTTGGGTTTAACTGTTTAATAAATATCTGAAACGAATGGATTCTAACTAATATAAGATTTTTTGGTATTACATTCATCTATACTGGAAAAATCTGGCCTGATCCATTGTGGCCATATTTTCTTCCAAGGGCCAAGCCTGTTTCTGCGTAGTGCTGTAGTCTGTGTTCTAGAATAGAGTCAATTCACAATTTTGCTGAAACCAAAACTATAGAAAACTCCACTCAAAGTTACTACTGACAAGCAAACTGATTCTGCTAGTTTAGTCATTTACACTGATGCTTAGCCTAATAGAAAAGGTACATTACAGAAAAGAGCTTGCTTTTTTGTTTAAATAATATATCCCTCTTCATTTGATGCAAGGCCATGCAGCTTTCGTTTATATGAATCTTAATTTTGTCCATCTTATTTGTATGTTGTATTTTCAAAATAATCTCCTTATACTTGAGCCAACCTTAAAGTTATGTTCTGTTAAAAAGCAAGTACCCCAAACACTTACATTTAACACGACTAAATTGGTATCTGAGGATGTGTAATTTTGGGTTCGATTACACCATAAACTCTTAGATGACCATTGTCTAACCATCACCATTCAGCTTTAATTTATCATCTTAAAATATTAAAACCCACCTGATTTTTTCTGATCTGAAAATTGAATCCATTGACAGACAAGGCTTTGATAAGGTCAGACGACCCTGAGTGGTTCTTTTTTGCTCCAAAGGATAGAAAATACCCAAATGGGAGCCGTTCGAATCGAGCCACTGAGAAAGGCTACTGGAAGGCAACTGGGAAGGACAGAATTATCCGTTCCAAGGGCCCCACTCGCCAAGCTACTGTGGTGGGTATGAAGAAAACTCTGGTTTTTCATAAAGGGCGGGCTCCGCGTGGTGAGCGCACCCACTGGATTATGCACGAATACCGCACTATTGAGCCCGACTATGAGTCTGGTGAACAGGTTTGAATTGGTTTTTGTTGTTTCTTAAAATTCACTACTTATATTCAACATACAATTTTCAGCCCTCCCTATCTGAATTTCTAAGATAGCAAGTTCTACCAGAAATGTTACATTTTTTCATATTATCAATTTTCACACTTTATGGTGTCGTTATTGTGGGGCCTTCATATGAACTAATGGTAGGACACCACTTCCATGCTCTGGCCCAGACTATTTGTGAAATGACAATAAAGAATCGGCTCTTTGCACTTCTGGGGCCTCCATAAGTTTTCTTGTTTTCTTGTTCTCTTAGAGTAAATTTGAAATACTTGTACACTGATAATGCAGGGTGGTTATGTTCTCTACAAGCTATTTAGAAAGCCAGATGAGAGAGCTCCTGGAGTAGCCGAGGAGGCTGAACTCAGCACTGTTGACGAGGTGGACAGGAGTGGCTTCTCGCCAGCCCCATCCCGTTCGTCTCCTGGCGAGGCACAACAAGATGGTGATACCTCGGATGAAATTACTGCACCAGTGGACCATAAATCTTTTTTGCAAGATGACTGCTTAAATTTGCCAAATTCTGCAGCTGGCAAGACGGTTGGTATCCAGAGATGGCTGGATGACAAGGTCGATTGCAAACCAGCAAAGCACAATGAGAATAATTCTAACTTCACCATTGGCCAGCCTCAAAAGATGGTTAGGAGAATTCTGTTTTGGAACATCCTGTTTTTTGGAGTTCTGATATTTCATAATATGATACAAACTTTTCATATTTAAAATAAAAGGTTTAATAGAGGACTAATTTGTGAAATTTTGCTTGTTAACAGTACATGGGCCCTCCACCTGACGCCCTTCTAGATCAATTCTCTAATCCACAGTTTAAAAAGAACGAGTATCTATTTGGTCCTGCAAATCAAGAGAATCATCGCTTGGCTGGGGGGTCGTGCAATGACAACAATCTGTCATATGAGGCGAATGAGGCGAACGATATTATTGACTCCTTTTTTGCTGATCCAGATGCATACTACTCGCCTGGCGAGTCAACACGGCAGGACAATTCAGCTGATGTCGCCGTGTCCGATAATGTGGAAAGCGCCAATCAGGTAATTAGACTGCACCTTGGAGGGATTTTTCTACTGGGTGCATATGACTTAATAGCCATGTATTATATTGCAAGGGTTTAGGCAAGTACTGTTTCATGTGAAATAGCACAACTTTTCTGTAACGTACTCTTTTACGGGAACCACTTGGTACCATTGACCTGTATATTAATGCTGGTATATTTTTGTCCAATTTTGGTTCTGTAAAGTTTCTGATTCTTCATATTTAACTAAAGGCTTTGTTGTTGTTGTTGTTCATAATTAAATTTAGGTGGTTGTGAGTCAGGATGAAGCTATGTGGTCAGATGGGATGATCAACATAGATGAGCTGCTAATGGATGTGCCTGATGATTGCCTCGATTTCTCTACTGCTGATGCCATGAATGGCTCTCTCTATGAAAATGCTGCTCCTCTTCCATATGACAGCACTGATCAGGATGTGTATTCTGTTGATTCTGGAGCTGATTCCTTGCAGGTCTGTACTAGCACCCTTTTAATAATTTGATCTATTTTATGTTTTTTTTTCTGATTTCATTTAGTAATTTTTTGACCATCTATCTCTGTTATTTCTTTTGAATAGGAATAATGTAAAAAGTCAAAAGTTTGCTATACCTGGTGTATCTTTATCTTTGTTTGCACAAAGAATAGTGTGAAAAAATGGTCAATCTGGGATGAAAATTTGATGCCCAAAGAATAGTGTGAAAAAATGGTCAATATCAGGATGGTTACAGTGAAAGTTAGATGCTTAGGTTCTATCTCAATTTACATTTTGTTTTTTTGAGTTTGATTTGACACTCCATATCCCATCTTTCAGGATCTGTTCAACACACTGGAGGAATCGAGCACTCAGAGGAACAACTTGATGCCAAGCAATGATACCTGTGGCTTTGATGGCACTGGCATCATCATTAGGCCTCGTCAATCCGATCCTCTTATCGCTCACAATGTTGCACCAAGAAGCCTACACATTGGGAACCAACAAAATACAAATTTCATCTCAAGTAATCAGTTTAATCACATGTCAGTCAACAACGATAGTTTTGAGGGCACTGGGATAAACATAAGGCCCAGAAATGAGATCTACCAGCTACAATCTGGACGAGCTAGTGGGCTTTCAGTTAATCATGGAATTGCACGTAGAAGGCTGTGCCTGCAGACTAGGTTGGATATTGGAACCATGTCTTGTCCCCCCAGAGGATCAGTCAACCCAGATGAAACTAAGGTTAGTAATCCCTTAGTAAATGTGACGCTGTTTGGGGTTTATTTCTGTGCTTTTTGCCATTGTTATTATGGGTCAAGTTTATATTTACTCCTATGTTGTGTGTGACAACAGCTTGGTGAGCAAGTGGATGAGAACTCTGATGTATCTACTGCTGAAGTTGCTGCTGACTCTTCAGATGCCTCCAGCGTAGACAACCTTGAGGAGCTATCTGTAAATGGTAGTACAATTGTCTGCCAATATGCTATTCTATTTATATCTGGTGTATTGAATTGTTCCTTTTTCTACTGCTCAGTTGTTTAATCAGTTGTCAGCACTCAGGTTGTAAATTATTATCTTTATTTGGTATTAAAACTGTTTATCCTTTTGTATGCAGATAATTGTGATGAACCCAAAACTGAAGACACAACAAGCCTTTGTAAGAAGATAGGAGCAATGCAGAATGAATGTGTGAAAATAAAATCTGTTGTAGCACCTAAAAGAGCCGCGGGGAAGTTATCAGTTTCACATCGATTCTGGTTTGTTATGTCAGCTGTCCTCATCCTCTGCATTGGAATGCTGTCACTTTCTTATGGTATTGGTAAGGAGGAGAATGTAGGTGTACGATCTTTCCTTGCTGCCTAATCTAACTCTGTTGTGAAGTTATAGGTGGCAGCAATTGGTAAACCATAGTTTGTTCCCAACTCGTATGTTGATGTAAAGTTGGGATTTAACTCTTCTGGTAATTATACTTATTTTTTTTTTTTTTGAGAAATAGATAAGTGGTTTTGCTCTCAATTATTATTCAAAGTGACTTAGAGTCTCTCAGTGGTCTTTGACTTTAACTGAATTTCGAACTCGAAATTTTCACTTGGAGCCCGTTGCTCTTTTGTCACTAGACTAAGAGCAGTTTTCGATAATTATACTTAATTGGAGATATTCTTGTAAATTATTCTCGGTATTCTTAGCTGTAGTGGTGTAGGCTTGTAGCTTGACAGTGTGTAGCAGGCAAAAATGTGTACTTTACGAGGTGTTGTCTTTCTTGTAAAATGTAATATCTCTATGTAGGACCCTTTTTTTAATTTTTTTTTGTAAAATTGCAGATGCTAATCCCTGTATCTTATGTTGCGTCATTGTGAAATGGCCAACCCACCTCTTTCTTTTTATGATATAAAAGCTCAGATATTTATTATTTTAAATATCACTTGTGAGATTCAAATTTTTATTTTTATAAATATTTGAATTCATAATCTCATTGAAACCATTCTAATTAGTTATGAAATATTAGGCCATTCTAATTAGTCATAACTAGTTCACGCTATATTTTGTCATAATAATATCATAACTAGTGCGCTTAATTTTCTGGGCTCCTTTGCGTGGGAAAATGATTTTCAGCTTCGGGTTGTTAACGAGCCTTTTGAAAAAGAAGAATCTTTCCCGCAGAAAAGTTTCTAATCAGATTCGAATCTGTTAATTTGTTTTGAAATTCATGCAAACTTAATTTTTTTACAAAATTTCTCTATAAAATTAGATTGACCAAACTGCTCAGGAGTTATCTTGTGCAGTAGAGACTAGAGAACAATAATTTGTCAAACTAAAATTTCATTTAATTTGTATAGATATGAAATGAACTGGCCGAATAATTTGATCGATTGAAATGCAAATCAAATCAATTAAATAAAGGAAGCTGATACGTAGATACCACCATTGATACCAACTATTAATAGACATGTTATTATGCACATTTAGTTGAGTTATTATGCATGTTATTTTTGTACTGAAAAAATTATGCATGCTATTTTAGTTATTATGCATATTATTTTGTTAACATGCATAATAACTTTTTCGGTACAAAAATAACATGCATATTAACTCAACTAAATATGCATAATAACATGTGTCGATAGTTGGTATCAATAGTGATATCTACAGAACATTTTCTTAAATAAAACTCCATTCAGCTAGTATGGTAAAATTGAATTAGTATTAAAATATTACGTTTAATTAAGCAAGGCCATGATACTTCATGAAGCACCAACACAAGCAGTATTTTGCCTCTGTATCTTCAAATTTAAAGCACAAATAATCAATCCAAATCATTTAACTTGATCTTCATATTAAAATCTATTTAGAGACTAAATTTTATATTTTTTTAATTTTTTTACTATTTTTTAGAGATAGAAAATCATTAATATCGGATGATCTAGAAATCGTTAGACTAATCAACTTTTCACCTCCATAAAAAATAGTATACTAATTTATACAAATGATATATAAAAAATAAACATTAATAAAAACCTATGTTGCACGGGTGCGGGTGCGGGTATCGTATCCGATACGATGCGGGTGCGGGAATACGTCATTTAAAAAAAAACTAGGATACGGAAGTATATATAGAATAATAAAAAAATAACATTATATATTAAAATGTTTGATTTTGTTTAGATTCAACTACCACTATAGATGCATGTTATCCAGTATTTTGTTCTAAAATAATAATATATATTGCTCTGTAGGTTTTAGAAGTAATTAAGATTAAATTAAGTTTGTTCTGTAAGAATTCATGATACTGCTATAATTTAGTATATTTTACTGTAGGAATCAAGAGATAGAATATCCTAGATGATAAGCCAAGATTATAAAGCTCTTTCTTAGCTTTCTAACGCACTTTGAATCAGCTTAATCGGAGTTCGGATGAAGAACTTATGACCAAAATACTGACCGTTGCGTACTGAAACGTATCCCAGCCGTATCCTGTGCCGTATCCTGCCGTATCCTGTCGTATCCCAATATTAAAATAATGCGATACGCCACGTGAAGTATCCGGTGCGTATCGCACCCGTATCGCACACGAATCCGCGTCGATAAATTGGCTGTCGCATTTGACGTATCTTTTACCGAAAAGTATAAATTTTTTTTGCCCACACAATTTAGGGCACTTGAAACATTGACCAAGAATTCTTTTTTTTCCTTTGCTATCTCTATATGATATATTTAATTGTTCACATGAATTTCAGTTTGTACTATGTAATATTCGTTTTATTAAAATCTATATTGCATAAAATCTTCATTATTGTGCAATGATTCTGCAGGACACACAAGAATTGAACCAATGCCTCCACGAATTCTGCAGTTTATAGTTTAATGTTTACTTGCAAATTACATAAAATCTACTTAATTAAAATGAAATAGCCTAACTAAGTATTCTATAAAATAGAATAAATTATTGGCAAAGACTTGCATATTTCACCGAAGTACACAGTGCATTCAACTCCACCGATTACATACAATTCACCTTATAATAATATATAACAATTTTATTTTTTCAATTTAAAAAATTCAATTTCACCGATCACTGTCAGCAGTATCTAAATGTGTTAGATCATCCAACTTTTTTCCTATAATATTTGGTGAAACGCGCAAAACTGATAAAGCGTGTCCAAGTTTCGCTAAAGAAAGGTTCAAAGGCCCCACACATGGAACAATCGAGACCCCAATCCCCAACTTCTGTGTTACTCCGTCTGTCTCAGAACCGCGTGCTCGCGGGAAAGTTCCCCTTCTTTTAAAATATTTTTTAAGATATTTTGCAGCTTCTCTTCTCTTCTCTTCTCTGTTCTCTCCCTGACTCTTTCCTCTTATTAATAGTTATTTAGATTAATTAAAAGTTGCGACAATTATTTATTACGAGAAATATTCGGACGAAGCAATCGATGAAATTCCGGATTCCAGCAGAACAAACACGCGAATAAAGACCAAATAACCCCTTTTAGGCTTCCGTATCCATCCAAGCGTCGGATTCTCTTCACCTCCTCCTCCCCTCTTCCTCTCTACTCTAGAATACTAATACTAGAATAGTAAAATCTCTCTCTGTAGAATCTCCGATGAAATCCACCAAGGCGAGTACTCTCTCTCCTCACGCTGAGCCTTTCGTCCCTCTAACTCATCCTAGCTTTTCTGTTCCGCACAGCTCCGTCGATTCCTCTCCAGTCGTCACTTGCTACAGTTCTCCGGTTCAACCTCAAGGCATGCTTACACGTTCCTTTTCTCTTCTTCTTTTTTTTTTTCCTCTGAGCTTGTATGTAGGTGTACTGTGTACACATCCGAACATTCGTGTTGTGCTCATACCTGTACCGGCTTTTGAACCATGATAAGACTGTTAAATGGAGAAAATTAGAACTGAAACGGTGAAACCTCAAAATATAAACGGATTGAACAAATAGTGTTCTATATTGGTACCTTATTATTGGACTGCAGCTAAAATGCTCCAGTATTTGCTGATGCGGTAACACTATCACTCATGTCTGAAATGGTGCATTTTGACAACGACTGTGTAGATGTGGTACTTTGCAGGAGAAAAATGGTGCTGATTCCCAAATTAGTTATTTGCAATTATGCCCCTGAAATATACACTTTTATTCATAAATCAATGAACTGTATGTAACCTTTTTCATAAATCAATGTGACAGAGTCCAATGCCATTTTAGAAAATTACTACGATTCTGGATACAATGGTTCCACCAATTATTACATTTCTAATGGGTGGGGCCCAACTCCAGTCTCTGCAAGTCCTTCTCTGTCCTATTCATCTCCTAATACAAAACCTGCCCCATCTCCCTGTTCAACATTAAAGAAACTGGAAATTGCATGTAATCTTGCTTCCAAACTGCCTTCAGATGACATTGGTTTGATCGATTCGCCTTGTTATAGAGGCCGTAACTGGTCTCAGTCCGCACCAGTTCACACAGGGGAAACATCAGCCTCACCTCGTGTTACTGTTGAAAAGTTAGGAGAGGAGAATAGTTTGTCAGTTGCAGTAACTCCAGCATGCTTGATGGTTTCTGTTGAAAATGTAAAGAAACTAGCCGTGCCTGTTCCTGTACCTGTGGGATCTCTGGATTCAGAACTTAATGTTGGTTCTCCCAGGGGCAATCCAATAAAGCAAAAACTTGATCCTGGTATGCATCCTGGTGCGCTAGAAAGTATTTTCTTAGAGAAATGTTAATTATCAAAACAGAAAGTGCAAGAAAACCCTTGCATGGTCCATATTAGCAATTTTGAGTACAAAGTGATCTCCCAACCAATCAAGACCCACAGATATTAAATGAAAGATGTTCTACTAGTGATATTTAACAGTAAGAATATTGCTACTGAAATTGAAAGAATTGTAGCATTTAACACTGTTATAAACTTTGACTATAATAAATTATCAGGAATGGAACAAAGTTATATTTGACCAAAATAATATTTTGTCATAATTTCTATGAAAAGGTGTGCTAATCATATTTTTGTTGGGTTGTTTAGTGTTTCATGTTGTTATATTAATAAATAGTGCACAGAAGTCCCTTTTTATTTTGCATGGGTCAAAATTCTTATACCATTTATACTGCTGAAGTATTAACTCCGATCATGTAACACAGTCTACTTTTAGGTAATTAATTATTTTGAACCTCTTTTCAAACATATAAGGTTTTAGTAATATTCCTTACAATTGTCTCTTATGCATTTTTCTTCATACTGGTACGGGGTTTGCAATTATTGACATCTACTTTAATTAAGATATTTTGAATGGTGCACCAGTTTGTTGCCGTGCAAATTAGTATTAACTTTTTTTTCTCCGTATATGTTGCCTATGGCTTCCCCAAACTTCTGTCTTAAACTTTGCACCCTTCTCTTTTACATTTATTTAATATATATTTGTCAGGTTCCAGCAGAAGAGAGATGCTACTTCAAAAAATAGTTGATCGGTCTGATGTACTTTTACATACCTCATCAAATGCTGCATACCTAGCTGAGGGGGATGACAGCAGGGTAAAGATGATAATTGAAGATTTGGAGAAGCTTCTGGAAAAAGCTAAAAATGTGTGTCCAATAGCTCTTATTAATACTACAATAAAACTGTTCAATATAGGGGTATGCAATTTTCTGTACGACATCACTATACAATCCTAGTGTACCCCTTGGTATATTTGACTGATTCATATGAAGAAATATAAATGAAAATGAATGTATGTGTACCTCCTTTTGGGTGACTTTAAGCAAGTTGTAAAGTCCATATATAAGATGTTTTCATCGAGGTATAATTTTTTTCTGCAACTTGTGTTGATGCTTATGGAAAGCTCTTACTTTGCTGAACTATTATGTTTTCTGGTAAATTGAATCAGCTAACTACGAATAAATTCTACATAGGGTCTTCTTAGCAGACTATCTGAAGCCTACAGATTGGATAAAGAGAAAGGCAAATCACATGTTTACTCTGCATCAAGCTCTCAGGTATATATCCTTATATTTGGGCAAATACTTGGCTGATCTCTCATCATTTTGTTACCATCAGTTGTCCTTTGAACATTGTCTCACAATTATTTTGGCACTTGAGAATTTTCAGAAGAGGCACGATGTAGCTAACAAAGAGAATATAGAAGCAACCCTATACAGAAGCTTGTGGATAAATGCTGAAATTGAAAAGTCCGAACTAAAATACAAACTCCAACATGCTCACATGGTGGTTGATACAGGGATCGGGAAGTGAAAAAAAGATTGCCCAAAAATTCAAAAGGATTTAAACATACTCCTTTTTCTTTCTGCAAAAGATACAAGACTGCATTGTTTGAATTGTTGTGGGTTGTACATATAACATTGGGAGGTACTTGTAAATACTTTATAGCAAAATTTGACACAAAAGTATGGCCCTGCTTAGAAATCTTTTCTTGGTTCATTTTCTTTCTTGTGCTTACTGAGGTTGCAAAACCAATTTCTAATTACAGTTATCCTGATTGCTAGTACTATTATACCATATTTCACTTTATCTGATGGTTTATTGATTAACATTGATTTTCCAAAAGACATTCCAATTGCCAAGGGTGTACTAAAATTAAGCAAAGATGAGCAATATTTCAAAAATGCAGCTGCATAGAGCACATGTTCCTGCACATGCTTATGCAATATGTGATCACACATGTATATTAGCATTCACTGCATATTCAATAACAATCTCTATTTTTTTTATCTTTTATTATATTAGACGTATAAAGTTGATTGTATGACATTCACAAGTTAACAATCTAAGATTATATATTATTTTAGCGTATTTTTTATTATTTTGGACGTTCTGAAAATATAAATCACTGGCCCTTTGCATCGTTTAAATGCCCTTTGTTCTTTTTCCTGCAAATTTTCTATTTCGACGGCCATTTGACTGAATGTTTGTTACAATTCTGATTTCTCCAATGAATCAATCTGTCAGCAGGCTGCGCACAGTGACAGCACCCTTAGTATTTTTTTTTTTATTTCTAGCAATTGCCCTAGAATTTTATCTCCAAGTACTAATAATCATTGTCTTATTAATAATTAAAAAACACTCAACTAAATGTCATAACTATACGCTTGGTGCTTGCTGGATGCTAACAACTGTGTACAGCCCACTGGATCACCAATGAAAATTGCATTCGTTAAAGAACTTAAGAAGTTCATTAGCATGACGACGACGACGACGACAACGACGAGTCATCATATTTGCTCATCCTTGTCTTATTAATAATGTCATATCACTATCATTTCTGTCAGAGTGGAGCAAGATTTGAATCATACGTTTTTCTCATTGAAAATTATAGTTTTATAGATGTATTTATTAATTTTTTTTTGTCAAATTACATAATATACAAGATATATTTTGAAAAAAAATTCAGAATGAAACACTTGCCTCAACAGACTCTATATATATGGATATGATATCCATCTTGATCTAGTTCATGGCATACCCAGAAATCAAATGACAAACAGTACTACATTTGAAATGATGGCGGGTGTAGATCACACTGCACACAGAGACAGGACAACAGGAAATGCAACACAGCTTGTTTTACTTTTAGAACTTGTTGATTTAACATTCTTCCGATATGCAAGTAAAACATAGTTCATTAATTAGGTTTTAATTTTGGAGAGCTGATACATAGATATCAATATTGATACTGACTATCGATACCGACGTTATTATGCACATTATTTCAATTATTATGCATGTTATTTTTTGTATTGAAATAGTTATGCATGATATTTGAGTTATTGTGCACATTATTTTATTAACATGCATAATATTTTTTTAGTACAAAAATAACATAAAATAACATGCATAATAACTCAAATAATGTGCATAATAACTCAACTAAATGTGTATAATAACATTGGTATAGATAGTCGATATTAATATAGTTATCTACGGAACATTTCCCTAATTTTTTATCTTACTATTGTATTTTTGTATATCAACGTTACTCAGAAAAAGAGGTCAATTGAATTTCATTATTTGATGCTTTGCTTGATAACAAAGTTCAATACTAAATGAATTAATTAGTTAGCAAACTAAAATTTGACAACACGTACATACGTACACAAAAGTCAAAAGGAATGCAGCTATACGTATTAAAATTTGGATTGATAAAAACTGATTCGACTTGCATAACTTGCCCGATCCAATTCAATTATATTATAGAAGTCAAATGAGTTCCAATTGGAGATGACACAAAGAAAGGTACAAAGTCAAGGCCGGGGTAAGTGGGACCCGAATCCGCTGTAGCGCAGTATCGCTTCATAGGAAATCAATAGTCTGAATCGACCGTCAGCTTGCGAGTCGCGATGGACCGCCAACGATGAAAATCAAGAGGGCATTTATACTTTGACACGCATATGTATTAATGCAATCAATGAAAATCAGACGGTACACATACTACGCTACACCGATCCCGCACAGCACCAGATCCGATTCCGGATACGTGGGGCCAGGAAAACCAGATGTCCCTATTCTCAACCCAAACAATTTAAAAAAATGATTTATTCTAGGCTTCTAGTTGTAGCATGTTTTTCTGAGAAAAATATATATAACAAGAAATAACAAAATGTGCTAAAGATTCAAATAAATGTAAACTATATTTAAACTTGGAAATTCTATCCCATCCTATGATGTTCTCTGGGCTCCACCTCACGGGGTCAAGATATAAGACAGTCAAAAGGATGGTGACTTGAATCTAGATGACTTGAAATCTCATCCAAATTGAACTCAAATGACCTGAATTACCAGAAAAACAAGAATTTGTATTCCTTGAAATTACAATGGCTGTTCGTCTTCTGATTCTCAACGTTGCTATAGCGTTTTTGATTTGTCCGCACATTAATTACTATAGCACTGCTACAGTGCACACTCAGTAAAACTGTTCATTTTCTCTTGAAAATTTCTGACCATAGATTCGAAAAACAATAGCCTGATTGAGACAAATGCTCGGATTCTGTTCTGGTATTTCAATTCCGTTCTTTTCCGGAATTGTTTTCAAATATCCGAATTTTGTTTTAATTTCTTACGAATTTTTAGTGGATTAATATTAATCGGTCTATTAAAAATTAAATTTGTTTTTTTATTAAATTTGTTTACTGATTGAAGCATGCATGTATGTGCTAATTTATATAATATAACGTACAGTTATACTTATTTAGATTAATGATTAATACAAATGCTATAATATAATTATGACGGATAGTACAACAAAGAATATTGTAAATTAGGCGTCTCTAATTTCGAAAAGGAAAATGTTTCGTAATTAAATACCACTATTGATATGGACTATCGATACGTATGTTATTATGCACATTTAGTTGAGTTATTATGGACATTATTTGAGTTATTATGCATGTTATTTTTGTAATGAAAAGATATTATACATGTTAACAAAGTAATATGCATAATAATTCAAATAGCATGCATAATTTTTTCAATACAAAAATAACATGCATAATAACTCAAATAATATACATAATAATTCAACTAAATGTGCATAATAATATACTTATCAATAGTTGATATCAATGATGGTATCTACGTATCAGCTCCCTTTTCAAAAAATCGGCTATCGAATATCTGGAGTATAACTCATTTTTCCAAAAAAGAAACTCATTTTAAGTTGTACATGCATCCCAAACTCGTCCTCACTAATTATATTTGAAATTAAAACTGATCCAAATATGATTCACACGACCATATGTATTAAATAATTTGCCTGAGATTTTCTCAAGTACATATAGTTAATCATCTAACCATATACTTGGAGTAATGACTTTTATTGTTCAGAAAATTTGTCTAAGATTTTGTCGAGTACATAATAATTCTTGTGGAAAATGTTATGTAAATATCAATATTGATACCGATGTTATTATGTACATTTAGTTGAGTTACTATACACATTATGTGAGTTATTATGCATGTTATTTAATGTTATTTTTGTACTGAAAAAATTATTATGCATGCTAACAAAATAATTTGCATAATAACTCAAATAACATGCATAACTATTTCAGTACAAAAAATAATATGCATAACTGTTTCAGTATAAAAAATAACATGCACAATAACTCAAATAATGTATATAATAATTCAACTAAATGTGCATAATAATATCGATATCGATAGTTGATATCAATATTGATATCTACGTATCAGCTCCCAATTCTTTTTACTCGCTAGAAGATATAAAAATATAGTACATTTAAAGGATAAATCATGCATACTACTTTACAAAAAAAAAAACTAATTCTGATATTGAATGATATTCTTTAGTGATAGTTACCATCCCTCTATTTAAGATGTAAATTTTAATTAACCAAAATAAACAGTAGAACGTTTTGTTAACAATATGGATAGTACTCAAATACATGATTGAAACCTGTCAATATAATGACTGTGCTGTAAATTAAATTAAACTATTAATCAGAAATATCCAGGCAAAGCAAGAGGTATATTTGTAGTTTTGAACCAATTTCATTTAATTTTCAAATGAAAATAGAGAAAAATTGTAATAAGTTAAAAAAAAAGAGTAATGAAATTATGAAATTTTAAAATATCTCTCTCCTAGTGTTGGATTTTAGTCGTCCTTAAATGCACAATGATACCATTTTGACACAACTTGATGTAATGGGCCAGAGTTGCATCTAATCACTGCAGTAAGACTGATGTAATGGATATAATTCGAGTCAGAGTGAAGTTATTTTTGTATTCGTATCTGTTTGGAATGATTCTTATTCATTAAAATTTAACTTGCTCTAACTTTTTCTCAAAAAAAATTTGACTTATTCATATCATATTCTTACCTATTAAAATTATCGGATAACAAATGAGTTACAAACGACACCGTAATTCAAATATAATATATATTTTTTTTTCAATTTTATAAACAAATCAACATATTTTTTTTTCCAAAAATGCACCTAAACAAAATTTTCAACTACTCAAACATTACCACTTGTACTAATTTCAGTTAACTACTGAGCTTCGCCATCAAGTAAATTAGATTCTGACACGGATGAGAGTGCTTCATCAGCTTCAATAATAGATTCATAATATAGTTTTTAAAGTTAGAAATATTAAAATAGGAAATGTATACTCATTTATATCAACAGATGCTTACCAATAGCAAATGCTCTTAGCCTATCTTCAATCTTGGGTGCATATCAAGGATTCTAATGTTGCTGCACTAAGATAACTTCTAGGATATATATAGGATCATATTTTCAAAACGAAGAGGATGCATGAGGAATTGAAAACATTAAACAAAGTTGGAAATTAAAACAATTAATTTTGGTATACCGTAAGAGAACAATGTTTAAATCATTAAATGTTCCATTGAAAATAGTTATATTGAAAAGAGTACTACTACAATTAATTTTGTTGTCTCTTAAATATTAATTGATTATTAATAATTATTTTACATATTTTTTTAAGAATAGATGAGTGGTTCTTGCTCTCAAATATTATCAAAGTGACCTAGAGTCCTCCAGTGACCTTTGACTTTCACTGGATTTCGAACTCGGAACCTCCACTTGAAGTCTGTTAATTGTTCTTTTGTCACTAGGCCAAGAGCTGTTCTTTTATTTTACAGATTTTAGTATAAGAAATATATTTGTTTATATTTATTCTATAGGACAACGTGTACGAAATAGCCTTTATCCGTATTCTTATCCGTTTAGCTAACGAGAAAATCCTTACCCATACTCATACCCGATAAATTAACGAATTTTTTTTACCCAAATCAATCTTATTGAATACAATACGAATAAGATAAAATAGTAAAAGAGTTTCGTTTACAGTACAAAAGTGGATCTAATTAAACTACTAATTAAATTAATACCATAAACTTCTATCAAATTGAAAAATTGTTCAACCATAGATTCACATAAATTTATGATGCATGCTTGGAAAAATAGGAACACTAGTATGTTTTGGTCGCTTAAAGGAACAGAAGCAAATGAGCAGTTTAAAAAAATATCCAATGATTCTCCATTAGAAACTTTCCAAGCGTTTATTAATTAATCGCTATTATGATATGCAATCAATTTTCGATAAAATTACCCTTGAATGCAAAGAAAAAAAGTACAAAAGAATGGATTGAAATTCAAAAAATAACCTCAGTACTAATCCTCTAATAGAGAACAAGCAAAAACAAACAAAAGAAGATTTTATGAAATTAGGGAAACAAACCAAAATAATTTTGCTGATTCTGAATCTTGCTCAACTAAATTGATCTGGGTCCCCATTCCTGGTTTTCTCTGCCATTAGCAGTTCCATGATCCTCTCTATCAGAATCTATATTCACCCCAAATAGCCTAACTCTTCTCGTCTCTCTGACCGGCTGCTGCGGTGCCGAGAAATCCAAAAACACAGATGGGCCACTATGCATTGGTCCCAGTTCCATAGGCCGCGGCGGATGCATCAGTCTCTGTGGTGGTTGGTTATGGTGATAGTCAATCAAGAAGTTACCTCTCGCAACATCCCGTAAAAACCGTACAGTGTCGCCTGGAGTGAGGTTATTCTCTTTGACGAAGCGGCTCCATCCCTTGGTCATTACATAGCTTTGGCTGCTTCCCCAGTAGCAGTACCTGAACTGCCACTGCCTGCCCGTGCGTACACTCGTAAATACAAGCTCAGTACCTCTTTCAGCAGAGCCATGACCCATAAGAGGGAAGTACCGCTCGGCTTGTTGCTTTGGAATTACAAGACGGTTGAGTTTTCCGACATCACTTGGGGTTAACGCTTTGTCAAACATCGCCTCGATTTCTCTCCCCCTCTCGACATGTTCAGCCCGAGAAGAAGCACCCGAGTTAGTACTAGAAGATGAAGGGATTTGAGTTGTGAGGTTTTGGTATGATTCTGCTGCATCATTGCGTTCCATAAAATATTTGTTTAGTGCTTGGGACTGTTTTGCCTTTTCAATATAGAGGGAACTTATTTTCTTTGTTCCATCATGTAGGTCAGGAAGAGATAATTAATGAAGAACATGTCATTGTTTCATTTGAGAGCTAGGAGGCAGGGTCTAAGGATATCTAAGTTTACATATATAGAGATATCAATGAAGATTATATATGGTGATGGAAATAATGCAAGAAGATATGTTGAGAGATAGAAGGGAGAGAGATGATCAGATCAGATGCATGCTTTTTACCTAGGAGAAGATGTATAATGGGACCCACATGCTAACTGGCTGGAAGCTTCTTGTGTGGGATGTGTGAATACACTATTCCATGTAACAATACGTGCGATAAAAGGCGAGGCCATGGCAACTTCCTGCTCATCAAGCTTTTTTATTACACTATTATAATTTTTGTTTGCATCATTGCATGCATTTGCTTTTGCTACGATTCGATATGCCATGACAACTTCCTGGCTTCTTGCTCATGCGGCTTTTTTATGATCACATGATTTTACAAGTCAATGCAATCTCCTATGTATTTCTACTTTGTCATTTTGACTAATAATATTTCTGAATAATAAGTTCTATATATTAAAATTTAATTTTGATTTAGTGATTAAGATAATAATTCTCGAATTCCAAGTGAAAGTTAATTACATTGTTCAAAATTCCAAACTTTTAATTTATAAATGTTTAGACTGATGGTTTGACTCGCTATGCAAAATGATATAGTCTCTTAGTTACATATAACTTTTTCTCAATCACTTTAATTATATTAGCCGGTACGATAGTAAATTATTGCTAGCTATTTCATTTTCTAGAATTATTGTTGGCATATTAAAAAGCTAGTGGTGATAAGACCACGAAGTTCAAAGCCTGTTTATTGGTCCATGACCTTTTAGTGCCATACAACGATAAATTAAGTGCAATATGGTTTTACTTAACTGACAAAACAGGAATTAACTAATGGATAAATTCATATATTGATTATTTAGTCTCTGCATTTCTAGAAGCTTTTATTAATTTCATCAATTATTTAATTAATGGTCACATGCGCAACGTTGTGAAGAAAAAAAAAAGCAAAAAGGAAAAAGGAAATTCAAAGAGTGAAACTTTGACGTGATATATAATACTCAATATATACTGCATTTGAGGTCATATATATATATAAAACATAATAATAGCATTTACACCTTCTGCTTGAACCTGTCAAGTAATCCGGTTTCGTTAAATGAATATAATTACTAGGACTTGGCTAACCTGGAAAGAGGTGAGAATAACACACAAATGTTGAATTCTAATGCCAACTCAACTGATTGTCTCGAAGACAATTAATTGAGGATACCAAAATAAGTTGGAAACCACAATTAAAGCTGATGCATGCCTTCTTATCTTGTTTTGCCTTTTATTTTTCCTACAAGCAAAAAGCAAAATGCATGCCAACTTGGATTGTTGGTGCAATTCAGTTAAGTATAATTAGTTACAAAATCCAAATTCTAACTGGCAAATTTCTGTGTGAAAGATCTAAGATAGTAAATTTAAATAGCGGAAGCGAAAATTTACTTTTCATTTTGCTGAGTTGTTCGTTGATGGAAGAAGTGTGCGTCTTGCTGCAATTTTTTTGTCTTATCCCTCGGTCAGTATGCTAAAAGACCCTTCCAAGAAAACACGTATGCTCTTTCTTTTCCTTCGACTCACGGATAAAGTATAGGTACTTTGCACTGTTAATGGAGAGAGCAAAAGAGAGTCTTATGTGCAGCACATGCACACCTAACATACTAGTATCTCTTGGAGATCCAGCACTTAAATACTAGTATCTTTAGTACTATCTTGAAAAGATCCTGTAATTATGATAAGATCATGTGTCTTCTTGACATCTTAACAAGATATCATATCTTCTTGAGATCTTAGCAAGATTCTATATTTTTTTCAGATCTCAGCAATATATTGTCATCTTTAAATATCATGACACAATTCTAAAGATCTTATTAAGATCTCGTAATTTATAAAAATTATGATATGATTCATGAGATCTTCACACTAATATTAATTAAATTAATTATAATATATTGGTCCATCAATATTATAATTAATTCACTTTAATTCTATATGTATTTGTATCGAAAACTAATTGAAATACGTATTATGCCATTTCTTCATTGATCACATTTATATGACATATCTCATATTACTCAATGTAATATTAGTGACAACACTTAATATATTAATCATATAACACGTAGTTCATAAATTTTATTTATTGAATTTGACGTCTCAATTCCAACAATCTCTCACATTAACAAGTGTAGTCTTATTGATTATATATATATATATATAATCAGGCTATGGTTCTTACGTAAGCATCAGGCTCTATCGTATTTACGATCATATCTCAAGTATCAAAATGCAAATAAACGTTCTGAACCGTTCAAAATGTTGTTCATACTAAAATTTACTTGGAAACCAAATTTTTTTTTATTTTTTTAATATTTTTTCGGATCGGTCGTTGGGATTTTCAAATTGGAGATAACGGATGTGGAGCACGAGTGATTTGGTGCTCCATGGAGCACCCTAGCCTATCTCTCTGTATATATTGCAATAGTTTGAGAAACATATTTTCAATTTTTTTCTTGGACGTATGTTTCAAATATTATTAATTAAAAAACCATTCTCAATATTTGTTTTTCTTGTACATACGCTTGTTTGGAAAGCTTAACGTACGTTTACGATAAAATTGGACCTAAATATTGCATGCTAGCTAAAGCCTTAAGATCTAACTGATATATTGCATGAAATTTAAAGAGTATTGCAAGTAATGTGTTCTTTGTACATACATACGCATGCAATATATCAATTTTGCATGTAATTCCCCCTTTTTTTTTACGAAGCAATCTACTTTTCATTCTAACCTTTGAAAATTTGGACATAACTGAAAGGCACTCAGATCCTAGACGATTTTATTTGTGTACATATTTTGTTGATTGAATTATAACTAACAAGCACATCTTTCTCCGAAATATTCGATATAACCTTGTTGGCGGTGTTTTCTTTGGCAATAAAAAGAAGAATAAAAAAACGAACATTCCTGATATGATTACTCAATACTAGCTAAAAAAAAGACTATTATATCGGTTAATAGTTTTTAATACTGATTGTTAGTTTAAAGTCGATACTAAATGAGCCTTTTTATATCAGTTCATGTTTGACAACCGGTATTAAATGTGACTTTTAATATCGATTCTTAATTAACATTCGATGTAAAGGGATAGAAAAATAAGTTGAATTGACGATCTTGAAAACATGATACACGGAGCATTAATTGCTCATCAGTTTATGATAAGAGGCTTTCCGAGCCATTTCTAAACAGAGCATTAATTGCTCATCAGTTTTTGCAATTTGACATCTAGCCATATCATTTAAACATTCAGAAAAGCCCGTACAATTTTCATCTACATGCCTCCAATTACTCTATATTCATAAACGTCACAAAAAAACCTACCATCCGGACGGATATAGGGATTTGGAATAAAAAATAGAAACGAGAAGAGACAAAAAATACTACCATATGGCCACGACATCAGATGCATTGTGCCGAAGAAGAACAAATGAAAACGAAAAGAAAAGAATCGGTTAAAAATTAAAACAATAATCATCCAATTTTGTAAAATTAAATAAAGGAAACAAAGAACACAAATAAATTAAGGAAAAAATTGGTTAGAGGAGGCAATTTGATGAGCTGGTGAAGTAGAGGAGGCAACAAAAGAGAAGAGATGGTAATATAAGTTGTGTAGAGTTGGTGCACGTGGTAGAGGTTTCACAATTGAAAAGCTTTGGTGAGACGAGATAAGAACCAACATTTTTATAGTTGATTCGTGAAGACGCGAGCAACCTCCACGCAAGAGAAGTCGTCACACTTGGTTGCGATACCAAGTAAGATACAAAATTTACAAACTATTAGTTAGATTCAAATTTTATACACATGATACTTGGAATTTAAATTGGGTTGCATGAAAAATTTTAAAATTTCGCATCTCATGCAAGTAACAAAACCCTACAGTGATACGATCGGTGGAGCTATTTTCGTTAAAGTTGGACTTATCCTTATCCTACTCTTAATCGTAAAAATTATATGATAACGCAGGGTAACGAACGATACGGGTAATATTAATATAATATTTCCACTTTTATAAATAAATCATATTTTATACATATACACCCTAAAATCAATATTTTTCATAAACACAAGCACGACGCGAGAGCAAGTAGAGCATATAGATTACGAGAAAAATAATATATAATGTGAAATATTAGACTATGGTTATAAACATACGATGTGTTTTTTTAAAGAATTAAACGAGAGAATGGTAAAACTAAATAAATAATTAGTTGGTTGAAATTAATTTTGGTATAATTCAAGAGACAAACATTATTCTCAGTTGAAAATTAAGAGCTTTATTGAAAATATGACAAATAATTAGATGGTCAAAATTAAATTACTAATAGATTAATTATTTTTACATATTTTAAATAGAATATATATTTATTTATATTTATCTTATAAAATAACGATACAAAATAATTTTTACTCGCACCATTATTCTTTTAATTAAAAAAAAAATCTTATTCATATCCGTCTTATGGAATACGATACCCATAAAATAAAAGAGTTCCGTCTACAACCCTATTAATTCTACAACCAATATCCGGATTAAAAAGAAATAGAGAGAGTGCAACTCCTATCTACCGCAAAAAATAAAAATAAACAATAAATGCACAATCAAACAAACAACATAGTTGCTAGTTTGAGAAAACCGCCTCTCCCCTTGTTTCGAAAATCACAGGAGAAATAACTGCTCCTCCCCATGGATATAAAAAAAAGAAAGAACAAAAAAGAGAAAGTGAGAAAATGAAGCTTGTACATGTTTGATGAAATTTAAGGAAGTAAAACAATTTACTCTTCTTATTTTTTTTGTTTTTTATTTAATTTTCTTTGATGTTTAGTTAAGAATATGTTGTTCTTTCCTTTGCCCTTTCTTATTTGAAGTATTTGAAATTTTGAAACAAGAAAATACATCACAACTCATCAAGAGTAAGCATTATTTTTAACACAATCTCGGTTTCGGTCCCCTTGACACGAAAGGGGTGTGTCGGGCTCCTTGTATCAGGATGCCCGGCAGGCACTTCCATCATTAAATGGTGGTCGGAGCGCCCTTCTTGTAATAAGACGATTCAGGAGTTCTTTCTACAAAAAACGGGTGTTCGAAGGTGCCTATCGTATTAGAGCGTCTTGTTCACCTTTGAAACAAATCCAAAATACCAAAATACAAAGGAATATGCTACCGAAATTTCTTGCAAAATATTTATTTAAACCAAGTTCAAAATGTCATTTAGGATTTGTAACATCATTAAAATTATCAAAATATACATGTTTCAAAATTCTTACATTACAAATGTTTTCCTTTCGTTATTTCTCTTTTACTTCTTCGTGAATAAGTGTATAAACACCCAAGGATCGCTTCCGACACGTCGTATCAGGGGCTTCAAGGGACAAAATCGCTTCTGCACGCGTGCTAGTACAGCAGAATACAAGTTCTAAAAACATGCTCTTCACAACAGTAGACTTGTTTATTTTTCTGAGACTTAACTGTAGGCTAGATTGATTAGAAAACTTAACAGTGCTTATTAGAAGCAAGTGTCAGGTAAATTGTAGAATTTTTTATGCATCATAGAATAATTAGTATATATATCTTCAAATTTCAGATCATAAAAGAAATCAAAATATGTCCCGATTTGCCCATCGGTGCAAATGACAGCACCGGAGGACTATCCGCTGAGCTTCGTGTCGAACCCACGAACCTACACAAACTAAAAAACACCCCGGACATGTTTATAAACTTAAATCATGAAGTGTAATACAAAATTTCAAAGAAAATGACACCTGGAATCGCAATAGCAAATCTGTAAATAAAACCAGAGCTGAAATTTTCTCTAACTTTGTAAGTCTATAAAATGCTAACCGTAAAGCGTCAGGGGCCATGCAAGGTACCATTGAAAAGAATACAACATATACTAACGATCTATCAAATAAATTGTGTCACTTTACATTCAAAATCATTAAGGAATCTGAAATGAAGTTGGTATCAGAAAAACTGTTTT
>CAXKVX010000072.1:0-24116 GCA_964058865.1 Eleocharis quinqueflora | reverse complement strand
TAGAATAATTACCTCTGATTCCTTCCTTTGACTTGGTCGCATTTCCTCTAAGGAAGAAAAGAAAAAAAAGAAGCCACACATTTAGAACAAAAAACAGTTATAGATACAAAGTAGCCACTTTTCCCAATATATATATGTATACGTATATATATATATATACATATACATATATATATACATATACATATACATATATATAAAACAGTAAATACACATTTGAGGGCAGCAGCATGACTTGTGCCATTGTAATACATTCCCAGTGAACATGGACTTTCTGCTGAATGTTTCTTTATTCATTAATCATTATCCTAATTAAGTATCTCAGTGTGATTATTAAGACAATAGAAAAAAATACACACCTAGAATCCATGCAATCTACAGAAGTCTTCACATACTTCTCAGTCTCAGTACTGGGAGAGCCATGCGAATGACAAAAAACAACATGGCCGATAGAAAATATAGAGGAGTTTACTTTTGCATTTGGATGCAAAGAGAGAGGGATTTTCATAGTTGGCACACCCCAATTATTAATTTTATTCAAATCAACGCCTTGGCATTTGAGAGCAACAGCGCCTGACCAAAACTTACTAGCCATGATTGTATGGATAATGATTTTGTACTCCTCACAGAAACTGAAGTTTCGGTGTAAGAATTTCACAATGACTTCATTTTATTAAGTTTATGAAGAATCAACCATCCTGAAAAAAAAATGAACAGTGAATTATCTTCTGAGTTCGGTTTTTGAACAAAATCCTTTAGAAACTAAGCTATCTAGAAACTATATTTGATAAAATGATCACAACCTACAAGAACTTATTACTAAATTTTCGTTGGCTCATGTTAGTAACTAGACTTCCCATGTTGATATTGCCACCTTACATTTCAAAAATTGAATGCGCAATTTTTTCTTTAAGGGAGGCTGAGTTCCTAATTACTAATAAGAGCAAAAAAGGTAGAGGTCAAGTGAGTAATGGCAGGGATATTGATCAAACCGAACTCCTCAGATGTACGATTTCAGGATAAAATTTTTTCTGAAAAAAAATCAGGATAAGATAAAGAAATAGAGAAATACCGTTTAATGATGAATTAATCCAACCAAGATTTGCAGATCGAGTTCAATACTATAGTGATTAATAGCGAGAAAACTTACATTAGCAAGGTAGAGAAGGAAGGCGCAGAGAGAGAGAGAATGCGAATCTCGGCCACAAAAATAGCGGCAATTGGCGGAAAGAACCACGGCCACAAGTCGCTCTTGTGGCCCCACATGCACCACCAAAATCTATGTATGTATTGATCTCTTACGCCAAGTTTCGTCTTGTTTTTTGGTGTCTCTCTCCCTCTAATCTAATCTAGTAATCTCTGTGATTTTTTTGTCGATCTTTTTTTTCTCTTGGTGTCGCTTCAATTTTTCTCTCTTATGTCCTTTAATTTTTCTCTTACGTCCTTTTGTATATTTTTTGTTTACTCCTCGATAGGGATATGCCATAAGTCCCCGGCTTCCAACCCGGCCCCTGTAAAGCCCCTGTTAGATCTGGTCCTGATCCGGCCTTTATTAAGATTTTGAAAGGACCGGGCCTTATTCGAAAAATATAGGCCCCTATTTACCCGGCTCTTTCAAGCCCCGATCCCGTCCGGCCCTTATCCGGCCCTTTGCAACCCTTATTCACGTCAGCCCCTCAAACCCTTATCAAACCCTTTCACAATTAAAAAAAATTAAAAAAATAGATCAAAGCCCTTATTACCCGGTCGTGATCCGGCCCTTTGCAACCCCGAGGGCCTGATAGGGGCCGGGCCTTAGAGGGGACGGGCCTATTTCCTTAGAACAAAGTTTTTATTATCCGGCCCCTATTAAGCCCTCTTTAGACCCGGCCCTTACCCGATCCTTTCGTAGGTCCTTTAGACTCGACCCTTGTAAAGCCCGACCCGACCCTTAAGACTTTGCCTACTCCTCGACATTCTACGACCTGTTTTGACCCTTTATTTTCCTATAAGGACATTATTATACTGTGTATACAAAAACCTGATTTAGATGTTTAGTTGTTTAGACATTTGCATCCTTCTAGAAGGGTGATTATTAAATACCTGCTTTTGAGAAGGTAACATTTGAGAAAAGACCAAATAAGATAAGAGCGAGTGTGGCATACCTGTAATATACGGATAGAAATTGGGCAAGAGTATTAATTATTTCGAGTGAGGCAGTTGGTTTGCTCGTAGGCCTGTGGGCTTGAGCCTAGTACCACCAAAAAGATCACATGATCTATGCGCATGTAGGGGTCTAAACGGATCGGATACTATCTGTATTCGCATTCGAGAAACAGAAAATACGGATATTCGGATACGGATATTTTTTGGATATACGGATACGGATATTTATCAGATGGATACGGATAAGATTACGGTTTTGAATATCAAATCGGATACGGATACGGATAAATATCCGTATTCGAACATTTTTTTAGCGCATATCCGAATAAGGTGTAGAAGTATTTTTCGAACAATCTTGTAGTTGACAAATTTTGCGATTAATGTAGAAGTATTTTGAGTTGGAAGACCTTAAATTGAACTTGATATGCAGTAAACTAAGGATATTGTAAATGGTGACTACTGATGTGTATTTACAGTATGCACTGTTCTACACAATTTAGATATAATCTAATTGCTAACAAGTGTTATTGTTAATTACTAGAAATGGTTTCAAGTATCATTGATTAAGGATTAATTTAATGACACCTTATACAAGAAATGATTTCAAGGATCATTATCCGATATATTATTTTTCGCACTCGCATCCGTTCGACATCCGATCCGTATTCGATAACTGATTAATATCCGATTCGTATCTGTATTCGAAACTTTTCGTATCCGTATCCGCATCTGAAAAATTATAATGGATACGGATACGGTAAAGTCATTATCCGTCCGTATCCGATCCGTTTACACCCCTATGCGCATGTGGTTGAGGTTGCTAATTTGGGGGAAGTTTTTTACGGAGGATGAATGACATAAAAATTTCAACAAATAGAATTAATGATACTCTAAGAATTATACAGAGAATTAAGGACGCAGTTATTACTAATAGTTGCGTTCTTAAGAAAATTCGATTTTTGACTGAATTCAAGTTATTCTGCAGTTGTTTTTTCAGATGTGGGGTCTACATTTAGAGACGCAAGTAATAGTTGCGTTTCTAAGTGTTGCTGACAATTTTTTTTGTCAAGTTATGATTATTAATACTATATGCAAAAAAATTGTACAACATGACTTAGGAGCGCAACTATGACTTGTGCCTCTAAGAAGTAGGGTTCACATCTGAAAAAATAGCTGCAGAATGTCTTGAATTTAGCAAAAAAAGTGGAATTTATTCGGGAGCGTAATTATTAGTTGCGTCTTTGATCTTCTGTGTAATTTTTAGAGTATCATTGATCCTATCTGTTGAAATTTTTGGATCGTTGGCCTTCTATGAAAATTTTCCTAATTTGGTACGATTAAATTCTATGTTCTCCATTTCATACTAACAGGACATATCCTTTTTGGTGTTTTGATGAATGAAACGGAAGGTACAAGGTACAAGGAATTTGCCTTGAACTGTGATTGATTTATGAAAATTTGTAGCAATCTGAACATTTCGGGAAGGCGGTATTATTATGATGGTGACAATTTGTAACAGGGAATTAGAGAAAACAGTGTTAAAGCTCTTGAAGAAGTACATAAACTACAGTACTTCACCTATATAATTGATTATGTAGCTTTTATTAAGGTTGGTAGGAAATTTCTACCAATATATTGTTTTGAATTTAATTGAAATGGAAGTGATAGGTTTAATTTACGAGAACTGAGCTAACACCTAACAGCATAGTAAGAAGCAACTAAAATAAAATTATGAGAATTCAGCTTCATGGCACAAGCTCCGCTCATAGCAAATGATATAGTCAACATTTGGACAATAAAAGCACCACACAGAGTCCAAATCTTCTCCTGGCTGCTCCTCAGAAATAGACTAACCACAATTGACAACCTAATCAAAAGAGGATGCATCATTCTGAGTTTTTGCCAATTATGCCGAAAAGAGGCCGAGTCAGTTAAGCATTTATTCAGTGAATGTACCTTCACCAAAAATATCAGATCATACATTACAAACGAGGTCTTCAGACATAAAAACATCTCGGCAAGGTATGACTCAGCAGATCCGCATGCATTGCTAAAAGACTCTCATACAGACACTTTTACAGTCCAATTGGAAATCACGACAAATTTTGTAATTTGGCGCGAAAGATGTAGAAGAACATTCGGAGAAGAACATGGGAATGAATTAGCAGTCATCAGGGAGATATTACAGGAGTTAAAGAACTGGTTCCAGAGATCATAATCTTACTGTTCTTACTCCTGTTCAGTTACTTCATTTGTTTTTCTATTTGTTGCCTTTTTACTTTTATTTCTTTTTCTATTTTTTCTTGGTGTAAATGAATAAGTGATGTATCACAGATCACATTGTGATCAAAAATTAATGAAACTTGGGGGCAAGACCCCCATTTTTCTCTCAAAAAAAAAAAAAAAAAAAAAAAAAAAAATTATGAGAATTGAGAAAATGAGAAGTGATCCGGTATGATCATTTGTGCTTAGTGTTACTTGTTTTTTTCGTATTTAAAATAACAAATTTATACTGTGAGATGTCTTTTCAGACAATTCAATTGAATATAATTCTATTTTTCAAATTATCAAGTGATGGGATTACAAAATCATAAAAACTTGGTCATTGCTTTCGTTAGTCTTTGATGCATCATGCATATCTCAAAATTATACTGCATATATGATATAATAGAAGTTTTCAATTCAATTTATGTTTTAAATTCAGTTGAAGTAGTTTATGTTTTGAATTGATAAATATAATTAATTTAAATTTCATTTTACCATTGATTTGACAAAAAATATTGACTTGTATCCTTGTAAAAAATGCATATAAATACTAAATCGATATTTAGTTCAAGGTTTTATATAAATATACAGGAGCAGATTTAGTATTTTTGTCCCGGTAAGTATCGCAAATTTGTATTAAGTGTGTAAATTCAACGTATTCATAACAGTTTAAACTGACAATGATGAAATCATAATTACATTTACAAGTCTTAAAAAAATATGAAAACATTATCTGATGTTCAAGTTCAAAACTAAATTTGTATTAAGTGGATATGGATATTGTGCGGATAATCAACGGACACGAATAAAACTGGAGACATGAAATGAAATTTATCATATATGACCAACAATATACACATGTATTGAAAATAAGTATTCTAAAATAGTTAAAGTTTAATTTAAAAATGATAAAAATGTGCAATTTATTTAGAGTGTTTGTACAACATGAAAGAGAAAAAGTATAGTGTGAGATGCTCAAATAAATATTTTGATAATTTGTCATTTTATTATAGTCAATATTTTTATATTGCCTGCTATTTGTTAATTCGATTGATTAGTATATTCACATTTTGACAATCTCAAACACAATCATCTCTTATCATCTTATTAGCAAATCAATGTATCTTGCTTTTAATCTTCAATAAAGATCTTATTATCTCCAATTTATCTCAATTTCTTTATTATTCTCAATTTCATTTCAATTTTCATATTCAGTCTCATCTTTGATTGCTGAATAACCTTGCATGTCCTCGGCTGGGACATGACAGCCAGCATATGTCCGAGTTGATTCGACGACCTCGCGCGATCTATCCTTGTCTAGTGGTGAGGGAAGCAGGCTACAAGATGGTGTAGGTTTTGGGCTCAGGCCCAATACATCGCATCTAAAATCTAGTCCATAATTAGATTGAATCCAAAGAAATGAAAGCATCATGAGTGTATTTAAGCCCAAATTTCCTCCCTTCCGTAATCTAAATAATAATGCGTATCTTTTCTAGTTAAAATCAATCAATAGTCAGAACTCAAATTCAACCCACCAAACTTTTACATAATAATAACTATGTTACCCTGATAATATAGAATTAATTAATGGATATTAATTCTCGTCGGATATGCTCTTTCGTTCACAAAAGGATTTCAGTTAACACTATACCAAGAACATCCAAAATCTTGACTGCATCGCTAACTGTTGCAGGATTTTAAAGCCTAGGAAGGGACATATTTTTGGGCCAGTTGTTGAAAATCCAAGAGATGGGCTGAAAACAGGAAAAGAAAGCTGGAAATCATCACTTGCAATCTTGCATGTTCAACTGTGAAATTTTTTTTTTCGTTTTTATTGTCTAGTGAAGCAAAACGTAACGAAATTCTCTGTAGATAGGAGAAGTTTTAATCTTTCAATAATTCTGATCAACAATATAAAAAGTTCCTCCTAAATTCTTCTCAAAAAAAGTTCCTTCTAAACCATGTCATCGGCAGTCGAGTGTTGATCTTTAATCCGACTGTTTCGATTAATAAAAGACAAAATTTGAATTTTCAGTTTGGGCAATATTTTCCTATGATATCCATCTAAAAAGAGACAAAATTTTGGAAAATGAAAATTGCGCCTGACTGAATAATTATTTTCCCAAGTCTTATTCCTATGAGTTTGGGATCTAATTATTTGCCCGTAAGAAATTCATGAATTCCATTGTCAAGCTAACTCACGTAGCCGACCATGTTCTAAAACAATTGAATATTACAAAATTTCATATATATATATATATATATATATATATCTGTTAAAATCTATAAAATTACATATTTTTCTTTCTAATATCATAATAACACATTTATACTTATAAAAACCATAAAATAACATATCTGTCTTAGTAAAATTCATAATAACACTTTTAGCCTTGTATTTTTCTTTCAAATATCATGATCGCAGCTCAAGTTCAGCAACGTATCATGACGAGTTCCCAATCGGTACAAAAGGTTAACCAATGCGCCGTGATGCATGGTCATGATGAAGGTTGTCGTAGATTGTTAGTGACTTCAAAGAAGAGGTCATTTCAGACAAATCCAAAACGACATGACAGAATGGCAAGACATCATGCATGACGGGTCACTGGGTAAAAAAGTTCTTGAGCTAAATATTCTGTTATAAATAGAGATGCAAACTTCCTAAGAAGTATCTGAAAAATTCATCATTCATTCTCAATCATTTCGTTAGCACGAAAACCTTCTTCCCTAATTTCCTTAGAGCTATTTTAGCAATGAAAGAATATATTTCGCCTCTTGTTTTGCTCCTCCCAATGTTTCAAACTACTATATATGACAAATGGGGTTTCTACGGTCAAGATTTCGTGGAGTTCAATGGCGGATGTAGTGTATCACAGGGTGTCTATTTTTGAATTGATATTGTGCCTACTCCTACTTCAGACTCGAATATTTTGTGGCTCAAACTAAAATCGATGATCTTCTCTTCGCTCTCTTTGCAAATTACTATTTTTGACAGACTTAATGACTCCAGACGGACCGTCCCTCTCTTCTTTCCCTCTGACATGAGTCGCGAACCACTGTCAGCTCAAAGTCTCGAACCCTAACCCTAAGCAGCTAAGTCCAAACTTGCGAGTCGTGATCGTGCATGCCTCGTCGAACCTCCGTTGTTGGCACCTGACGAGTCTCTCAAACCCTCCCACATCGACTCTCTCTTCTCTGCTTCAGCCTTTGTGCACCTCTTCATCGTTTTTGTGCAGTGCCATCTGGCCCGAGTCTATCTTTCTTTGTAACGCCTTAAGGAGCAGGAGATAAACTTGTTCTCTTTCAAATTCAAATCATTCTTTGTTTAATCCAACCACAATCGTGAGTGCAGTACTTCAATGCCAAAATAGATGCAAATTTTCATTCTAATATTGTTTCAATTGTTACTGTATTATAACACTCGGATATGTGCTTGAGATCTTCAGTTGTTACTACTATACATACTTAGATATATGTTGGAGTTGTTATTATAAAATATTAATGCTAAAGAGAAACATCAAACAAACAAATTTCATCAGTAAAATACATACGAATTGAAATATAATAAAAATAACAATACAATAAAATATTGTTCAACTGTTACTGTATTATAACACTCGGATATGTGCTTGAGATCTTCAGTTGTTACTACTATACATACTTAGATATATGTTGGAGTTGTTATTATAAAATATTAATGCTAAAGAGAAACATCAAACAAACAAATTTCATCAGTAAAATACATACGAATTGAAATATAATAAAAATAACAATACAATAAAAACCAATCAATTTAAGTACTACATGTGAAGTGATCCTTGTTCAACTTCATAAATAAGCAAAATGAATGTTGCTACGAAATTTTGTCTATCTAATAAAAAAATTCATTTGAGTTTTTATTTCAATATGGTCATATGGGTCCTAGACTTCTAGTACAATTTACCTGAGATTAATCAATTGATATGACTTTAATTCATTTATTGTTTGATTATTAGTTGATATTTTCATTTTAAGCATTGTCAGTCGATGTTTTACTATGTCGGTATGAGAAATATGCTGAATTGAATGAATGTACACAATATCTTGTCAAAAAAAACATTAGAGTACGACGGCTCGATTTATCGTCATCGATTTGATTTAATTTTGTAGGTGTTATTATATTATATTTATATCTAATTTTCTAATATTTGAACTATAATCTTTAACTACTATGGTTTTTAAAATATTTTGACGAAATTTTATATTATTGTAAATAAGTAGTGTCTATCTCGAATCATAATTCTAAAGCCGTCACTGATGGAGTCCGTCGGTAAGGCAGTGGTCCAGTGGACACAAGTATGAGACAATGTTGAAGGTATTATAGCAATGTTGGGGGGCACTTCAGCAAAATCTTTTAGTTAGAAATTGAGAGTTAGATTTAGTTAGAGAGATAATGAAGGATTTTATCCTCCCTTGCACCCTCGGTTCCGCTTTGATAATCGCCAAACCCTAGCTTTTCTTATCAACAAAACAAAACTTCTTACAAAAGTGCTAAAATCACAATTATATAGGCATCTCTATCAAGGTTCTGAAAAGGAAAACATGAATTTCAGCTCTAGTAGTGGCAATAACCCAACAGATGAGATCTCAACGAAGCTACCTTCTTCAAGCTACAAAGGGGTGGTCCCACAACACAACGGCCGGTGGGGAGCACAAATCTATGAGCACCACCGCCGTATCTGGCTCGGCACCTTCGCTGATGAGACCGAAGCGGCTAGAGTGTATGATATCGCTGCTCAACGTTTCAGAGGCTGTGATGCCACAACCAATTTCCTACCTCTTTCAGAAACCGACGGAGCTGAAAGCGCATCAGAGCTTGAATTCCTCTCAGCACATTCAAAGACGGAAATTGTAGACATGCTCAGAAAACACACGTATTATGAAGAGCTGAGGCACAGTAGGAGAAATCAACAGATGGGGAGAAATGTTAGTGGCAGGAGGGCAAGTACATGGTCGGAGCGGGAGCTCTTGTTTTATAAAGTGGTGACTCCGAGCGATGTCGGCAAATTGAATCGGTTGGTGATACCGAAACAACACGCAGAAAAACACTTCCCTCTGGGGATTGAAGAGAAACGAGAGGATAACAATAATGGTTTGCTGCTAAATTTCGAGGATGCTGAAGGAAAAGTGTGGAAATTTCGATACTCTTATTGGAATAGTAGTCAGAGCTATGTCTTGACGAAGGGATGGAGCCGGTTTGTCAAGGAGAAGGGTCTGAATCCCGGTGATGTGGTGAGTTTCTGGAGATATTTTGACGTAACTGATATGATGCAGCTTCTTATCGATTGTAAAGTTGTTCAGACAGCGGGGGTATCGGGTGCCGCTTCATTTTCTTCCGATGTGCAAATGAATGAATCGGAAGATACGGATGATCAAGGCGTTCGGCTTTTCGGGGTCAACATTGCGAACTCGCAACCCAGGAGCTCAAATCAATAACATGGAAAATAGTTAGTAATCATCCTCCTTTTATTAAATGTTTTCTTCATTTCTTGAAGTGTTGTGCTGATGTGCAAAGTATCTGTTAGTTGATTTTGAACATGGAAAATAATTGGAATGCTCCATCAATTACATTGCTATCAGCCATTATCACACATCAGTTACCCTGTTTTAACTTGATGATTTATTGGTGAAAATTAGTTCATTTGATTTATTGTTTCATAACTTGTTGCTATTTTTTATTGCGCTCATTATGTTTTTGCCAAGTTCTTCTACGTATATCAGAAAAATCTAGAAGTGTTTTTTTTTTTCTTCAGAATTCCCCCCTTTGGCTTCTTTCAATCAAACTACTACTTGTTTTCGAACCAGAGATGTTCAATTAACCTTTTTGCCCTATATATATACTTATATTTTCCTTTGAAAGGAGCATTATTATTATTTTGCTTTCTGAAAGTTTGCTTAATTAAGAGGACTATAATAAATATATGTCCAAATTGAGGGCTATGAACCGAAATATGGTCCCTGTTGCCCTGAAAGGAACAACAGAGACTATAAATAACAAAACCAGTAAAAGATACTTAAAACGACATATATGTATAAAAGCTTTAGTCAAATACTAACGGCCTAAAAAGATGAGATCATCTTAATTTAAAAACCAATATTGAAAAAGAAGAGATAAGTGAGACGTAGTCGGCCAAAGTTGAACAAGTTAGCCAACACAATTTTAGGTTCACAGAAAAATAGAATAACTCCTTGAGGGCCTGTTCGGAGGTAGAGTAGGAATGGGAAATGGAAAGGAAATTGAACTGAATTGATACTGTGCATATGGTAAAATAAAAATTCACTCAGAGTGAATTTTGAATTTTCCATGTGCACAGTGAACTGTCGAACACACCCTAAGTGTTGTATGTTCAAGTATTTCACTTGTAGGTGGTAATCATTCAATAAAACACCACTAGGTATTTTATTTTAAATGTTTTTTATTTGATTACTTTATTTATGAGTGATAACTTTTCAAGATAACTCGACAAATCATCATAGCCTACAACGAGAAGTGCTTCATTTTCGAGTACTTTATTTAAATGTGATAACCTTTAACGAAATCATCATGAAGAAGCATAAAATACCACTATAATTGCTTCATGTCTGATTATTTTATTTATGGGTGCTAAACATTCAAGAAAAAAATACCACAAAGTATCTTATCCTGCTACGAGAAGTTCTTCTGATCCGAGTAACTCATTTATGGGTGGTAATTTTTCAAGAAAACTCTAAACCTTTCAGAAAACCACCACAAAGAAGCATAGAATACCACTCTAACTGCTTCATGCATGATTACTTCATTTATTAGTGGTAAGCATTCAAGAAAACACCACAAAACATCTTATTCTTCTACCAGAAGTGTTCTAATATGATTACTTCATTTATGTGTGGTAATCATTTAAGAAAATACCAGAAAATATCTTATCCCACTACGAGAAGTGTTTCTGATGCGATTACTTCAATTATGGGCGGTAACCTTTAAGAAAACTTCACAAAGCATCATAGCCTACTACAAGAAGTGTTTCTTCTTCATGTACTTCATTTAATGGTGGCAATATTTCACTAAAACATCACGAAAAAGAATAAAATACCATTCGAAGTGCTTCATGTCCAATTACTACACTTATGGGTGGTAACCATTCAATAAAACACCACAAATCATCTTATCCTCTACGAGAAGTGATTTTTATTTGACTACTTCATTTATGAGTGGTAACCTTTCAAAAAAATCGACAAAGCATCATAGCCTACTACGAGAAATGTTTCCTCTTCGAGGAATTCATTTAAGTGTGGCAACCTTTAATGAAACCACCATTAAGAAGCATTGAATACCACTCTAAGTGCTTCATGTCTGATTACTTCATTTATGAGTGGTAAACATTCAAGAAAACATCACAAAACATCTTATCCAGCTACATGAAGTGTTTCTGATCCGAGTGCTTCATTTATGGATGGTAATCTTTCAAGAAAACTTCAAACCTTTCAGAAAACCACCACAAAGAAGCGTATAATTCCACTCTAAGTGCTTCATGTCTGATTACTTCATATATGGATGGTAAACACTCAAGAAAACACTACAAAGCATCTTATCCTGCTACGAGAAGTGTTTCTGATCCAAGTATATCATTTATGGGTGACAAAATTTCAAGAAAACTCCAAACCTTTCATGAAACCACCACGAAGAAGCGTAGAATATCACTCTAAGTGCTTTGTGTGTGATTAATTCATTTATGGATGGTAACCATTTAAGAAAACACCAGAAAGCATTTTATCCTACTACAAGAAGTGTTTTTGATGCGATTACTTCATTGATGGGCGGTAACCTTTCAAGAAAGCTTCACAAAGCATCACAGTCTACTATGAGAAGTGATTCTTCTTCAAATACTTTATTTAATGGTGACAACCTTTCACTACAACACCACAGAAAATAATAGAATACCACTCTAAGTGCTTCATGTCCAAGTACTACACTTATGGGTGGTATGTATTTAAGTGACATAGAGGACCAATCATTTGTGATGATACTATTATTTAGTTTTATGTATTGAATGATTTATATCATTTTGTTCCTTGAGTTTTATATATTTCATAGATTATTTGAGTTGAAGACTTGGATTGTGAAACTCTATGATTGATTATTAAATTCTTAATAGTCTCTAGTCTTATCATTAGCATGGAACACTGAATGATTATATATATAGACTAGTATGTTGATTAATGTGTGATCAGGTTTCACAGATCACTGATACGAGGTATCTGTTTAATCACATAAGTATACATGTACGGGGTACGTGATATTGGACATGACCCACCTTGACTTGCTGTAGAAATTGTGTTTGTGTCATCAACAAAGTCACAAATTAGTATTGATTCTATTATCTGAGATATCATAATTTTAGATAATTAATGTATATTTTGTGCGATTATCAAACACTGCTTTTAACCGAGGACTATAAAGATAATTTTCGGATATACATGAATTATGTTGGAAGTTATGGATAGTCAATAAGATATATTTGTCCGTCTCATTTCATATGAGATTAGTGATATCTCTGGGCCCATTGATGCAGTGATAATTATTATGCATGTATTTGTGATCATGGGATTATACAAATAATAATTATGCACTGAGGATCAAGAAAATGATTAATGGTCGAGGATGACACGTTCCTACGCTTGACATTAATCAATGATATTACGTGACAAAGGAATCAATACGAAAAAATAAAGGATCACGATTTGTCTGTGTTTGATTGGACGATCATAATGCATTGCTAGATGCCAATTATGATTTATAAATTAATTTGTATTAATTTATTACTGATCATGACATAGATCCTACTGGGTCGTTCTATTTGACAAGTTGAAGCATGGAATAATTAATTGATTATGCGGGGCATGATTAATTATATTAAATTTGAATTGGATCAATTCGAGCGAGGCTCAAATTATGAATGAGATGTACTTGGGCTCAGGGTGAGCTCAAGCTCATAAAGCATAATATTATTCTTGACTCATCTTTGTGTGCAAGAAATTGAAGTTAAAAATAACTTCTATTTTTGGTTGAATTGGTTTTCTCTCTCATTCATATATATATATATATATATATATATATATATATATAAATATATATAAATTTGGTTTTCGGTTTTTTTTAAAAGAGGCGCTGAGATTATACAATCCCAAGGGAGATTATATAAATGGATATTATTAACCTCTTTGTTATTTGTCAGAAACCGTGAGCAATTTTTTTTTGGAATTTTTCTAAATCCAATTCAAAAGGGTTTTATATTCCTCTCATGTGTTGAGATCAAAAGAAATTCAAAATTCTTGTTCTATAGAAGGTCTAGCAACCTTACTTCGACTCGTCAAGCAGTGCACATGGTAGATGCTTCACGTTTGGGAAGATTTCGTGAGACGAGACGAGAACTGACATCTTTGCCGTTGATTAGTGAAGACGCGAGCAACCTCTACGCAATGGAAGTCGTTGCGCTTTGTTACGATACCAAGTAAGGTATTAAATTCACAAACTCGTAGATAGATTCAAATTTTATACACATGATTCTTGGGATTTAAATTGGGTTGCATGAATTTTTTTTAAAATTCCGCATATCAAGCACGTAACTAAACCCTTCATGGTAGTCATTCAATAAAACACCACAAAGCATCTTATCCTACTACGAGAAATATTTTTTATTTGACTACTTCATTTATGAGTGATAACCTTTCAAGAAAATTCGACAAATCATCATAACCTATTACGAGAAGTGTTTCTTCTTCAAGTACTTCATTTAATGGTGACAACCTTTCACTAAAACACCACAGAGAATAATAGAATAACATTCTAAGTGTTTTATGTCCAAGTACTACTTTTATGGGTGATAATCATTCAATAAAATACCACAAAACAACTTATCTTACTATGAAAAGTGTTTTTTATTTGACTACTTCATTTATGAGTGCTAACCTTTCAAGAAAACTCGACAAAGCATCAAAGCCTACTACGAGAAGTATTTTCTCTTCGAGTAATTCATTTAAACGTGGCAACCTTTAATGAAACCACCATGAAGAAGCATAGAATACCACTCTAAGTGCTTCATGTCTGATTACTTCATTTATGAGTGGTAAACATTCAAAAAAACATTACAAAGCATCTTATCCAACTACAAGAAGTGTTTTTGATCCGAGTGCTTCATTTATGGGTGGTAATCTTTCAAGAAAACTTCAAACCTTTCAGAAAATCACCACAAAAAAGCGTATAATACCACTCCAGTTACCAACATGTCAGACGAGGATCTCTTATACTTGGGAAAAGTCATGGTGCTCCACGAGAAAGGGAAGCTCCCTGTCCCTTCAAATGGATTACTGTCCAAATTGGGTCACCAAACTTCGATAGTGCCTATAGACATCACCAAAATTGGTGGGCTTGATGCGTTCATTGCAATCACCAGAATGTCAGAAATTCCAAGGAAACGAAAGCCTACAAAAGGCAAAGAAAAGCAAGAAGTCCCTACACAAAGTGTATCCTCTTCCAAAATCTTAAGTCGGGCAAGCTTACCTGAGAAAATCAAGAAACCAGAAACTCAAAAGAAGAGAACGCTCCAAGAAGTAATGAGGAGACCCTACTTATCCCGTCAAGATAAAGTGGCTAAAATGTTTCGCTAAGCATTCGAGTTGGGAATTGCATTGCCTCCATGCAAAAGACCTCAAGACATGGCCAAAGCAAGTGATCCAAAGTGGACTAAAATTGTGAGAAGCCGATACGGCCTCCCTACCCCTCAGTGAGAAGCATCATGGTCCTATAAAGGAGCTTCTCGTCTTTTGAGAAAATCATCTCGCTCTTCAAGTCTCAAAGAGCGCCAAGAAATGAGTCTTCAATATAGGAGCTTTCCATCAAACAAAAATGGCCTTGGCAACCCCCGTCACGCTCTCCAGAAGACCAAAGAAATCTCAAACACACCATGAAAGGCATCAAAAGGGTCTTTCATGCCCTCTCCAAGTCCTAATCAGGGCCTCTTAAAACAAAAGCGTGTAGTGGGTTCAAATGCTCCTCCTACACATATTAAGCACCAAGTCCTAATCAGGGACTCTTAATGTGGTGTGAGCAGGTAGTCGATTGACTTGTAACATGTGATTTGTTTGCCGCATCAAAGCAATCCCAACATTCAAGTGACACATGATATACACCTTCCGAGGATCATAATTGCTTCAGGGAAGCATTCGGCACAAGAAGATCGTCAAATCATTGATCTCAATGCCGAATTGTCTTCCGTTTCTTTATAGGGACGTCATTACACTATCCCTTTAGCCAAGCCACTGAAAAATATGAAAACAAAAAGGGAGAAAAGAAAAAGCCACCCAAACAAAATGACAGAGTCTTATGCCACCCTCAAATGAGCCGTTGAGCAAGGGATGAGCCACACACAACCAAATAAAGGACTGAAGATCGGTAATAAAATTCCTTTTTTTTGTACATCTATTTAAGGAGCTTATCTCTTTCTCCTCTCTCGAAGAAAACTACCTACACTCATTCTTACAATTTGAGAGAGATTAAAGCTTCATTCTAGCTTTTCCCAACCATCATCAAATCATCTATTCTATAATTTTTTTGAGAGAGTTTTGACTTGAGCGATTGGATTCCAAGTGTCAAGATCTTGTGGAAAATAGTCCTGGGCTCATCCTCATTTTGATTCCTTTGTGGATAGTTGTTTGATACATTAATTGGATCGAGATTATTAGTTGCCTATTTATTTTGTAAGGAAACTAGAATCCACCTTTGTAAGAACTTTTTGTGATAGTGTATCGGTTCCGGTGTGGAATCGGGGCCCCATGGACGTAGGCTTTAAAAATATTCCAGCTGAACCACGTTACATCAAGTGTTACATTTCTCTTACTCTCTCTATCTCTCTTTATTACTTTTTTTTTGCAATTTTTGGAGTTTTTTTGTTTGCAATTGTTTGAGCCAATTGTGTAAATTGTGCCTATTCTTGATAGTATTGAACTTCCGCATTTAAGCCTTAGTATTAGTCTTTCTATTTTCTAACAAGAATCACTAGCAAGAGTAGTACATATTTAAAATCCAACTATCATCAACAATATCTCAAGATCAATCAAATTAAGGTAGTTGACCACACTTCTTTCAATGGGAAAAGTTCTTACTACATACATAAAAAATTAGGATTCTTTGACGAATTTCAAATGCGTCATTTCACAATTCAAGAAAATTCAAGAGTGCTAAGATTGAACCTATGGACTCTGATACGACTTGTTAGGAACCGAGCCTATAAAAAATTGGGGCTTAAGTATAACTAAAGATTTTCGATGCCAAAGTGTGTGCAATTCTACAAGATCTTAAGCCTCTTAGAAATCAAACAAAATTACAATTCAAATGCAAAATATGTAACAAGAATGCTCAAGAATTGTAGAGAGAGAGAGAAAGGGGGGGGGTTAGAGTCAAGTTGACACAAGATATAACGTGGTTCGACAATCTTTGCCTACTCCATAGGACCCTCGATTCCACATCGAACCGAAAACAAACAACACTATACCAAAAGGTCACAAGTGATATGCCGATAAAGAAACACATGAGATGTTTACAAAAAGTTCATCGACGAAACAAAGGACCCAATCCTTGGATCAAACAAGAACTCTTGCAATGTACTAAAAAACTTGCAAGGTATCACAAAAAATGATTAGATAATGGCTATCATATACAAACTTTGGCTCTCACAATGACTTAGGATGCTTGAACAACATGTTTTTGTGCTCAAAATGTGCTCTTAATTGCTTGTAAACTTAGAAGGTGCTTTCTTTATTCTCTTGAAAGCATCTCATCAATATATATAGGCATTAGGCTTCCACATATCCATTTTCACCAAAATAATGCACATGTGTTACAACGCCTTCCTGAATTGTTATAATTCCTTTCGAAGTTTTCAGAATTGCCTTCCAGCGCCTCTATAGATGACTTTTGGGTCCATCTCTTCAGAAAAATATTATAACGCCCTAGCAATCCATTATAATGCCTCAAAACCGTTATGAAGCCTCCTTCATGCATTACAATAATGGACCTCTCATGGATATTTGTACTTAGTCAATTTCTTGAGCTTCAAGCATATGACTTTTGGGTCCGGCTTCCATAGACTCGATTGTGATCCCGTTATAACACCTTGTGAACCGTTTTAAGGCGTTCTCATGTGTTATGATAACACATGACTCAAAATTCCTTTGTTTTGCTTGTTTTTTACACCCTTGTACTTGTCTTGACTTGTTCTACATGTTCCAGACCTCATAATGGGTCAATTGTACATGTATGACCTGCATACACATAACTAAAACTTGTGCAAATGTTAGTCCAATGTTAATTTTGGAAATTATCAAACAAGTTGGGCTAAACCCAACAATTTTTACAATTATATGTATTAAAAATAATATTTAAATTTATTTAATTAAATAATTTTTAAATTTAATTATTCTACCCATCCGATGAAATTGATTTTTTTTAAACAATGTAAAATTTGATCTATAAATATATTTGTAGTATAAAAAACATTCACAATAGTTCATTTCGGCCTTTTGCACTTTGAAATTTGTGATAAAGACCTAAAGTATATATATGAACTTTTGTGGTTTATAATTAGCACTGAAAACGAATGTCGCTATGCTCACTGACGCGGATCGCTACGCTCATCGATGCAGACTGGACGAATCCAGTTGCATTTATTTTGAAAAATTGTTCTAGTTATTATGCATGTTGTTTTTGTTATTGTGCATGTTATTTTTTGTTATTATGCAAGTAAATAACATACAAAATAATACAAATAACATGCATAATAACAAAAATATCATGCGTAATAACGAAAACATAATAAATCATAAGTATAACAAAATAACATAATGAACTTAGCATATAAATCATAAGTATTTGACTGTTATGCATGTTATTAGATGCACAATAACAAAAACAAAATGCATAATAACAAAAACAATATGCATCATAAATAAAACAAATTTTCATAATAAATCATAAGTAGAACAAACAAAAACATAATGAACTTAACATATAAATCATAAGTATTTGACTGTTATGCATGTTATTAAATGCACAATAACAAAAACAACATGCATAATAACGAAAACAATATGCATCATAAGTAAAACAAATTTTCGTCGGAACTCAACTAAATGTGTCCAGTAAATATCGATGACGGTATCAAAGTTGGAATCGGCGAAACATTTTACTTCCTCGATATCTCTAACAATAATATATACGCATATATACTTGCAGTTGGATCTGATGTAGCTACATAATTTGACAGGCCAGGTGGCCGAAATTAGTAGTTACATTGAACATTTCATAAAGTGTAGACTTTAATACCAAGTTGCTGACTCCAAAGTTTCAAAATTTACTTAATTTGCAAGGCACCTCCATTCTGTAACTGTTCTTGTGGATAAACTTCACAAAAGTTAGCGATTTCAGCCAAGCAACTAGCTGTAGGATTTTGGGCAAGTTGTACAATTTAAAATGAAACATGATGGAATTTTAATAACATAACAATAAATTACAAAATATCCTCTAATTTGTTCACTGATGGTATCTTCGTGGTTCATTTTTCTACTGCACCTCACTAAGTTAGCACAAAGTTTCAACCTAGCTGCTTCCAACTTGCCAAAAAATTTAATAATAAACAAAAAAGAAAATACTGAAATGGTAAAAATCAAGGAGAAATCATATGAATAGGATGTCCGGATCTAAGATTATGGACTGGGTCAGAATTCGTAGATCACGAACTAGATTCGGATTTTAAGATCACATACCAAGTTGATTTTTAGGCCACGGATCCATTAATTTTGTTTCCGCCGAGTTTTCCTGTTCTTCTTTCCTCTTCTTTGTGCCCCTTCTCTTCTGCTTCTTCTTCTTCTTCTTTCTTTGCTGGTTTCTCTTTTCTCTTCTCTAATACCTCTTCTTTCACAAAAACCACCTGCAGCAAAATCAGTAGCCACAAGCACCCATTCTTTTCTCCTACAGGAATGGAGGTGGGATTTTAGTTTGGAGGGTGCGAAGATCTGAATCTGATTCGATTTCATCCGACTCCAACACTCCAAAAAGTTCGACGATACTCGATTCAAACTCTAACTGATCTTACTTGGTTTGATTCATGACTGTAAGTTGTCGGAATTTAACGATTCGAAATCTTATTCGATCTCATCAATTTTATATGTTTATTGTGAAGCATATTTTACATATGCAATTATATAGCAACATTGATTGTTGTAAAATACTCGTTAATTTTATATGTTTAATAATGTGACTCATTAAATGTAGATATTGATTTTCCTAATTAGGTGCACATTACTAATGTTTCAATCTAAAAAAGCCATAGAAAATAAATAAAAAATCAATGTTGATTAGCTTTCCTATTTAAATTGTAAGGGTCATCTTGCATATGATATATCGTGATTTTTATAACCTAAATCAAATGTTCTTAATCACTTCGATAAATTGAGATCATCTGACTGTTACTTTGACACGCCTTAATGCCTCATTCTACAATATTGAACTAATTAATTGTTTATACTAAATTTGTTTCTCCTAAACGGGTTAAAAGCAACACATTAAATTTTTAACACGTGTTTCAAAATCTGAAATCTATATAATTTTATGTTTTTTCATACAAATTGCATCTTAAGTATTTGCGAAAATTAAAATCTTCTTTTTTTCACATAAAAAAGGTGCATGATGAATCACGACGTGATCAACTTTGCTCTTAAATATTATATTGAAATAAGTAGCAAAAAGATGCGATAATTTGTTGCGAATGATCAAATATTTACTGGAGTCTTGTCCTACACTGTATTATTTTCCATCGCTCAATTTTTGAAATTGAAGAACGTTGGTTAGCCTTCAGATTGGAGATGCTAAACTCGCAATTTCTAAACTATTCTTCACTTGCGTATATAAATGAACGTTTGAAAAATATTTGGGGGCGTCTAACACCCCCCAGCCTCCCCCTCTCTCCGTCACTGCTAGTGTGTTTTTTTAGTTTGTAATGTAGTTAATTGTTTTGTTTCAAGTATGTAGTGTATATAATAAGTTTGTAACGTAATTTTTTTCTTGCAATGTATATCGTTATTAATTAGTTGATGTAGATAAATTAGTTAATTATTTTAATTAATTGTAAAAAAATAGTCAATTAAATGTAGTTGTTGTAAATAAATGAGCTAATTATTTTTTGAATATATGTTTTGATGAATAATTTGTTGTTGTAAATAAATTAGTTAACTTTTTTATTAGATGTAAACCAATTAGATGTTCTAAATAAATTAACAAATTGTATTGTTATTCTTGATAAAAAAAAAGATAAATTATTTAGATAAATTATATAATTTGAATGCATAAATTTTTGTTGTATTTAATCTTAATTTTACATGCAGTATTTTTAAAATGCTGAGACCTCGAAGAAGTACTTCTCGGCATAGTACCTCTGAGGTTCCTCCTGATTCGCTCCCGTTCGATTAACGATCTTTCACGATCTCGTTGCAAATGACACTCGTTTAACATGGTGTCAACGTTAACAGATAAGGTAAGTTTTCTATTTTTTAAATAAAATATAAGTTTGAAATTATAAATATTTATTTAAAATTTATGTACTAACGTGTGTACTATTAAATATTATAGAAAAAGGAGGACTTGAATACATAAGTCATCTTACTAATATATCATTTGACGAGAGGTGTGGTCCTGCATTAAAGAGATTGGCATTTTACCACATTTATAAGGTGGGTCACACACGATAGGATAAGGTGTTGATCACAACTCTAGTAGAGCGGCGAAGGCCGAAGACCAACACATTTCACATGCTTATGAGTTAGACGACTGTTACGTTGCAGGATGTTAGTCATATTTGGGGATTCCCAAAAGATGGTATGTCTGTTATCAGAGATTCTAATCAGGATTGGACTTCTATAGTACATGAGTGTCTGGAAAGAGAAGTGGGAGATGATGCATGAAGTAGGTTGTAGGCCAGAGAGGGTCAACAAATGTGACAATCTACAGGGTACAATCTTAGGTTAATGTGGCTGCAGACTGTGTGCGATAAGATGCCAGATACACCCGCTCCACAGTAGGTAAACCAATAAACTCGAGCTTATGTTATTGATTTGTTTGGTTTGGTTATGTTTCCTAACTCAAACGAGGATAGTGTACCAGCCATGTATCTACAGTTTTTGTAGAACTTGGATGAGCTGATTAGTTATAATTGGAGGGGTTGTCGTTTTGGCATATTTTTATCGTGCATTATCGGCAACAACTCGAGCGATGAGGAGTTATGCCGGTTCGTTAGATCTATCACATATTTGGTCTTGGGATTGTTTCGAGTAGGTCGGCCTGCATGGGACCGAGGATTAGTTTTACTACCTGGGGACTTCTCTTATGAGATTTGTGTCCGTCTTATGGTAGGAGGTGGAAGTTCATAAATTGTGGGGTCATAATCCTCACAATGTCCTCACAAGTTCGTAAATTGAGATTTAATACTACAAAAGTGTTATTTCTGGACTGTTTTTAAAAAATATTTAAAAAATAGCAAGAAAGCTCTAAAAATCACGAAATTTTATTTCCTACAAGATTTTGATATGAAGAATTTATTGAGCAACTTAAATATCAATTTAATGACCAAATTAAATACAAATGATCCCATAGTACGTTATGTGGTGTACTATGCATATTATTTTAGCCATGCTATATATATATATATATATATATATATGTAGACTTTTCTTCATGTCATCCAAATATCTTTCAAGATATTTTCAAGATGATTCGAGATCTAGATATTTCTCAAGAATATTCTAGATATTTAACAAGACATGACTTCATGTTGCTAAGAAATTTAGCTAGAGTTATATGAGGATTGTGCAAAACTTGATAGTCTTGCTAAAGACCTTTTTTCTTCTAGTGTCTAGAATATTAGATATTTTTATAGACTAATTGTAGTTGATTTGCTTTAGTCCTCTTGTTTAGTATTTTGTGTTGTATGCTTTTTGTATTAACTAGTTTATTAAGCAGTTTGTGATCTATGGATGACTTTAGTTTTGTTGTATTAACTTGGTTTGAGATTTATGGATATATATATGTATATGGTATTGAATGCATGAATTTTCAAATTTTGTTTGAGATCTAATACGCTTTCCGATCAAATTTTACAATTTTTTGGATTATTTTACTATTTATTAAGATGGGGGTAAAAATATATCAAAGTTACAATAACGTGAACCATTGAATTATGTAACCATCTTAATAAATAGTAAAAAAAATACAAAAAATTTAAAAGTTGATATGAGAGCATATTTTATTGTGGAGATCATGTTCAACGATTTGAATCAATAACTTAAACTTTCAAAATAAAAAAATAAAAAAATAAAAAATTAATTATAATATTTTTATGATTATTTAAAGTTGTGGTCGTTGAATTCCTCCTCGCAAGAGATACTATTTTGGTGGACAAAAAAATGATAGTGTTGATGCATGCACTGACACCTCTCAATTTGGCCGACCAATTAAGTCGCTCGGAAACAAGTGGCTTGCCTTCGAAAATACCGAGTGGTTTTGTATATTAAATTCTGACAATCCTTCGCTGGACAAAGTGTGCTTCCACGTGGGTTTGTCTAACGAGATAATATACGACACTTTGCACCTCTCAGCACGCTAACTGGGTTCGTCGTGATGGAACGGAACATCCGGTTTGGTTCGACTTAAATCCTAGACCCGTTTATCTGTTTAGAACTTTACATCAGCATGACATGTCCTAGTGACGTCATGGGTCAAAAAGTTAATGGCGCTTTGTTAATCCGACTCATATTCCCGTACCAAGTTATTTAATCTTTTCCAATTTAATCTCATAATAATGACAATAGTGATGATGACGATGATTATATAGACACAGACAACATTTAGCAGCCCAGGGCTACACACCACTCCAATGAGGATAACTCCAAGATTGTAAATAGTTCAAATAATAATTACCTTTTCTTTTACAATTTATGTAAATACATTTTAAATCTATAAAATTTGAAAGCTGAGCTCTCATTTTTTTCTCAAAAAAAAAAAAAAAAGACAATATTTAACAGCTTTTTAGAAAATAGGGGAAAAAATGGAGGACTTGCTCTTTTATATCATTTAAAAGATATCAATAAAAAAACATATGTATTTTCTTATTTTTTTGAGCCTCCTTTTTACAATTCCCATTATCATTTACCACGTCAAAAAATTCTACAATACTACATGCATCAAGTTTAATTATGAATAATTCTAGCCGGCATCAAGTTTAATTATTCGAATCAGAAATACTTCTTGTAACAAGATAAGATGCTTTGTGGTGTTTTTTTAAATGTTACCACCCATAAATTTAGTAATCAGACGAAGCACTTAGAGTGGTATTTTACGCTTCTTCATAATAGTTTCCTGAAAGGTTTGAAGTTTTCTTGAAAGGTTACCACCCACAAATGATATACTCGGGTCAGAAACACTTCTCTAGCAGGATAAGATGCTTTGTAGTATTTTTTTGAATGTTACCATTCATAAATGAAGTAATAAGTAATGAAGCACTTAGAGTGATATTCTATGCTTTTTCATGGTGGTTTCATGAAAGATTACCAAACTTAAATGAAGTACTCGAAGAAGAAGCATTTCT
>CAXKVX010000071.1:0-122284 GCA_964058865.1 Eleocharis quinqueflora | reverse complement strand
CATAACCTAACCTCTCATTTAACCTAATATCTTTTGAAAATGGAACGAAATTGCTACTGCCATTTAACTTCATTTAACCTAATACCATTTAAAATCTATTTCGAATTTATAGAAATAAAAATACAAAACAAAAGGCGATCTATTTGGAATTTAGTATCTGGAGTGGGTGAAGGGGGACTGCCATCTGTGCCGCCTCATCCTTTCTTCTCTCCTCAGATTCAATCCGCATACCTTTGAAACTATGAAAATCAGACCTCAGACAAATAAAAAACAGTCGTTTGCTCCCCAGACAATACTGACCAAGAAGATAAAGCAGTTGATTTTACAAAATGACGAAACTTACTTGAGGCACTCGATTAAACTGAAGCTTGAAAAGATGCAATCCTCGCTCCTTTGCTCCATGGTAAGTCTCAAGGTCCAGATCGATTTTCTTAAACTAGCCAGGGTTTCTGCAAGGAAAAGGAATGTGGTCATCATGGATATCAAACGAATCAGCGGGAGGAGGAAAACTCATTTTGATTTAATATGACCGGCCGGTTTGCTCGACGAGATCCAAAGAGAGGATAATTTGAGAAAATGAGGAGTAAAGAGGCAAAGGCGTACGGGAGAGAGAGAGGGGAAGAGAAAAAAAAAGTAAAATAGTATCGCGAGGGTAAAAGGATAATTAAAGTTTTATTTCGATGCGTGGCAAACAGTCTATTCTCGTATTCCAGCCCCATCGTGGTATACGAGAAGAGGGTGTTTCATATTCTATTCCGATTTCTCATTACTTGTTTGGCACTCTCAATTACTGGAATAGCCTTCTATTCCGGTATTCCAGCTAAAAATTGAGGTGCCAAACAGACCCTTATTGTTTTTCATTTTTAATATACATATCTATATAGCTTCTAGAGATGATAAGTCTAAAGGGCTGTTACCCAAACATTGATTGTTTATGTAGGACCAAAAATTCCTTATATGTGAGCAATCTATAAATAAGTGTTGAACTGATTCATTCTCATTACAAAAGACACAATTGGATGATCCTGACCATCCTCTATTTAATAGATTGTCCCTAGTTAATATGCTATTATTTAAAGTCAACCATAGTAATAATTTGTGCTTTAAAGGAATTTTAAGGACCCATACTGTTTTGTTTAAATTTGTTTGTATTCCTCCAAAATTTAAGAAAGTGTACATAGAATGCACTGTGTATTTGCCTGAGTTCTCTAATTGCCATATTGATGTATCTGGCAAGTTTGAGAAATCATGATTATTCAGAATTTCTAAAATATTATTTTTCTGAATCCTAATCTCCTTACTCACTCCCCTAGTCAGGAACAACTTTATATTACCCTTATTCCATACCTGTGCTACTGACACTTGTTGATTTTTTATTTATTTCTGGCACACTAATGGATATTGCAATTTAAGGGGACAATTGTTATATCATGTATCATTCCAGAAACTGGTTCTTTCTCCTGACTCTACCACCTTTTTGGATCCTATTTGGATAAATTTGTATAAAGAGCTCACATCTCTCCAGAAGGGAGACACTATTGTATTTTGACTAAATTTACCATATTTAATATTAATTAAATACTTCCATATTGGTGTAATTTCTTCCTGACTATTTGTAATAAATAGCCAAGCCCATTTACTAATCAAAGCTTGATTGAATTGTTGCAAATTAATTACACCCCAACCTCCATTTTCTTTACTTCTACAGACCCTTTCCCCATTTAACTAAATAATATTTCCTCTTAGTTGAATTATCTGCACCTGCCCATAGAAACCTCCTTCTTATCCTATCTATTTTTATGATTACCCATTTGGGGATTTTGAACATTGACATATAGTATATTGGAATTGAGCTAAGTACTGAGTTTAGTAATACTAGCCTCCCTCCAATAGAAAGCATCTTTTCCTTCTACATTGACAATCTCTTATTTATTTTATCTATTACAATTTGCCAATCAGCTCTTGATGGTCTTTTCCAATGTAATTGTAAACCTAAGTACTTAATTGGGAGTCTACCAAGCTTGCAGTTGAGAGTAGATGCATAATAAGAGGCTATATGGTTCTCAATATTCAAAGGGATTAGTTCAGTTTTGCTGTAATTGATTTTTAGGCCTGATATGTTTTGAAAACATGTTAATGATACATTTAATTTAGTAAACTATATTTATATTAACTTAATATTATTTTTATGGGTAAATATATGAGAGAACTAAGATTGAATGAGTAAATATTTAGATAAAATGTTTAGATGGAGAAATATCTAAAAAGCTAAGTTTTATGGATAGGTATCCAATTTTGCCTATATATTATTATCATCTATTCGCCCGATCGAAATAAATGTAAAAAATTAATTAAACACACTCTCAACTTTACAATAGAGAACCTGCTAATTGTACGCCAAGAAAAGTCCTCCAAGAAAAAATCTCCGATCAAATTTTCTAACTAAAAAAAATTGATCGAATATTTGGACATATATGAAGGGGTGCAGCGGTAAAGTCGTCTTGTGATCATGGGGTTACGAGTTCGAGTCGTAAAAATAGTCTCTTACAGGTATACATGAAAATGTTGCGTATAAAGATTTTAAAATTGTCCGACTCTTTCCCGAACTCTGCACAAACGAAAGCTATGTGCACCAAACTATCCTTTTAGTTGAAAATTCATATGAATGTGGGCAACACTTCACAACCTAACTTTTCAAACATACCTTTGACGCACTGATAATAATTACTGAACGAAACGATTATATCAATCAACTAAAGTAATAATAGTTATATGCCTTTGATTAGAAGTGAAGGGGCAACTGCAATAGAAGTTCAATTATTTGACATACTATTTGTATATTTGTTTATTATTCGAGTGACAAGAATTAACAAAACAAATTGTTACAAGAACAAGAATGGCGCCTGAAGAATGTATAACAAGTTCAAACGTTCACTTGATGTAATACTAATAATTTCTCTGAATTAACATCAATGATACTAGTTAATGAATGAAGTGATTATATCGATACCTTCAAGTGTTAATAGTTACATAGTGAATGTGGTAATTTTTTTTAGCGTTTGAACAATGAAATAGTAATACGAACAATAACTTCTCCGAACTGACGCCGGTGGTAATAGTTACATAGCAAATGTAGTAATATTTATAACATAACGTTTGAACAATGAGGTAGGTATACGAACAATTTCTTCTCCAAACTGACATCAGTGGTACTAGTTATTGAATGAAGTGGTTACACCAACAACTTCAATTTTTAATAGTTACATAGTGAATGTGATAATATTTATAATGTTTGAATAGTGAAGTACTAATACCAATAATACAAAAATAATAGTCGAACTATGAAGTATAATATCTAATGTATACAATTCCAGTTATTGTATTATCACATATAATAGCCATATTATTAAGTCATAATAAATTATCAATGGAGTACTAATATCAGTCATCCAAAGTGCTAATAGTATGACATTGAAATCTTAGTTTTTAACCATTTAAATCTTAATTCAAAAACTAAATCATCTAATAATTTTTACTTAAGAGAGTATATTAGTAATTTTTCTTTAGAATTTTGATGCAATTAATCAAAGTTAGGGGTACAAGGTCTCCAGGTTTAATTTAACGGTTTGTATTTGTGTCTAACGGTACTGGGAGCTGGTCGGATCAATCTCACTCTTACCCTATCCCCCACCCCTACCCCCCTCATACACCCATCAACCCACCCAGAAAAAGAAAGTGAGAACAAGAGGGATCTGACCCTCGTGTTACAGTAATTTCAGCAATTTTTTTGATATATAGGGGTCCCGAAGCCCCCAACATCTATTACTAAATGCCTCTTAACAGGCCCACCTTTGTGCTCACGGAGAATTGAACCCATGACCTCATGAAAGTCATCCTAGTTAGCTATAGAATACTAGGCCATTTGCAATTTCAGCATTTCTTTAATTGACAATGTTTCAGCTTGTGCTGTAATAACAGTACCATACTAATGCCAAATGTTTTACGTAGCTCTTGTTGAAAAGATGAGACTAAAGCTGTAAATGTTAAAATAAGAGTCTAAACATACCTTTCGATGAGGATATTTTCCTTGATAATCTTTGACATGCCAGGGGCATACTCAGGGTGATCAACAAAATTCCAGGTACATCATGAAATTGGTTTGCATAAGATTTCAGGATTACACTCATGATTAATCCAAGAATTCCGATATTATGGAAGGGAACCATTATCAAGAATTGAATGGAACTTTTTATGAGTTACCGTGAGAAGAAATGGATTTCATCACCATTTTTATGCAGTTGAATTCTGTCACCATCAAATTTGCAATCTGCCACCATCGAATTGCACTCTGCCAAGACTTGTTTCCCATGTAACTACACAATATAAAAGAGCAAGAAGTAAAACATGGAAATTTGCCAATATCTATAATGCAGAAATATATAACAAATGGCAACAAGTTGCATATTTCAAAATTCTTTGGCCAAAATGCTAGATAATAACTTAACTGTACAAGTAATGCATCGAGTCCATGTTTACTGGCGGTCACCTAATCACACAAAAACCAGTACAATAATACAAGAATTACCTTCTTCCAAGCATCTGAAGCATCACTAACCCTCATAGCCAGCTGCGCTCTAACAACTTTTCCCACCTCTATGTCCTACACATCAATAACGAGACAAGGCAAAAAATAACATAAGCTTACTACACTACTCTATTCAATTTCTTGAGATACGGAAACTAAAACACCAGTATATCAAGTGACCAGTTTGACCTAGTTTCCCAAAAAAAAGCATCTGAATTTAGATACTACCATTAGTCACCTGTTCAGTTATCCGGGTAAGATTTGGAATTCATATAATCACAGCAAGGAATCAGTATAGTATGAACAGCTAGCATAGAAGATAAAGACGCTGAACAGCTAGTAATTGTACCTGTCTTTTATGCCTCTTGCCTCTACCTTTCAGATTTTCACAAACCAATTTCAAGTCACAAGTGACTTATATCATCCCTATGACAATATCTGAACTATCTTCTTCCTTTTCTATTAAAGAACATCTTCTTTGCACAAGTGAATTTTGCCATTCTCATGTTTCTTTGTATGATAAGAGCTCTTCGTATAGATTGAGGCATTCACACCTGCAATGCCTAACAAAGATACTTGATTCAGTTAAGATAAAAGGTCACTAATGTGTACTTGTTTTGGAGATACAAATCAGCACCATGGGTATGATACTAAAATAATGCCATAACAGTCAGCTCATCCGTGGTTCAAACCAGCGCAATTTTTTCCTGCGTGATAAAATTAGTAATTATTTTAAAGCCCTGGATGAATGTCAAATAATTGGCCTTCTGTTATGCACACAAAAATGTTTGAGGAAATTGTGATATATCATGTGCTCAGCTAGACTGGACATAGCAAGTGTCTGATCTAATGTAGTTATAAGCTCAATTCAACATGGTGGTTATTGGCACGTTATAAAGTAAGAAATAATTTATTTGTTATGAAGTTCACCTATTAACAAAGAATCCCATACTGGAAGACAAAATCTTTCTCCAAATTAGCAAATGAAATTCTATATGGAGATAAAGTAACACCGAAGCTAAACTGACAAAGAGAATGCAAAATTAGCCCAAACAATAACTTCATGTGCACCAAATCGGCCCCCAAATAGAAGCACCAAAGCAAACAGATACTGACCTTATTTTGATGGCATCATTTACATGGACGATTGTTCTAAAATCGTCAAAAGGAACAGTGTATGAACAAATAGAGCGAGAAAATGAGAGATAACTTCGTGTAGAGCTGCTTTTGATCTTATAAGAAGGGGCTGCGACCAGAGAAAAAGAGGAGACACTCGAGATCATTCCTTCAAGTGGAGAATGATCTTCAAATGAGTGATTTTTCAGGCGAAGGCGCCGGAAAGAGGACGTTGAGGTGAACCGCTATGTCATAGAGAAACGGAGTTGTCGAAGGAGAAGGAGATAGGCCATGGCTGTTACGATCTATGAAGAGATGGAGACAGAGTTCACTGATGGCCATGGCTATTACAATCGGAACCATTGTTTTCTCGATTTAAGCAAAAAAAAAAAAGGGTTAATATCGTATTTATCCGTGGACTCTCTCACTCTCTTCATATTTGTCTATTTACTCTTAGTAAATTTTCAAAAAGATTATTAAATTTTATATCAAATTCGTTTTTTATTATTGAACTTTAAATTATCTATTTTAATCACTGAATTTTGATATATTTTCAAATTTAGTCACTCAAAATTATTTTTAATAAAAAATATTAACAACAATTGAAATATATTGTATCTTTTTTCTTCTAAAATTTTCGTAATAATTTATCTTTCAAATGTAGTTGTCATGTAGGTGCCACATCAACTTTCGTTAATTTTATTATGAAAAACAATGAGAAAATGATTAATTGCGAAGATATATTAAAGTTAAATGATTAAAAATGAATCTGATACAAATGGCTTATCCGAACCATTGAAAATATTGTTCATACTAAAATTTACTCGGAAATAGATTTTTTTATTTTTTGAATTTTTTTACTATTTTATCGAATAGGTAAAAATTGATTAAATTTGAGGTCTGTATATCGTCAGATTACTCAATTTTCTATCCATCCGATAAAATATTAAAAAATTTCTAAAATTTTTTTTTTTTTGTTTCCAAGTAGATTTTAGTATGGACAACATTTTCAGCAGTTCAGATCGTTCATTTACATTTTAAAACTCGAGATATGATCGTAAGTACGGTAGAGCTTGGTGTTTACGTAAGTACCATAGCCTAACTATATATATATATATAGAGAGAGAGAGAGAGAGTATATATATATACTCTTACTCTTCAAATTCTTTCATATTTACTCATACAATCACTTTAAACTAGTTAACTTAAATGTCAAATCCTATCTAATGTAGTGGTGAGCCACAGACCTCCATGATGGAGGTCAGAGTTCAAGTCTCGTTAGGAGCTGCTTTTAGGAGGGAGTAATTTAATTTTCTGATTTGTTTGTGAGTATGTGTTGTAAGACTACGGACAATGAATAAAAAAATAATTAACTTAAATAAAAAATTCACAAATATATAATACTTTTACTGACAAATTTACCCTTTTCTCTTATTTTTTGTTCTTTCTTTCTAAACAAATGTTATGCGTTTAGTGTTTTCTCATTTGCATCGTATTGTATTGAAGTTCATTTTCAAAGGAGCTGTTTTCTTTTGAAATATCATTTACGATTGGAATTAATTTTGAAAACAAATCACAAATTGGAGTTATAGTTCAAGGGTTTTGAAGCATAATCTTTGTAGTGCCCTGTAACATTCCTTGATTTCAATCATTAAAAATATTAGCCAACTTCTTTCTTATTTTTAAGATAAAGGAAAAAGAACAGATAGATAGATATATAGAAACATAAATTGAAATACCTATGACAACTTTATCAAAGCAAAAGAAATAAAACGAGAAAGCTAAAAAATGACAAAAAGAAGTTAATAGAGAGATACAAATTATAGCAGTTCTTCCCTTAATATAAAGAGAATGGGAGGAAAGCAACACCTTGAGAAATAAATAAAAGAGCATGACAATTGACAAATTCAAAGGGAGCTTGAGAAACAAAAGAGCATGAACAATTCAATGAGATCAAAAGTAAAAAGCAGACATGTAAATACGAATAATCATCAATAAAAAATTTCTAAGCAGGCTACACCTGCTTTCCTAAAAAAAAAGAAGTAAAAAGCAGATCTGGAAGGAGGTGGGCAATTTCGCCACTATTTTTGAAACAAAAAAAAATTTATGCATATTTGTTGAGTTTAAATCGTTTTTTATTTCAATGATTATATGAAAGAATTTGAAGAGTTAGAAGAGATATAAGATATATTTAACAGTTGATGGGTTAATATAATACGAGGAAAAAGAGTTGATGCGTAAATATGATATTAGTTAAAAAAACGATTACAAAAAAAGTAAAGGGCAGGTAGGCGAATGTTGTTGTTTACGAAAATAATTAGTTATGGGCTTCAGGTATTTTTAATTTTTTATGGGGGATTTTTGGGATCGGGGTAATAAATTTTTCTCTTAAAATATTTATGCTAGAAGGCACAAAAATGACAAATGACACATTTTAATTAAAATTAAGGGAAAATTAGATTATTGTCACTCCAAAACTTTTAATTTAGATTTTTGTCATCTTATAGTTTATTCTAGAAATTTGTCATCCTAAAACAATAAGATCTCTATAATTTAGAATTTTGCCACTAATAATGTATAAACTTCTATTTTATGAAAAAATAAAATAAATCTTAATACCAAAAATACCCCTCCATTCAAATTAATCTCGTCTCCTTTCAAATCTCCCCTCCATTGGCAATCGAATGCAAATAAAATCGACTAAGGAAAACGCAAATAAAGTAATTCATGAAATTTGCTTCAGCCTTGTGAAAATATTCTAAACTATTCACTGAATTGTCACATATAAAGACAAAACAAAAAATGTGCTAGAAAATAGAACTTGAATTCAGCCTTTTGAAGAAGACAAAATAGAAAAGTGGTAATGTCCCAAGATCTCCCCTCCTCTCTAGAACTTTCGAGTTGTGACAAGTTGCCCTTCAAATTTTTATTTTGACCAAACATCCTTCCGAAGTATGCAATCGTGACAACCCCTCCCACCTACAGTACATTGAACTTCCAACTTTTTGAAAATAAAAAATATTTTGATCATTTTACATTTCAAAAGATGTAATTTTATAGATAAATGTTGTACGAAATTTTTGTTACGATTGCATAGTTCGGAGGAGGAGGACTTGAGTCATCACTCCCAACAGAAAATGCAAAACACAAATAAAGTGAATTCATGAAACTTGTCAAAACAAAAGTGTAATCCATACTTTAAATTCATTATGCAGATCAAAATCAATGAAGAACGAATTAAGAGGAAAACAACTCAGATTGAGGAAATGAAGAAATAAACATGGATGGAGGCCTCCCGATCAGCCATGATCCCTGCTTTGGCACCCCCACCCCCTTACCCCTATGATGATCTCTCATGTCGGAAAGGTACTTAAACCATGTTGCAATGGGGGTACGAAATTGTAGATCGCCATAATCAAGGAAGAATACCAACTTGCTCCCAAATCAAATGATCAATGGTGGTTCGCATCTTCCCTGACCCTTCTAGTGTCCGACTCTATGCTCAATCTACGAGGTGATCTCCGGCGATCATCACGACATCCATTGATCAAAGCATAGTATCAGATGGTGCCTTAGGGTTTTGCTATCGTCGTTGGTTTTGATAGTTGGAACAAAAGAAAAAAACGAATCAGAAGGGATAAAACGGGTCCTGACAGTGGGTCCATATATAATGTTGTAATACAAAGGATATTACTTGAAATTAAAAAGTACAGTATTTTTAATTGATATTTAGATTTTGATCTGTCTAATTAATGATAAAAATATAAATTATAGAGGTTTATATGTTTTAGGGTGACAAATTTCTGAAAATAAATTATAAGGCGACGAAAATCTAAATTAAATTTTTTGAAGTGATAATAATCTAACTTTCCCTAAAACCAATAGCGAAGCTTGATTTAAATAATAACTGGGAGCTTGATCACAATACAAAAAAATTCCGAAAAAATTGAAACAGAAATTTTTATATAAGAACGTCATTGTGTAACTATTTAATTTTTAGAAGATATATTCAGACTCGAAATCTTGAAAAAAAAAAAAGACGTGTAAGCATCAATTTAAGTGATAGTTGTCTACTGAACTTCCAATTCATTACTCCAAAATCTGAAGTCTAAGTGTATACACATCAAAATCTGAATAAATATTTACCAAAATCAAAATAAATACTATTTTAAAACTTCAAACACATTTGAAATCATGGTTTGATCCAGTGACAAAAATAATGTTATTTAGTATGAACAATTTCATGTTTGAAATTATGTTGGAGAATCCTTTGTTAACATTTAAAATTGAAATTATTTTCTTTCATTTGTATTTCAAAAACAACAACAAATTCAAACAAGTTGAAATAAGCTAGTGATAGAAAAACTCATCAGAATCCTTCTTATAGAATTTTTTATTTCTATGATAATAACTAATTTTATTGACACATCAAATTTCTTACAATTTTTTTTATTTGAGACTACATAAGTGGAGTTAAAAAAAGACGTCAAATTTGTTACAATTTTTTTTATTTGAGACTACATAAGTGGAGTTACAAAAGAATTAATAAATACAAAATATTGAGGTCAGGGACGAAATAATATCGTCTGCACTCATTTTTTATGGGTGTTCTTTGTATCCACTAATCTGAATCGCTGGATTAAATTTGAACGGATCTGATTTTCAAATACAAAATTCCTCTGAATCATATAATTGACGATCAAACGTTCAGATTTAATCGGACGGTCCAAATTTGTGGATACAAAAAGCACCCATAAAAAACGGGTGCAGATACGGTTGCTAACCTCAGTCCCGGAAAACCAACAGAAACGAAAATCAGCACTGGGCTTTTAACAAAAATCTGCATCAAACGAATTATAGTGTTGTTGTATTAAATCCATACATCGCAATATGGACCTAGGCCATGCCATCAGGCCGATTCCACATAAATCAACTCCGGGCTTCCTCTTCTCCATTTTGCATTTTTAACAATAACTAGACCATAAATTCTAAGAACCATAATAAAAGTATAACTCCATTAAACCGGGCTTGCTTCAATGAACACATAAAAAAAAGGATTTAATTAGCACTCTTCTCGATCTGGTGTAGGTCACCGGAATCCATTTCTGCGCTTTTCTTCTTCGGCGTGAGCAATGGAGAGATCCAGTGCGTCGATCGCTTCAATTTTACTTATTGTCTCAATTTGTTGCCTCGTCAATCCGATCTTAGCTGCTACGTCCGGGTATTACTTTCCTTCTTTTCTGATACCGAATAACCTAAGTGTTTACCCGTTTGATCCTAATTTGCTTTTGTTTAATGCAACTTTGTAGGTATGGAGACGGCTACACCATTGTTGGCCGCGTTAAACCAGATAGTAAGTAGAGTTAATTTGAGATCCGGATATTTAAGTAATTTGCAAAAAAAAAAAAAAAAGAATGGATGTTTGGTAATTTCCCTACACAGAATGCTTGTAGTTTCTGGCAAATTTCTGATCAATCACCCCCTGATGTAGCAATTATGACCAAAATTTTAGGGAAGTCACCTCCAAATTGCGCCCCTGGTTCTGTAGTAGTATATAATGGTTTGATATCTCTTGCTGGGATCATGCAGCATGTACTATGTACAACCATCTTGTACTGAATTTATACTTTCTGGTACTGGTTGAATTTTTCAAACTCAATTCTCTGGTTCCAGTATCTAGTCAAAATTTTAACCAAGGCCAAAACGTTTGTTTATTAGTAAAAGACTAAAAGGTTTAACCAAGTTCATCCTGATAATTGATATTTTTCACATCTGTTTATTAGTAAATGTACCGCCATAGTTTTGATCATCACTAAATGGCAGGTATTTCAACAAAAGGATTTGGCCATTCTTCAAAATTTTCAGAAACCAAAGTGATACTTAATGGCGGTCAAAGGGTTACTTTTGTCAGACCAGATGGATACTTCTCATTGTATCCTTCTTTTCAACTAGTTTTGCTTAACTTTTCTGTAGCTAGCTAGTTTTGCATGTGTTACCATCAGAGCTACTACCAAACAAGCTTGATTTCGTCGAGTTGCAGGTTTTATTGAAAAACCATAATATTGAAAAAGTAAATAATTAGAGAAAATTTTGTGCTGCAAAAGGTTCAACCTTTGTTTGCCCACTACTGCAAGTCTTTTCGGATGTACCTTTTTCAATATAGTGTATCTTGATATAGTATGCTTTTGCCTTTTGACCTAGTAAATATTGTTTTATGTACTATGTATCATATGTTCTCCTTAACATATTCAAAATGTAGTCATGATGTACCCGCCGGAACTCATTTGATTGAAGTTTCTTCTATTGATTATATCTTCTCCCCGGTACTTAACCTCCCCTTTCTATCTGTTAAGGATATAAAATCAAGTTAAGATTTTAGGGTAAATAGTTGGTTAACATGCTATTAGAGCTGTTATGACTTCTGAGTGTGAATATTGCCAAGTATCTTTTATAAAATAATTTCCACCAAGGCTGCAAGTAATAATCTTGCACATGATTAAAACTCAAATGAGACCTATTCCGACAGGTTATTTCGTTAAATTGGTGTTACAAATGAGAGAATCGAAAGGTTAAAAATATAGTTTAGTAGTCCATGGCAGTTAGCAGCAATTAATCTGTCACAAAAACAACAACAAAGGCATGTCTTTTAAGTATGATTTATATAGGTATCTAAACACAGTACCATAATGTAATATGAATTCCACACATCAAAATAACAATTCTAAGCACAATAACAACATGCCATAAAGCAGCCTGGCTCTAACTGTCGAGTGTACCGAATTTGAAAATGTCAATGCCAAACCACTAAACTCCTTTATGCTGCTATTTAGAAGCTTGAAATGCATGTATGCATAGGACATCACATTTTTCAATTGTGACCATAAAGATTGACCGTCTACTCTTACACGTTCTTTTACCTCTTAAAATAGGTACGTGTTGATATAAGTGCAAGAAATCCTGGTAAAATTCAGGCAGCTTTGACAGAGAATAGGAGATCACTGAATGAACTTGTATTGGAGCCTATGAACGAGGAACGGTATTATGAGGTAGTTATGATTTTTTTTTTTTAATTTTGTCACTATAGGAGTTGTTAAAGTGTAGATGCCAAGAATTTTTAGTGCATGTGACCAGTACTCCAAAACATCTTGTTGTAATTTTCTTTTTGGTGGAAGCTGGGTATTTAAAGCACAAAAGCCCCAACTATGAAGAGAAATTGACAAAAATGACTGTTTTATACTCCTCGATTATACCAATTACCAAAGTCTGCAATTCAAGTTGATGCCCACTGTGCAGCTTTTTCTAACTGTTGGCATTACTTTTAGTTTTATTATAGAAGTTTGTCATTTGTTGATTCTTCTATAGTTTGAAATGGTCATAAAGCTGGTAGTCTGATTAAATGTTAAAAAGGTTTCAGGACTATCTAGTTTTCTCTTAAAAAAATAAACTGGGCCAACAACATGGAGTGCTGAAATTTCGTCTTACATAGCAGTACTCAACCTATAGCATTAATTATACAATGGTGTTTTTCCTACACAAAACCACTTGAATGTTGTCTGGAAGTTGAATAGTACTTTTGTTTCAAAGTTCTACTTGCATGACCATTTCTTTCTTTTCCATTTTGAATTGATATTTCAGATAAGGGAGCCTTTCTCAATAATGTCTATTGTGAAAAGTCCAATGGGACTCATGATCGGTTTTATGGTTCTTGTTATGTTTGTATTTCCCAAAATGATGGAAGGCGTTGGTATGTGATGTTAAACTTTTGTTTTAATTTTTATTCTATCACAGTTCCTCTTTTACTTTTGATATTTAAGTCTTCTGTGTTGCCTTCTTTTGGCTCTTAAAGAAAACTTGAGTTAATATAAGTTGACTGAATTGTTTGATGAAGAACAAAAAAATTGTCAAGGTTTAATGTCCCATAGCTATGACCACATATCTATACATAAATTTCTGAGGTAAGTCCGATGTTAAATGCAAAAATTGAAAAAATTCAGTATATTTATATGTAAGGGCAAATGCTATCTGCAATTTACGGGTTGACTGGTCCGTAATGGGTTCGTTGTATCCTTACGGGTTTTTTTTTGTCTGTCATTTGTTATGCTTTTTTTGCTGTACAGTTGTTTTGAATTACTTTTGTTGACTGGTTCAGACAGGTAACTTTTTCTTTCTGCCTTGAACAGATCCAGAAGAAATGAGGCAAGCACAAGAACAGATGAGACAACAAGGCATCCCATCTCTTTCAAGCTTGGTTGCTGGCACTGGCAGGAGCTAGTTTTCTAATTTTTGAAGTACACATGATAGACTTGTGAAATCTACATAGGCAGCATATTTGTTTAATGGGAAACTTTAGGCATTGCTCTTTTGTGTTTATTCTTGGTTCCTGAGATTAAGGGCCTTGATATTTTTTTTTTTTCAGTTGTCGTCCTTCAGTATGTTTATGTTGTTACTGATGATGTATGCTAGTTTTTGGTTTTTTCTGTTTATTGTGTTTGATGCTAGTATTCTAAATACCTGACATCATTTGCCCGTTATGTTGTTTTTAGAACATGGTTTGATGGTAAAGTTTATAAACAAGTTCCCTCAATTTTTATACGTTTCTTTAACTTGGTCATAATTTTTAGTCTAATGTTATTATTTTCATTCATTTACCTGTCTACAAGGTGTTATCATGTCTATGTACAAGTCTAAAAGATAGTATGTTAATCAATTTATCGGTAACTTTATACAATGGATCCTGTTATAGAGAACAGTAATTTTGTATTATTGACATACAAATAACTCTAGGAAGTTCCATGCTTCCACTTGTAAATTACTTCCCCAAATCCAGCTCATGATTTTCTAAGGATGAAAAGAGGACATGGGAATGCAGCACTTTTGAGGCCATGGCATCATTTGTAATGTACCCTGTTTTATTCCATTGAGAGAGAAACGGAAACCCATGCCAGTATGAGTATAGTATATGTGCCATCATACAAGAATAATTAATGCATGAAAGAGAGGATGTCGTTGGTATGTGCACAGAACAAACATGGGTGGAGAAAGCGAGACTGGAAAGAATAAAAAAATATTTCTCTGTTGGGCTAAAAATTAGCGCCGTTAATAAACATGACGGTTCATGTATAAAATAGGTTGAACATTGTTGAACATTTATGAAATGAACTATTTATTGGTCTTAGTTGAAATTCTTTTCAAGTTCAATTGTTAAAATTGAATTGGACTAATTGTGAGCTCAATGTAAAATTAAATGCAAATATGTTCAAACACCTAATAGATTAACCGAACTCTAACTTTCTCTTTCACAGAAAGAGAACTAAATTATTCGCACAAAGAAATCTAAGTTATTTGATACAGTGATGAAATAATTTTCGTTTAAAGAGGACTGTGCACTGTGCTGTTCAGAATTAGGTCCGCATGGTTAGCTTATGGATAAATAGTAGATATTATTCGATTATAAGATGAACTGAATATTAGTAGATAATTATGGACTTGATTTGATCATGGACTTCAACTCATTATCAGCGGGTTGAGCTGCACACAGACTGGAATCCATCCGTTAGCAGTCCTTCCAAAAGATCTATATTGTTTTTCGAAAAATCAAACCGACACAAAAATCTAATATGATTTGACTTGGATTCTATTTTAATGGAAGGAAAATGCTTCGGCGATATGGCAATCGAGACGCTCATCGATACCACTGGACGCCTTCAGTTCGGTTTATTTTGCACATTGTTATAGTTATTATGTACATTATTTTTGTTATTATGCACATTATTTTTGTAATTATGCAACTAATTGATTGAACGCTCGTCTGGATTGAATGGACGAATTCAGTTGCATTCAATTTGCACATTATTTTTGTTATTATACACATTATTTTTATTATCATTTAACTAACTGACTGAATGCTTGACTGAAAACGCTCGTACGAATTCAATGGACGAATTCATTTGCATTCAATTTGCACATTTTTGTATTTATTATGCACATTATTTTTGTTATTATACACATTGTTGTTGTTGTTGTTAAGCACATTATTTTTGTTATTGTTCATCTAATTGTATTATACACATTATTTAAACTATTATATATGTTATTTAAACTGTTATGCACATTATTTTTATTATTATGCATATTATTTTATCATGCATGTTATTTCGTTATGCATGATTATGCACGTTACGAACATTATGCATCACAATGTCACATTCATCCACAATTTAACTGGAAATGTTCGAGATTTTTTTTTTAAAAAAAAGGTAAGAAAGTAGCGGCATGTCATGTCCAATGTCAATTCGCCATATGACTTATTTCTTAAGAAGCCTTAACGAGTGGTCGCATTCATTTAGTAAAGTCAAAATAATGTCTCGTTTTATCAAAGATGTATAATTCGTACATTTATTACAGTCAAAATAATGTCGTTTTGTACCAAAGATTGGTGTAACGCGGATTGAAAAACATAAATTGGCAATAAATGTAGACATGATATTCGCAAGAGATAATAATTTAGCAACTTTTTTGGGTTAATTATGTTTTTATTTCAACAAAAGAAAATTAAAAAGTAATTACTATAAACCAGAAACGTCGAACTCACCTACCGATGGCGAATTTTAGTACATCCGTTTGTGAAAGGCAGGACATATTCATAATTTTCGTCATTAGAGAAAAAATTTATAATTTCTTTTTAAGAAGACAAAATGTTATATATTTTTAAATATATGTGATTATTTTAAAAATAGTTTGACATATCATATAAATATACAAAACTTTTTGCAAAAAAATTTCGAGCCTGCAAAAATTACGTCTTATTTTGATGTTGCATAGCACCATGCAGTGTACTTTTTTAATTCGTTCGATTGTATTGAGATTTGCGCAAATTTTTTCTTAAAAATCCTTCTTGTAATATCAAATGGTTCATCATCTCTAGAGCACCTATGACCTTAAATATATAACAATAAAATAGTGAAGAAAATTTGTCAACAATAAATAAATTTAATCACTCTCACAAAATAGAAAATTGCGAAGTTTGACAGATACATTTAACCAAGGTATTAATCAATTTGGAAGTTTGAGGGGGATTTTCGTAAAAAAAGTCGAGAACTAAATGCAAAATATGACTTTAGTAGATAATACGAAGACTATAACAGAGGATGTTTTCGCTGTCTCGTTGTATATAGTTATGAAGAATTAATATGTTTTACAATTTTAAAAAAAAACATAAGTTTGTACAAAGAAAAAAAGAAAAGAATAAGAATTTAAGTTTACAATTCTCTAAGCCGGGTCTACATCCAATTTATGTGTTGTACATCAACCAATATCGCAGAATATTCAATGAATTGCTTTCTTAAATGGATAATGTTTCGTAAATATCACATTTGATATCAACTATCGATACTGATGTTATTATGCATCTTTAATTGAGTTATCGTGCACATTAATTGAATTATTATACATGTTATAACTATTTCATTACAAAAAATAGCGTGCATAATAACTCAAATAATGTGCATGATAACTCAACTAAATATGCATAATAAAATCGATAACATGTATAACTATTTCATTACAAAAAATAACATGCATAATAATTCAAATAATGTGCACGGTAACTCAACTAAAGGTGCATAATAAAATCGATATCAATAATTGCTATCAAATATAGTATCTACGTATCAGCTCCCTTCTTAAATAATTATTATAATTTGCACGTGATATTCATACGTCATTTTCCTCAACTATTATTTAATTGCGTTGACTAGTTTCCATGTACATGTAGGCCTGTCAATTGTGATCTGTTTGGATCATTTTCGTTTCGTTGCATCCTAATGAAACGAAAAACGCAACAAAATTGCATTTCGTTAGGTCCATTATACGATCGACGAAATATTTTTTTCTTGCGTTCGATACATGATACGAAAAAGACAGAGCAACCTTCCGTTTTCGTTTTGTTCGCTATTTTCGTTTACCCATTCTATAAATAAGTAATCGTATGACTTTTCTGGGCTAGACGCCTAGACCAATAGAAAATAAATGAGAGAATATTGACTAAAGGAGGGTTATCATTGGCTGAGCCGGGTCTACACAATATTTGTTATTTTATTCCAAATTTTCTGTGTACTTTTCAGAACGACGCAGGGAAGAATCACATATTGAAAGAGAAGAAGAAACACAGATTGAAAGAGTTGACCGTTCAAAAATCGTTTGACTGTTTAAAAATATAGAACGGCAACGCAACTAGATTTTAATTTCGTTACCTTAACGAAACGAAAACGAAAAAAAACAAAAATTCGTTTTAGAAACGAAACGCAAACGGGAGAGTGTCTTTTCGTGGTCGTTGACCACATTAGACACCCATATGTACATGTGATAAATTCTCAGCGTTCAAATTGGGCAGTCATGGCGGATCGGGGCCGCATTTTTTTTATCGCGATACAGTTCGGACGATCATAATTTATAAATAATAAACGGTTGTGATGTGATTCAAAAAATCTATATTTTAAAATTTAATTTACACAAATTTTAATGTAATTGGATGCTTCATATTCAATGAGCAAGACATGGATGCTTCATTTTCACTGAGTTTTTGAATCCGCATCTCTCATGCGAAAACGTTGCTCTTAACTAAAAGATTAAAGCTAATTTGTCTTGTTTTATATTCCAATTTTTACTTAGAGAAAAATAATATTTTTAGGAAAAAGGTGAATGATAATAATAAAAGTAACCTATGTTTCTATTTTAGGCATGCACTTAGGGCATATGTCGTAATTCGAATTCTCTGTTATATATACAAAATTCATATTTATTTGAATAATTTGTATATAATTCATATGGCGTGGCATGTTTTAATTAGCAAATCAAGATGATGTGAAAAAAAATTCCCCCACTAATATATCGTTTATTTTATATTGTTTCTAGATTTCAACTTTCATCGAGGAAAATAATAGCAAGTAACACGTATTTTCTATTTGAGACATGTATCTGAACCTGTGTTATCCCGGTGCTTTAGATTTGCAGTTGAATTCGTATCGGGTGCGAATCCGGTGCGGGTGCGGCACGGGTTCGCACCCGGTGCGCCACGTGGCGAACTGAGTTATTTTATTCGGTCAAGATACGGGTTGGGTGCGGCTTGCCCGATTCTGTCCAGTTCAACGTAGGCCACAGAAGATCCACGAAGCACTTTTTTGGCAAAAATTCTTGCTCCATCCGAGATTCGAACTTGGGACTATGCTCCTTTCCTCCAAACTCTCATCCACTACATCACACAAGTGTTTGTGTCTATATTGTTATCAATAAAAATATATACAATCAATCAAGTGATATAAAAAAAGAAAAAAAGTTGTGCATTAAAGAAGAACAACTCTTTGGTATTAAAGAACAAATATTTATTTATACTAAATTTTTTTATTATGATATATTAGATTAATTTTTTCAATTAAAATTTAATATATATGGCCGCACCCGTATTCTTGATATTTTAGAATTGCTGTATCGCCGCACTCGTATCGTACCAGATACGATACCCGCACTCGCATTGGTGCAACATAGATCTGAACAGTGTCGGATGCAGCAAGGATCAGGATTCAGCTGCATCTCTCTAGATTTTGAAATATTAGCATTAATATATATGTCGATGTGTTGGATCCCTCTGATTGCTGCCTATTTGGTTGGATCTAGTACATAAAGAAAAAGAAAAAATTGTTACTGTCTGCTTGGTTAGATTAGAAATCGTCACCGGCGCACGCTGCGCCTCCAGATTTGTGCCTTCGTCGTCCGCCTCGTGCCCTCGACCAATTGACGCTCGTGCTAGCCGATGCCATTCAGTCCTCCGATCTGACTCCTTTCCAGTCTCCTCCTCCCCTTCGATCAATATTCAGTAATTAGTAAAACAATAAGTTTTAATTCTATCAGTTCGGTCTAGGTTGATACTTGGTGCATTTGAGGAACATGTTAGAAAATGGAACAAGGCCATAAGCTCCTTTGAGAAAAATATTTGTGCTTCAAATTCATGGCACAATGAAGCGGAAAGAAATTGTGCTGCTTTGATGAATGAAAGATAAAATATTCATGTCGTGGTAGAGAGACAAAGTGTTAGACAAGATATGAAATATGACAAATGACTAGAGGCAACTCTATCTGTAGTTTGACTAATTTTGAAGCAAGATTTGACATTTCGCAAGCACGACGAGTGGCGAAAGCAAGGTTTGGCATTTCATGCCAAACGAACATTACTAATTTGTATTATTTTCGTGTTAATCTGTTTTACACGATTATTGATATGCAATTGAAAAAGCTTAATGAAATATTAACAAAAATGAATAGTGAAATTCTTATTTGCATGTCGCGTTTGAATCTGAAGAATTGTTTAACAAACATAGGTTGATTCAATTGACTCAACTCTACCCCTATGATTTCAATGAATTCGAGCTTTCTATCCCAACGAGTCAATTGGAGAATTATTATATGGATGTGCAAGATGATAGAGATTTTTTGGAAGTAAATAACTTAGGTGAACTTTCTCAAAAGATGGTGGAGACGAATATACATGATGGTTATCTCTTGGTTTACAAGTTGGTGAAATTGAGTTTGATATTACTGGTGACTACTGCTAATATTGAACATGTATTTTCGGCAATAAATTTGATGAAAATTGAATTAAGAAATAAAATGGTAGATAAATGGATGAATGATTATTTGATTACTTTCATTGAGAGAGATTTCAGCTTTATTAGCATGGATAAGGAAAAAAAATATGCAAAAGTTTCAAAATATGAATTCTCGTAAAGAATTTTTTTCTTCATTAGCTTAATCATCTATTATTATTATTTTGTTAGTTTTTAATATGTAAAATGAGAAAAAAATTCATTGACAGATTATGAGATTATCTATTATTTTGACTTGTTATTTTAATATATTTTATTAAGTAACGATGTATGCTTTATTTTTTATTTGACATCAACTAGCTAATGGGTTTGAAGTTTGAATTTGATAAGATATTACAATTCAATTATCGAACTTTTCTGACAAAAATCATGCATCCGCCATTGTATCCGAGGTTAAAATTATTTTGATTCACCTACTAAGAATAATACGTGTCATATGTAAATTTCGTGTTGTATACGAGATCCATATTTATTTGAATAATGTGGAGGTAATTTAGATTGATGTGACATATTTTCATTAGCAGATCAAAATAATGTGAAAAATTGTGTTGTACACTAGTAGACCATTTATTCTTTATTTATATTCCATGTTTTACTTATAGAAACTTAATAATAAAAGTAATGCATGTTTTCTATCTAAGGTTAGGGTCAATTAATTTTGTTCTGATGCGCCTACCAAAGTATAAAAATATAGCATATGTTGTATGTGAATTTCGTGTTAATTAATTCATATTTATTTGCATAATTTTTACATAATGCATATGACATTGCATATTTTAATGCAGATTAAAATTTATGTGAAAAAAAATACAGCCGCCACTAACATATAGTTGATATTGTTCTTAGATTCCAACTTTCATGGAGAGAAAGTAATAACAAATTAACAATAATTAGTGATGTTCAAATGGTTTGGTTTTATTTGGTTTTTAATCGAACCAATAAATTTTGGATTAAATAGTTCGGTTTTTCGGTTTAAATGGACTGGTTCGGTTAATTTTTTTGAATTACTTCGATTTTTTTTCATATGTTTTTCGGTTTGTAGTTTTCAAAACTGATTAAATCGTACCCACCGAATTTATTGATGTCTTGAGATTTAAAATTAAATTTTTTAATTGAATATTTTGAAAACATCGAAATATTTTGTATGAAATTGATTAATTGCACAATGTATGTAATGTAAAAATTGATATCTATCTTGAAAACTTAATTTTATGTAGTTATTTAATTTATTTGTGTATGTTTATATTTTAAATTTATTTTGGTTCAACCAAACAAACAAAATATCACTTCAGTTTTATTGGTCGGTTGATTCGGTTGACAAATATAATTCGATTAATTCGGTTATATTTTTAAAACCGATTTTTTTTTAATCTGCTTAATTTATTTTGTTTTTAATCGAACCGACCGTTTGAACACAACTAACAATAATAACACATGTTTTCTACTTGAGGCATATTTGGAATTAATGATAACATATGTCGTATTTGAATTCCGTGATTATACGAAATTCATACTTATAGGATAATGTGTAATCATGGAATTCGTATTTGTTCGGATGATTTGTACATAATTTATACGATGTGACGTATTATCATTAGCAAACCAAGATGATGCGAAGGAAAAACCGTCTCGTACTGACAAATCATTTATCTTAAGATCATTTTTATCTCTGAAATTGTTGGAGTTTCTAAATTATTGTCATATCAATTTTAGAAATTTAATTTTTCTCTAGTTTCTAAATTCTCTATCTCTAAAATTGAAAAGTTAGAGTTTTTAAATTGTCACGTTAGCAAATATTATCAATATTATGGGAGACCGATCAATTTTAGCGAATGATTAAGCCACGTCAGAGTTTATAAACTCTAAAGCATAGTTGCTAAATAAGAAACTCTTGAGCAAAATTTCTAAATAAGAAACTCATTTACATCCCTAAAATTCATTTAGAAACTGTAATGTCAGATTAGAAACTCTAAGAGTTTCATGGATGAAGATGCTCTTAGAGCATCTTCATCTCTGAAACTCTTGGAGTTTCTAAACTATTGCCATATCAATTTTAGAAATTTAATTTTTCTTTAGTTTCTAAACTCTACATCCCTAAAACTGAAAAGTTAGAGTTTCTCAATTGCCACGTCAGCAAATATTACCAATATTATGAGAGACCGATCAATTTTAGTCAATGATTAAGTCACGTCAGAGTTTATAAACTATAAAGCATAGTTGCTAAATAAGAAATTCTTGAGAAAAATTTCTAAATAAGAAACTCATCTACATCCCTGAAACTCATTTAGAAACTGTCACGTCAGATTAGAAACTCAAAAAATTTCAGAAATGAAGATGCTGTTAGTTACTTCTATTTTCCAATTTTCACTGACAATATTTTTTTTTCCATGCAAGTACTTTTACTTGAACTATAGACATGAATTTATAGATGCAGATGATGCATAATGTCGAACATGATGGAGTCAGAATTTTAGATTGGCGGAGGTCGAGATTCAAAAGTTCAAAATCTAATTTTTTACGATAATACTATGATGAATGAGTGATATTTTTTATCATTATTATTTATGAAAATATTCTAAAATACATTAGTGTATATAAAACAGAAGATTTGAGTACTATTTTTTTTCAGATTGCGGATGAATAAGAATTTCTTTGTGGTTTCATACAGTAAATATATATGGGCAAAAATTTAGGTACATTTGGGTACAGTGGCCGAGCCACATGCATCTGGAGATGCAACTGACTCCCCTGAATTTTTTTTTAAAAATAATCATATATATTACATTTAAAAAAAATGATCATATATTTGAATTTTTTACAAACGACCATATAAGATAGTATTTTTAAGAATAATCATCATTTCGATCCCTGAAAAAATCGTAAATCTTGAACCCCCTGACGAGAATCCCGAATCCGACCCTACCTGAATACACTGGATACTCCATTCAATCCACATATCATTCAATTCATAAAGATTGACAAAAAAATTCTATCTTAACAAAGTAAAAAAAATCTACATCAATCTTGATGAACTAAACGGTATGAGATTTAACGAAGTATTTAGTGTACTCAGTGAATGATGTATCTAAATTTTTGGCAAATATATATATACTCACTTTGACTTTGAGAAAAATGCTTGTTTGAGGTAGAGGCAAAGTCGCCAATATTGAATTGTGTATATTGTTGGAATTTCATGTGTAAGTTCAAGAGGACGAAAATTAAATTATTTTGCCTCTATTTAACTCAATACACAAATGATCTTATTTATATAACAATTGCAAGCAAGAATACACTATGACATTTCATCGAACACCTCTTGTGCATCAACAAAACAGAAAATAACACATTTATTTCTTGCACAAGAGTGGATAAAAGATTATACCTAAAGAGATTGTCAAATCTCTTCGTAGAGAGGAGTCGATTCCTCTTCTAGGTCTCTTGGAAACCGTCGTCTTCCTTCTTCGGCCATGGAAGCACCCTTGTCTCTTGGTTCACCTTGAACCTAAACAACAACCTAAAGCATCCTTAGATAGATGGATGTAGAGGTTAGAGCTTAGATCCAACCACCTAGATCTTCAATCTTCAATTAAACAAGCTATTTCATTTGGTGGCTAAACCTTGCAAGAGAAGGGAAAGAAGAACAATGAAGTTTTTCTTTCTACACACAAGAGAGGAGAAATAAGGGTTACTATTCACGGATTACTATTTATCCCACTATAGCAAGAGAGAGAAAAAATCATTTTTCATCTCAAACATACCCCTTTATATAGCCAAGCCCTAGGGCAACACTTGTGTTAATTATTTACACAAATGGCTATGATTATTCTCTTGTTATTCTCTAATCAAATTTTGCAAGGATTTAATTTATGAGTAAATAATATTACTATATTATTCTAATATGAATTAATTTATTATTCTTATAATGCTCTCAAACATTATACAAAATAATATCCACATATATTCTCATAAATTTATTTTATGATCTAAGCATGTCATTTTACATGACATATTACTTTAACATTTTATACATGCATTTTAACTCATACATTGTGAGATTAAATACATCATTCAAAATGTAAAATACTTGTTGTTTCTGTTCAGTTGGTGTGACCTTACAGAGGATCTACGTCATCTTGGGATATAATATAAAATACTTTATATTATGGACTATAAGAGGTTCTATCACTACATTATAGTCTCCCAAACGACATAGTCATTACGTGCTTGATCCACTTAATTCGTGTCTATCCTTGTCTCATGATATTTTAAATAATATGCAAAATAGGATCGTGTCATTTTTGCATTATATTCTTTTCTTGGTCTCTCAAGTAAATTATAAGTATAACTACATCAGTTATATTGCATGCAATATAATTTCATTTTACCAAGGGGGCCAGTAATATCATAACTCAAATAATTGAGGGACAATAATAATATTGACATATAAATTTCTCCCGCACAAGTTGTACATAACGAATTACTATATTATTCCAATCATTTGAATGGACTTTAATAGTAATCACATTATATAATTCTCATGTGAAAAACTTACATGTCTCATATATAAGATTCAAAGACACATTGGAAACATTAATGACACAAAACTAATCCATATAATGCTCAATCTAGTTAGGTCATGTTCAGTATATAAAGAATAACCATTTTATATACTCATGTCATTGAATGATAATCACTTATCAACATTTATAGAACTACAATGTACTTTCAATTGACATGACAATCTTCATGGTAAATAATGTTTCCTTTAATTACCACGATTGTGAACATATTTAAGATTATATGTTTTCATCTAAAGAGTTCTATGGTTCAAGACCATGAGCATCTTCTTGAACGCTTCTAAAGATATAACATATCAATCTCAAGGAACATAAATGTATAATAACATTTAAAATCATAAACAATTCATAAATTCGTTATCAAAAAGATAACTTTCAAAACACACAACCTTCAGTCTCCCACTTGTTTTTAAAGTTTCTTATATGCATAAACTCTAAAAAGAGATAACCCTTTCAATTTAGTTTTCAAGCCATTCTCCATGATCTTGTAGAATCATGGACTCGAAATGAATTTCGTTCTTGGCTTACAATAAAAGCGTTTTTTCAAGGAATCGGCTATGTTGCTGTTTGTGTCTACCCATATTAATATAATTTTGACTTTGTCTATAAAGTCTCGAGTCACGAAGTACTCTCTATCATGTACTTTGTCTTGTGATGTGATATTGGCTCCTTGATTTGCATAATAGATGCACTATTGTAGCAAAACAATTCCAAGGATCCTTCACAGGATAAGACAACACTAAGTTTCTTAGGATATTTTTTTATCCATTCTTCTTTGCTTGCCTCTGCGACCGCCATGACTTCCGCTGAGGTGATTGAGTTTGTCATAGTTGATTACTTCCAACTATGCTAACTCACTTCACCACCAATTAGAAGAAGGACGTATTCAGATTGATCATCTGGATTAGTTATAAAACTAGCATCAGTGTAGTCTTCTACAATGAGCTCTCTTTGACCACCATAGACAAGAAACTTATTCTTGGTCCTTGTTAGGTACTTAAGAATATTCTTGTCTGCAGTCCAATAATTAGGACTAGATGAAGTCTAATGATAACTTGTCATTCTTATAGCATACCCGACATCCAGTCTGCAAGCCATAACATACATGATGCAATCTATGACTGATTCATAGGAAACATTCTTCATGCATTTTATGTCTTTGTGTGTTGTGACAAATTGTAACTTGCTAAATTGCACAACACTTTTATTGTCACATTTTCCTTCTTGAAATTTCTCATACGGAATATTTCCAAGATTTTGTCAATTTAAACTTTTTAACTTAGGCCAATGAGCTTGTGAGGACTATCTCTATATATCTTAATCTCTAAGACATATTGAGCCTCATTCATGTCTTTCATTGAAAAAACATTATTTTCAATGAGCTCTTTGTTTGCTCCATCAAAGATATTTCATTCTACATTAACAATATGTCATCGACATGCAAGATCTAGAGCTACATATGACTCCCACTAACCTTCTTGTATACTCAAGGTTTTTCCTTGCTTTGAATGAATCCATGAGTTTTAACCTCTTCATCAAAGCGCTTGTTCCACATTCTCAATGTTTGCTTCAAGCCATAAATGGCTCTTTGAAGCCTGCATACTTTGTTGTTGTTCTTTGGATCATCAAAATCTTGATGTTGTAACATGTACACATCCTCATCTATCTTACCATTTAGGAAAGTTATTTTGAAATCCAATTGACAGATTTCATAATCCTAAAATGCATCAATACCTAGCATAATCTGAATAGATTTGAACATGAAAACTTGTGAAAAAGGTTTCGTCATAGTCAATCTCTTGAATTCGACTAAAACCTTTCATTACAAGTCTTGCCTTGTTTTTCATGTTACTATTCATGTCCATCTCTCTTTTAACAACTCATTTGTTATTAATGAGTTTATTTCCTTAAGGAAGATCTATCAAGTTCTACACTTGATTGCAATACATGAATTTTATTTCGAATTATGGTTGTCTGCCGTATTTTCTTTCCATTGCTTCTTCATAGGTCGAGGGATCTTCGGTATCCATTACCAAGACTTCATGAAGACCCATATAAAAATCAGGTCTTCCTCTTTCCCTTGTTGACCTTTCTAAGCTTACTATGTTCTTGCAACTCCTATTGAGCTTCTTCAACTTCTTTCACAATTTATTGTGAATTTGGTTCTTGCTCGGGTCGAGTTAAACGAACACTTGGTGAGAGGTATAAGTCTCTTCAACAAACTTTTGTGAAGCGTGACTGTTTGTACTCCCACTGATCAAAGAAACTTTATGTGACATTTCATGACCATCTTGAATGCTATCATTCATCTCATGATCACTTGCGGATCCTCTTGAGTTTTCTCAAGTGTTATCCTATTGCCATTGCTTTTGATTCTTTTGAGAAATTTCTTCTCTAAGAATACTGCACCATTCTTAACTAATATAATATTCGCTAACTTGTGCCAAAAGTTGTAACCTTTTTATTTTGGATCTTTCCTGAAGAAGCATTTATCTATTTTGAATTTTAGTTGACATCATACGCTTGACGTATGACTCACAATCCAAAACTTTGAGAAAAATATATGTTGGATGGTTTGCCCATCCAAAACTAATGTGGAGTTTTCTCAATGGATTTTGATGGAACAATATTTAGTGTGTGAGCTGATGTTTGGAGTGCGTGACCCAAAAATTACAAAGATAGCTCTGTTTGGTACATCATTGAACGAACCATATCAATCAAGGTTCGATTCATTCTCTCAGAAACACCATTTCACTGCAGTGTTCTGGGTGAAGTGAGTTGTGGTATGATACCACACTCTTTCAAGTATGTATTAAACTCATTACTCAAGTATTTGTCTCCACGATCAATTCGTAGGATTTTAATTCTTTTGTCAAGTTGATTTTCTACTTCATTCTTGTACTCTCTGAATTTTTCAAAGAATCCATTCTTATTCTTCATAAGATACACATAGTCATATCGACTATAATTATTTATGAAGATAATGAAGTACCTATAATCAACTCTTGCACTCTTATTTATAGGACCACATACATCGAAAATGTATGAATTCCAATAAGTTGTTTGTCTTTACACCTTTACCATTTAACGATGATTTGGTCATCTTTCCTGTTAAACAAGATTCACATTATTGATTACAAGCATGAATAAACTATTCCCATATAATGAGCAAAGAGATGTGACTCACACAACTCTTGCTTATTTATGGCCTAACAACGAATTCATGTTGAGTAGTTAACAGACATGAACAAGTCATTTCCACATAATGAGTAGAAAGATGTGCCTCACACAACTCTCACTAATTCATGGCTTAATAACAAAGTCACGGTTGGTAGTTAACAAGCATGGATGAGTCATTTCCACATAATGAGCAAAGAGATGTGCCTCACACAACTCCCACTCATTTTTGGCCTAATGACGAATTCATGCAATTTTCACAATTTCTAGCAATTAAGATCACACTCATGTTTATTCTCAATTACTAGCTTAAAGTGGATAAAATGTGTTGCTTGTTTATATGGCCAGGACATAGTGCCATAAAAAGTGTTTTATTCGTATGTGACATCTTGAGTATCTTGTTATTGACATTCAACATATGTTTATCCTTAACTAAACAAAGTATCATTTATTAGAAATGATAGCATTTGTATAAACATGATAAACATCCTTTAAATTTAAATATAAACCACTAGACAATTGTAAGTTGAGGGTGCCGAGTATAATCACATATATACTTGCACCATTACCAACTTTCAACACAACCTCTCATTTCGAGAGTGATCTTTTATCCCTCAGTGCATTCACATTATAAATTAAGTGAGCACAGGATTCAGTATCATTACCAAATCTTGCATCATCGTACTAAATTTAAATTTAGTTCAATAACAAGTATGCATTGGGATGCTTGCTTTCAACCTTTGCCTATATCCAAGTCATTCTTGTACTTGGGACAATTCATTTTGAAATGTCCCTTCTCGTGGCAATAGAAGCGCTCTATGTTAGAGTTTGGAGAGTCCTTCTCCTTACTTCTCTTGGAGGTACTCTCTTGAGCTCCTCCATCCTTTGACATTGAGTAAGAGATGCATCTTACTTGTCTTGCTCTTTCTATTGCCTTTGTTCTTAGCAATTATCTTGTTTTTTGATACGATAGTTAAGACATATTTCTCATTTGTCCTTTTTTATGTCATTAGTAAAGGGGTGTTTTATAACCATAGAAAACAAATTAGGAGATATAGACAGTTATAAAATTCATTAAGGGTATATCGTTGTTCATGAATACGAATTTGTACTAACAAAATATTTAAAGTTTGTCCGTTTTGTTAGTCACACAAGACTCCTTTCATATAAATAGACCTCATCCAAATATTTGTCAAGGTAGGTAATCTTACCAATCATAAACTTTTAAGTAAAACTTAACCTTATGACTCTTGTCGTTTTCATTAAGAAAGAATAATTCAACTTCTTAATAAAACTCTCTTTCCCAAAACCCAAGCCTAGATCTTGGTGATTTGTTAAGAAAACTCATTTTATTGGACAACAAGAATGAATGAGTTATTTCCACATAATGAGCAAAAGATGTGCCTCACACAACTCCCCTCATTTTTGGCTTAATAACTAATCCATGCAAGTTCCACGATTTCTAGTAATAAGAGTCACACTCATGCTTATCTCCGACTACTAGCTTAAAGTAGATAAAATGAGAAGAAAAGACACTCTTACATTTTTCATGGACATAGTGAAAATATGACTTTTGATAATTTTGGTAGGGCATGTATTCATCCAAACAATACTTAGCCTAACAATACAAATTATCTAACATATTCATAAAATAAATAAGCTGCGTGGGTTGTATGGCTTCCGCTTGCATTCTTGTAGCTTCACCAATCATCTTCAGAAGGAATACATCTAAGCTACTAAAACCCACCAAATTTTCAATCTACTTTGAAGCTATTCTAAAGCAAAATGAAAAGTACATCTAGAATAACTCTAATTTAAAATCCTATGTGATATGCAAGCCAAGAATGAATTAATACATGAATGACAACCTAACATCATTGCCATAATTTAATTATTACAATTAATTAATAATGACACTTTAGGCCGCAATTACACACATTCATACACATCATTCATTACAACACACAAGGCATTGGAAATCTTGAGCCATACAAACCCACAATCCTCCTGCAAAACAGGGTTAGTATACAAGTATAATCTCACTGCACTATTCAATCTTGTTTAGTTATGTCCATATCTCTCAAGTTATTATTTCATCTAAATTATTTTAAATCCCAAAAATAATCTCAATAGAATAAACATTTATCAATTAAATGTCATTCCCTATTACTTTTAAGTTATTCCCACATGACGAGCAAAGAGAAGTGCCTCACACAACTCTTACTCACTTATGGCCTAATAACAAAACAAGTCATGCTTGATTGTCTTTTTAGAAAGTCAATTATTCAATAGAACAAACATTTATCATTTAAATGTTATTCTATATGATTCATTTAAGAATCTTCAATATTCTCTAATGACTTTTAGAAAACATAAATTGACTTGTTTGTTCTTAATCAACATTATTGTTAATTAAAATTTTAAAATTTTAATTCTATCACTTTCAATCATACTTGGATGAGTTCTAACACAATATTTTTTTACAAAACAAATCATTGTGCAACAATAAATTTCACAAAAATGAAATTTCAGAAACTGTTTCCAGTTTCAACCTGCTGCGCACCAGTCAGTGTTTTCTATGTCAAAAAATGTGTCTTTCGAATTAAAATTCAAGCCATACATTTCTGAAAACTAGATGTAAGTACCTTTCTATATGTATAAAGATATCCAGAAAATAGTTAACAATTTGTGAGAAAAACATATTTTAACCCAGGATTCCAGATCTGAAAAACAGATTGTTGTCACCTCTGTAGTTTGTAACTTTACATAAAATCCGTAATATTTTTGTATTACAAAATATAGTTTTCTAGAAACAAAACTTCATCATCTTTCTAATGATAGGTAGCATACACGAATCCATTCATCCAAATTTGAGATATGCTATTTTGAATCTCAACAAAACAGAAAACTGGACACAGAAAATCCAGCACTGTACCCATTTTTCTTATTTTTGTTTACCTTAATAAAACGGTTTAAACTCCTCATTTTATTTTAGAATCTTTATCCACACATCATAAACTAATGTAGGAATTTTTAGATTCACAAAAATCGTGATTCAAAAATTACCAAAGTTATTAAATGTCTTAAGAACCCAAAAGCGACAGATTTATGAACAAAAACTTGAGAGATAAGTAACTAAACACTTGTGCACTTAATTTAGCACTAATTAAATAGTCTAATTGCTATAAAATAAGCCTAAACTCTGATACCACTGTTGAGATTTCATGTGTAAGTTCAAGAGGACGAAAATTAAATTTTTTTGCCTCTATTTAACTCAATACACAAATGATCTTATTTATATAACAATTGCAAGCAATAATACACTATGACATTTCATCGAACACCTCTTGTGCATCAACAAAACAGAAAATAACACATTTATTTCTTGCACAAGAGTGGATAAAAGATTATACCTAAAGAGATTGTCAAATCTCTTCGTAGAGAGGAGTCGATTCCTCTTCTAGGTCTCTTGGAAACCGTCGTCTTCCTTCTTCGGCCATGGAAGCACCCTTGTCTCTTGGTTCACCTTGAACCTAAACAACAACCTAAAGCATCCTTAGATAGATGGATGTAGAGGTTAGAGCTTAGATCCAACCAAGGGGCCCAGTAATATCATAACTCAAATAATTGAGGGACAATAATAATATTGACATATAAATTTATCCCGCACAAGTTGTACATAACGAATTACTATATTATTCCAATCATTTGAATGGACTTTAATAGTAATCACATTATATACTTCTCATGTGAAAAACTTACATGTCTCATATATAAGATTCAAAGACACATTGGAAACATTAATGACACAAAACTAATCCATATAATGCTCAATCTAGTTAGGTCATGTTCAGTATATAAAGAATAACCATTTTATATACTCATGTCATTGAATGATAATCACTTATCAACATTTATAGAACTACAATGTACTTTCAATTGACATGACAATCTTCATGGTAAATAATGTTTCCTTTAATTACCACGATTGTGAACATATTTAGGATTATATGTTTTCATCTAAAGAGTTCTATGGTTCAAGACCATGAGCATCTTCTTGAACGCTTCTAAAGATATAACATATCAATCTCAAGAAACATAAATGTATAATAACATTTAAAATCATAAACAATTCATAAATTCGTTATAAAAAAGATAACTTTCAAAACACACAACCTTCAGTCTCCCACTTGTTTTTAAAGTTTCTTATATGCATAAACTCTAAAAAGAGATAACCCTTTCAATTTAGTTTTCAAGCCATTCTCCATGATCTTGTAGAATCATGGACTCGAAATGAATTTCGTTCTTGGCTTACGATAAAAGCATTTTTTCAAGGAATCGGCTATGTTGCTGTTTGTGTCTACCCATATTAATATAATTTTGACTTTGTCTATAAAGTCTCGAGTCACGAAGTACTCTCTATCATGTACTTTGTCTTGTGATGTGATATTGGCTCCTTGATTTGCATAATAGATGCACTATTGTAGCAAAACAACTCCAAGGATCCTTCACAGGATAAGACAGCACTAAGTTTCTTAGGATACTTTTTTTATCTATTCTTCTTTGCTTGCCTTTGCGACCGCCATGACTTCCGCTGAGGTGATTGAGTTTGTCATAGTTGATTACTTCCAACTATGCTAACTCATTTCACCACCAATTAGAAGAAGGACGTATTCAGATTGATCATCTCGATTAGTTATAAAACTAGCATCAGTATAGTCTTCTACAATGAGCTCTCTTTGACCACCATAGACAAGAAACTTATTCTTGGTCCTTTTTAGGTACTTAAGAATATTCTTGTCTGCAGTCCAATAATTAGGACTAGATGAAGTCTAATGATAACTTGTCATTCTTATAGCATACTCGACATCCAGTCTGCAAGTCATAACATACATGATGCAAGCCATAACAGCAACATAGCCAAGAAAAAAGAAAAAGAATTTCAATTTTGAATAAGCATTTCAATTAAAAATTATATTGGGTTTCATTTTCATGGGAGTATTATTTTTTTAACGTTTGCTCGTCACGCCTATCACAACCCTCATCCTTTTTCGAATTTGGGACTGACTATGTTGAAACAACACAGGCGAAGTTAAGGAATGCAACAAAGAAACTTCCCAAGAGGTCATCCCTTGGTGCATGCTCTTTGCAGATGATGTTGTCCTAATGGACGAAAGTAAGGTAGGAGTAGATAGAAAGTTAGAGTTGTGGAGGAAGACTTTAGAATCGAAAGGTTTTAGACTTAGTAGGCCAAAAATTGAGTATATGAAGTGCGAGTTCAGTGGCGTTCGATCAGAAGATGAAGATGTCAGTTTAGATGGACAAGTAGTGCCTAGAAAAATACCTTTCGGTATTTGAGATCGATGCTACATAGACATATAGTGATGGTGGGATTGATGAAGATGTTAGTCATAGAATAAGAGCGGATTGAATAAAATGACGACAAGTATCTGGCATCCTATGCGACAAGAAGATCCCACAAAAGTTGAAAGGCAAGTTCTATAGGACGACGATCAGACCCGCAATGTTGTATGGTGCAGAATGTTGGGCTACTAAAGGGCAACACATACAAAAGATGAGTGTGGCAGAGATGCGCATGTTACGGTGAATATGTCAGCATACAAGAAGGAATCTTATTAGAAATGACGATATATGTGACAAGGTCGGAGTTGCATCGATTGAAGAAAAACTTGTTCAACATCGTTTGAGATGGTATGGACATATCCAACGGAGGCCTTCTGATGCACCGGCACGTAGTGGAGTTTTAAGCCGCGTCGAAAATACGAGAAGAGTAGGAATCGATCGAAATTGACATGTAATGAAGTTGTAAAAAGGGATTTAAAGGCATGGAATGTCTCCAAAGAGTTAGCACCGGATAGGAGTGCATTGAAGTTAGTGATTCCCGTACCAAAATCGTAACAAACTAAAATTTTGAAGTAGTGTTATAATTGTACGACTATAGTCCACGACGTAGAACACTAATATAAACTTATGATTGGTAGAATATATTATTATTATTATTATTATTATTATTATTATTATTATTATTATTATTAGCATTGTTATTATTTCTATACTTTTATTTTTATTATTATTTTACTATTTATTATATTATTATTATTATTATTTATATTTTTCATTTCTAATCTATTTCAAAATATTTGAAAATAAAGATTTTGTTGTTGTTGTATTTCAAAAAAGAGAAAACTACTTAACAACTCACAAGGAAAATCAATCTCCTTCAAGAAAAGTGATTGTTCTGGCACGAGATAAACCAGATAAACAACAAACTAGATGATAGATAATGTTAATCTCTTTTTTAGATAAGAACTCCAAACGAAACAACTGAGTTTACGCATCGCTTGAAGCAAGAACCAAATTGAGATAAGTAGATGAGATGACTCAGTATACTTCACGATTTGTGGCATTGAGTATTGGAGGCAAATATCTTCATGTGCATTTTTTTTTTACATCAGAGGTCTCAATTTGAATCGGATTAAGATCGGACGTTCGACTGACAATTATATGATACAAGAGATTTTTATATTGTTAAATCAGAAACGTTCGAACTTAATCCGATGGTTCAGATTGAGACGCATTCTTCTGATGCAAAAATATGCATCAGAAGATATAGTTCCTTGAGTGTGGACGCCAACATCTCATTTCTACATCATTCTAATTGTATTCTGCCAAGTAATATTTTGTTTTTCCAATGTGATGAAAAATAAATGATATTTTATTTCATGCATCGGACATTAATTATAGTGATGTTTATATAGGAAAATAAAAAAATTCATAAAAGTAGCTTTCTTAAAAATAATAATTAAAATATTTGTATGAAAACTAAAAGATATTAAAAAAAATAAAACAGAGAGGTTTAGATTTACAAAAAACAAGGAAAATACTATATTTATCATAGATACGTTTTTGTTGCAACTTTTGTACAGCTCATTATGATCAATAAAATATTATTTGTTTTTCTTAATTTCATTTATTACTTATAATATAATATTGAAACATTCATACTCTACGATACATTGGAAATAGTATCAATGAATGAATAAGTTGAATAATACATCACCATTCATTCATCAACTTCATGCATAATATTTTAAGAAAAAAACTTAAATACATAAAGATAAATGCATTAGATATTTTGAGTCACATCATACCGTTCGATATTGATCTATAATGCAAATCTTGATTATCTAATGATTTTGAGTAGGCATTTCAAAACGAGCAAGGTCGGGCCAAATTCGCCCGGGTCACATGTTGGACGGATCGACGGGTTTGTCGGGTCGGGTTTTAACGGGTCAAAAAATTTTAAGCCGGTCGCAACCCATCTAAGACCCATGGGTTAGCAACCCGATGGATTATGGTCGGGTCGGGACGAGTTCGGTCCGGGTCGGGTTGGCTGGATTTTTTTCTTTCTTGTGAATTTTTCTGAATTATTTTATTTATTTTTTGAATTTAATGGGTTATTTTCGGGTTTGGCCGGGTTATTCCTGAGTTTGCACGAGTTTTGCACGGGTTTGCATGGATTTTGCACAAGTTTGCACGCGTTTTGCACATGTTTGGACGGGTTTGCACGAGTTTGTGCAGGTTTGAATGGGTTTGGACAGGTTTGCATGGGTCTTCCACAAGTTAATGATGGGTTAGACGAGATGAGTCAGGATGAGTCGGGTCGGGTCTTTCTCGGGCCGGATTTAACATAAGTTTTTTTCAACAAGGTTGATCGCTACCCGTCTTTGGCAACCGTTTTTTTGGATAGGTCCGCATAAGTTGCCCTCGGGTCGGGCTGGGTCGCATCGCGACCTCGTATTTTTCGGCTCGGGTTGTAGCCTTGTGTTTCCCGGGTCGGATCGGACCCACGCGGGTTTTGTCAATTCCTAATTTCGAGTGACTCGGAGGTAGAGTTCTCAAAATCGTTCTTGTGTGCCTAAAAACGACACGGAATAATACGACACAATAAGGACACGATACGACACACATCACAGTACTGTTTACGTGTCGTGTCTTAAACCTGTCATGCCTAGGTTCCCTATTGTAGGGCACGACACAACACATAACATTTATGAGGAGAGGCGCGGCATGACACGAAAACACGAAAACACGACACGACACGACATGACACAGGAACACGTCTAGACACGTCACTTTTAGGCACAACACGATGGCACAGGTAGACACGGATAGGCACAGAAATTCAAACTTTTTTTGAAATTTTCCAACGAGAGTGGGGTTGTGGGGGACTTGTACATTCCAAGGGTTTTCAATTTTTTTTAAATTTGCATTAGTGGAGATTGGGGGTCGGGTGGGGGTTGTATGAGGCTAAAAAAATATGCATCCAGAAGTATTAAAATTCAAAATTTAAAATAGAAAATGACTAAAAAAATCCTTCTCCAACAGCTAAAAACGGCTCATCTAAGGGGTAATTTTTTTTCTTCAGATTTTTATGTTCTTGTAAATTTTCCCCTATTTTTTAGTTTTTTTATTTTCGGCACGGTTAACACGAATAAGGCACGTCGTGCCGAAGCAACACGTCACGATTAGGCACGACACAGTTAAGACACGTCACGTTTAGGCACGACACGTTTAGGCACACTGATCCCTTTCAATTTTTGGCACGACACGAAACGACGCGATAAAAATAATAAAATACTAACATTGTCGTGCCGTGCCAAGCCGTGTTTGGCACAGAACGACACAAATTTAGAACTCTACTCGAAGATATATGAAATGTTTTTAGAGCAAAACTATGGTGCATGCGCATGCATCGTACGTGCGTATCTGGACTCTCTGATGCGCATCGAGATTCGTGAAGATTTGTGCGCATCGAATTTCGTTGCACATCGGAAGATGCAGATGCACATGCACGGTGCATGCGCATGCAACAAGAATCTGTATTTCTTGGAATGGTCAGCAGTTTCTAAACTGGAAATGGGCACCTTTTGCACGCTGATACTGTAGCAGCGCTGTAGCAATTACTGTGCGGGCAATGGTGAGGATTCAGAAGGACTGACCATTTCTAACAATTTCTTTTTCAAGAGATGTGAATTCATGCACCATAATTTCACTTTTTTTAAACTATTATTTTATTCAGAAACGGAAGGATATAAGTAGAAAATCGTAGAAAAAACATGTACGGAAAAGAGTGACACTTAAGTTAACCTCACCACTCATCAACATTCATTTATCACTCTCGACCCACTCCGCACTTCTCGCCTCCCTCCCTCCCCCTCCTCGTTTCCCATTTCTCTATAAATTCCCTCTACCTGATTTCAATTTCCCATCCTTCTCTTTATTCTCACCATCTAAGGAAAAAAAGGCATCAGAAGGCATAAGCTGATAAGCATGGGGTTTTCGATACTACCAGACATCGCGACAGAGATCTTGGTGCCATTAGCGGCTATAGTGGGGATTGTCTTTTCGCTCGTGCAATGGATGTGCAAAGTTAATTTGCGTTGCAATGGGATGAAGAACGATTTTACACTCTCAATTTTACAAACGATTGATTAATTTTGCGAAATAGAAGAAAAGAAAGAAACGATACACAGTTCTGGCATCAAGAACTGATAACCATTTTGATAAAATTCAAGCATGTCTTACAAAATTACATTCTCCGCCTTTTATAGTCTCAGCAGAGTAAAAGTAATTCCTAGTTTATTACACGAAAAAAGACAAAATTATCAGAAATCACTGAGAGACAACATATTCGAGCTCCCAGCTGAAAATCCTAACTATCTAACTAACTCTCGCAATCCTTTCCAGTTCCTTCATCACTGGACCTTCTGTTTCAACAGATCAGCCAATTAAAAGTAACGGGTAGTTTATTTAAAATGAGGGCCCCATTGTCGGCTTAAGACTCCATTAAACGGGTTGCCCGACCGTTACTTATTTTCTGCCTGTGATCCCTCTGAGCTCCTTCCTTCAGTACCGAGCTGTTCTCCTCGGTACCAAACTGTAGCACCCCCAAATGACCAACGCTACGTTGCAATGCCCCCTCCTCCAGAAAATTCGTGCCCTCACGAATGAATTCAGGAAATCTTACAACAAATTACTCATACACTTCCCACGTTGCATCCTTCGCATTCTGATTTTTCCATTGCACTAATAATTGGGCTTGAGGAGTATTATTGAAAGGAACAACTCGTCGACCCAATACTAATTGAGGAACCAAATCGGTACGATGGGCAAAACCATTAATAGGGATGGTAGGAGAAGGAGTATGATTTGCCCCTACTTTTTCAGCTGTGAAACATGGAATACTGGATGAATCTGAGAACCTGGGGGTAGGCTGAGCCTGTATGCCACCTGTCCAATCTTCTGCAGCACCTCGAAAGGTCCATAGTATTTGGACCTCAGCTTCTGATTAGTGTGCCCCTTGATTGAAACTTGCCTATAAGGCTGTAATTTGAGATATACCCAGTCCCCTTCCTCAAACTTTCTTTCACTCCTATGCCTGTCTTCATTTTTCTTCATACGCTCTTGGGATTTCTGCAAATTGGTTTTGAGTTGCAACAAACAGTTTTGCCTATCTCTGAGGAAATCATTGACTCCCTCAATGCTGCTTCTGGGAGGACTGCCAAGGCCTAGTTGGGGAGGAGGATATCCATACATTGCTTCAAAGGGTGTCAGCTTAATAGCACTGTGCCAAGATGAATTGTACCACCACTCAGCTAGAGACAGAAAGTTTGCCCATTTGTTGGTTTGTTCAAATACCATAGCTCTCAAGTACTGCTCCAAACATTGATTGACCTTCTCTGTCTGCCCATCTGATTAGGGATGGTAAGCTGTACCCATGTTTAACTGTACCCCAAGTTTGTGCATTACTTCTTTCCAAAATTTACTTGTAAAGATCGAATCCCTGTCTGATATAATGCTAGTGGGAAGGCCATGAAGCTTGTATATATTATCCACAAAAGCCTGAGCTATAGTAGAGGCAGTATAAGGGTGTGCTAATGCTATAAAGTGAGCAAATTTGGTGAGCCTGTCCACTACCACCAATATCACTTCATAACCCTTGGACTTAGGCAATCCTGTCACAAAATCCATCCCTATACTGCTCCAAGCTTGGCTAGGGATTGGTAATGGCTGTAACAATCTAGGTGAAGCTAGATGCTCACTTTTGTTCAATTGGCAGTTATGGCACTGCTGAATGTAGTGATGGACATCATCCTTGAGGTGTGGCCAATGAAAGTTCCTTTTAATTCGTTGGTAAGTAGCAGTAATTCCCGAGTGCCCTCCTACTGCTGAGTCATGCAGCTCATGCAAAATTTTTGTCCTCCAGTCTCCTGCACCTCCCACACAAATCCTCCCTTTATACCTCATGATTTCCTCATGCTCAGATAGTACAGTGTTTGTGTTTGATTCAATAGCTTCCTTCAACTTGTCCCTCAGCTGGGTAATCCACTCATCACCCTCATAACTTCTCCTAATTTCTAGCACCCATGTGGGGGTAAGTTCACTCACCATCAGTACCTCTTCTGCTTGGGCTCTCCTTGACAATGCATCAGCTACTTTATTTTCTGCTCCTTTCTTGTACTCAATGGTATAGTTGAGGCCTAATAATTTACTCAATCCCTTGTGCTGCATTGGGGTGTTTATCCTTTGTTCCAAGAGGTACTTCAAACTTATTTGGTCTGTCCTTGTTATGTAAGTTCCACTCATGAGATAATCTTTCTAGTAAGACACTGATGTGATGAGAGCTAGGAGCTCCTTCTCATAGGCGGATAAACCCTGGTTCTTTAACCCCAATTTCTTACTCATGAAAGCAATGGATTGTTTGTCTTGCATCAATACTGCTCCAATGCCCTCCTCACATGCATCTGTCTCTACCACAAATGGCATTTGGAAATTAGGGAGCTTGAGCACTGGTGCTGCTACCATAGCTTGTTTCAAACTACTAAATGCCCTCTCAGCTTTTGTGCTCCATGAGAAATTGTTTTTCTTGAGAAGTTCAATCAGGGGCTTGGCAATTATGCCATAGTTCCTCACAAATTTTCTATAATATCCAGTTAATTCCAAAAATGCCCTTAACTGTTTGATTGTTTTTGGGGATGGCCATTTCTCCATCACTGCCACCTTCTTGGGATCTGTAGCTACCCCTTCTTTGGATATTATATGCCCTAAGTAGTTGATGCTAGTCACTCCAAATGAACACTTTGAAAATTTCACAAAGAGTTGATGCTCAGCAAGAGTTTTCAACACTTCTTGGGATCTGTAATCGAAAAACACAATGACAAACTTCCTCATATAGGGTTTAAACACTGAATTCATAAGAGATTGAAAGGTGGCAGGAGCATTGGATAGTCCAAAAGGAATAACAAGGAACTCAAACAACCCTTCATGGGTATGAAAAGCGGTTTTATGCACATCCTGTGGAGCCATTCTAATTTGGTGATACCCTGACCTTAAATCGAGTTTAGAAAAGTATTGCATGCCCTCTAACTCGTCAAGGAGATCATCAATCAAAGGAATAGGGTATTTATTTTTGATAGTGTAGTTGTTCAATTGCCTATAATCCACACACATTCTCCAACTCCCATCCATCTTTTTCACTAAGAGAACCAGTGAGGAATATGGACTGGAACTGGGTTGAATTAATGATTTTTCAAGCAATTCTTGTGTAATCTTTTCAATTTCTAGCTTCTGGAAATGAGAAAACACGTATGGTCTGATATTCACAGTGTGAGCACCAGGCAATAGATGAATTTGGTGATCTATGTTCCTTTTGGGTGGTAATCCAGTGGGCTCACTGAATACCCTTGAAAATGTATGCAATACAGGTATCAAGGTTGGTTCTACAGGTACTTTTTCTTCCTTTTCATTCTCTATGTGAAGCAGCTGAACAATGGACAATTGACTTCCCCTTTGTTCCTCTTTCTTGACATCTACCTTGCTGTCAATGGTAGTCACCTTGGTATCCCCTTTGTCAGTAACCAAACTCACCACTTTACCATCTAAATTGACCATCATTACTCCTTGCATCAAGTTGAGCTTCACATCACCTAGACTAGCTATCCAGTCACAACCCAGTATAACATCATAACCAGGTACATCAAGCACCTTCAGGTCTGCCTGGAAGGGCTGGCCTTGCAAACTGAATTTGACCTTGGGACAAAGTTTGTTGGTCAGTAACTTCTCTCCACTGGCACTTCTAAATACCCTTACTGGTTTGTTGATGGTTAATAGTTGCAACTCCTTTACCAACATTGGGTTTATGAAGGAGTTGGTAGCCCTAGTGTCAATTAACACACAGATAGGGCACTTCCCCATTTTACCCTTGTATTTGAGAGTCTGACTAAAATGCCCTTCAGAAGAGTTACTCAAAGTGGCTAATTGGTCCTCCATGAGCTCTTCTTGTTCTTTCTCTAATATGTACTGCTCCTCTTCTCCTTCACCCATCAGTTCTTCAGAACTGTCGGTTTCTTCAATGGTGTGAATTCCCTTGCTACATCTGTGACCTTGGCTCCACTTATAATTACACCTGAAGAATAGCCCAAGTGCTCTTTTTTTATCCAAAGACATGATTTGTACTACCTTATCTTGAGGGTTATTAGTGCTTTTGGAGGGAGCAGCTTGATTGGTTCTGAATGGCTGGAAAGGTTCCATGTAAGCCTTGACATAATTGTCACTAGACCTGGCAGTGACAGGATGAGTAAGCATGGGCTTCCTGTTAGGGTGCACAGCTTGACTTGAAAAAAATCCCCCTTTCTTCTCCTAGTATGTGATTGTTCCCTCAATTTCCAAAGCCATATTAATAGCCTCACTCAGGCTCTGTGGTTTAAACAAACTAATTGGCTTCCTGATTTCTTCCTTCAGTCCCCCTATAAAACTCCAAACATAATAAAACTCTCCTTTTATTCCAGTTTGTGCCATGAGCCTGCACTTTGCTCTTTGATACTCCCTTACATACTCTTCTACACTAGCCAATTGTTGAACCCATTTAAATTGGACACAGGGTTTAGATGTGTTCGTTCTTTGAACCTTTCCCTTACTGCCTCAACTAACTCATGCTAAGCTGAATCTGGATGCTCTAGCCTGTAGCAGCTAAACCACTCAGCAGCATCTCCTGTGAACTGCATAGTACTTATTTGAACCTTAAATCGATCTGGAGTTTGATAATAATCGAAATAAAACTAATCAAGTTTGTTTTTTCTTGGATTTTATCTTTTTAATGATACTTCTTTATTTGAATTTAGACTCTAAGGTCAAGTTTGAACAAGAACATAAAAAAATTATGTACCATATAGCTCAGGTATTATTTAAGTATAATGATGCTGGCTTATACCAATACAGCAACCAGCTTGTTATTTGCTATAAGGTGCTTGTACCATCATCCTGTGTGCCATCGGCCCAACAGTTAAAAGTGGTATAATTCAAATGCAGACAACTTCTATCTACTTAACAATTCATCAACTTGTCCTTCTAGGGTTTTGCTATTGGTTCAGCTGCACTTGTCTCCCTTGCCCTCTTTGGAGCCTTCGTGAGTCGTGCCGCAATCTCAACAGTAGATGTTTTGACCCTGAAAGAAGATGGATAGAGAGAGACACAGAGAAGAAGAACTATAGATTGTAAAATTGATTTCATTTCATTCCTTTGTTGTTTGAGTACAATCTCTTATATAGCCTCACTTGAGGGTATAATTGTAAATATAACTAGAGAACATTCTACAGAATTCTTAATACAAGTTGATATTTCTAATATACAGACTAAATACTGAAAACTGCTTGTCTTGATTGATATTGATTGAATTGTGACTGGATTCGGTGTAGGCAGTAAACTAATGCTGCTGTTATTCCTAATATACCCCCCTCAAGCGGATGCTCCTTCAAGGACATCAAGCTTGTCCCGTAGAAGCAAAAAACGAGGTAAAGGGAGAGGTTTAGTTAGGACATCTGCTAATTGGTCTCTGGAACAAAGGAATTGAACCAAAATCTGATTGGAAATGACCTTTTCTCGCACAAAATGGAAGTCGATTTCAATGTGCTTTGTTCGTTTGTGGTATTGTGGGTTTGAAGCAAGGAATGTGGCACCAATATTGTCGCACCACAGGACAGGAGGAGAGGAAGAATTGAAATGTAGTTCTTTGAGCATATGTTGAATCCACAGAATTTCAGTGCAGGTTACGGCTAGAGCTCGATACTCAGCCTCAGTGCTTGAGCGGGATACCGTAGTTTGCTTTTTAGAGCACCATGAAATTATGTTCTTGCCGAGATAGATACAGAAACCAGTTGTCGAACGTCGGTCATCAGCACAGCCGGCCCAGTCAGCATCGCTGTAAGCGTGTAGCTGAGATGAGGAGTTTCTGTGGATCTGAATGCCATAAGTGGTTGTACCGGCTAAGTACCGAATGATGCGTTTAACAGCAGACCAGTGAGTTACGGTGGGATTTTGCATGAATTGTGCAACTTTGTTGACAGAGAAAGAGATATCCGGTCTGGTCAAGGTTGCATATTGCAAGCCACCAACTATACTTCTGTATAATGTTGGATCTTCAAACGAGGGTGCAGCATCCTGCATCAGAGAAGTGCCGGAGGCCATTGGTGAAGTAATTGAGTTGCAATTGTCCATATTAGCCCTTCTAATTAGTTCTTTTAAGTATTTGGTTTGAGACAAATGTAAACCGTTTTCTGAAAAATGTGCTTCAATTCCTAAAAAAATAGGATAATGACCCTAAATGGCGAATTGTGAATCGGAGACTCAATTGATTGATGAATTGAATAATTTTATCAGAGTTTGTTCCAGTTACTAGAATATCATCAACGTAAACAAGAACTAGAAGGATGTCACCTGATTGAAGCGAGATGAATAATGACGGGTCGTAGGTGGAAGGTTTGAAGCCCATCAGTAACAGACATTCGGACAATTTGTGAAACCAAGCTCTCGGAGCTTGTTTAAGTCCACACATCGACTTATGAAGTAGGCAGACATGATTAGGATGCTCTGGATCGAGGAATCCTTGAGGTTGATGCATGAACACCTGTTCGTGGAGGTCACTGTTGAGAAAGGCGTTTGAAACGTCTAGTTGTTGAATAGACCAATTGGAAGAGACAGCAAGCGAGAGAATGAGGCGAATTGAAGTTGCTCGAACTACCGGACTATAAGTCTCAAGATAATCAATACCGGCCTCTTGACTGTATCCCTTCGCAACCAAGCGAGCTTTGTATCGCTCAACAGAACCATCGAGGTTGCGTTTAATTTTGAATATCCATTTGCAGCCGATTACTTTCTGGGCTGAAGGAAGAGGAACGAGAGACCAGGTGCCATTAGCTGAAAGAGCATTTAGCTCTTCAGTCATTGCCTGGCGCCATTGAGGAGTAGAGAGAGCTTGTTTAAAATTAGTGGGTTCAGAGGTTAGATTGATTTGCAGAGCTGTAAATTGGGAATTTGCAGAAGGTATTTTGTTGTCCATTTTGGATCTGGTTATCATGGAGTGTTGATTTGGAGGTGAAGATAATTTTTGCTCTGGAAGTGTTTGAGGAAATGGCACAGAGAGAGAGGAAGAAGGAACATTTGAAAGGTTTGGACCGTTTGGTTTTGTTTGAATGGCAGTAGATGCAATTGGTAGAGTTGATGGACGGTGAGATGAAGCTTTAGGATTTGTGCGGAGAGCTATTTTAATTTCAGCGAGAGTTAAGTTATCAGCTATAGTTGTAGGATGTGGGCCCAGAAGAGATACAGCTGTTGAAGTTTTATTGGATTGTCGAGGGCGCCTGGTGTATACTCTGTGGGTGATTTGTTTAGTTGTGATTGGTTGCTGAGTTGGAGGAGAGAGGGAAGAAGGAACAGAACAATTTTCGAGATTGCATGGAACTGAGGAATTGTCCAATGGATGATGGACAGAAGGAGGCTGTTGATTGGTGCAGAGTGGAAAGTCGGATTGAGAGTGATGTGGTTGTTCGGGATTTGCTGGAACTGAATGAGTGTCGCCAGAAGGCAAGTGCGGATTGGTGGCGACTGTTTTATTGAGGATATGTGTATCAGGATCGTCCGTGGATATAAGCCGTGTATCCAACTGTGTTGCAACAGGCGCTGAAGGTAAAACAGAGACAGAAGCTTGCTGGATAGAAGCTGATTTGTCACCAATTTCCTGAAAAACTTGATTTCCTCTATGAAACTTTATTAGTGTTAAAGGTACATTTGAAAATTCATCTAAAGATGATTCTTGTTTGGTTAAAGAATTTTCTTTAAATGGAAAAGTGTATTCATCAAATTGGACATTTCTAGAAATAAAAATTCGATTGCTTGATAATTGAAGGCACCTATAACCTTTTTGATTTGTACTATAACCAAGAAAAATACATGGTTGAGATCTAGGTTGAAGTTTGTTTTTGTTATAAGGTCTTGTGAAAGGAAAACATAAACATCCTATAACTTTTAAATCATTGTATTTTGGTTCTTTATTAAATAAAGATTTGTAAGGAATAATATTTTTGTAATTTGGGAGTCTATTAATTATATAGACTATGCTATTAAAAATTTCATCCCAATATCGTAATGGAATAGATGCATGATTTGTTGTAGCTAAGGAGAGTTCAATTATATGACGATGTTTTCTTTCGGCCACTCCGTTCTGTTGGGGTGTGTAAGGGCATGATGTTTGGTGAATAATTTGAGGGAATTTGTTTGTAATTGGTTTAAACTCGGTACCACCATCCGATCTAAGAATTTTTATATTTTTCTCAAATAAATTTTCAACTTGTAACTTAAATTTGGAAAATAGATCACATACTTCACTCTTTTGTTTCATAAAAAATATCCAAGTAAAATTTGTAAAGTCATCAATAAATGTGACATAATATTTATTTCCATTAAAAGATACAAGAGGACTAGGACCCCACACATCACTATGTACTAATTCAAGTGGAGAAGAAGAAATAGATTCGAATTTTTGAAAGGGTAATACATGAGCTTTAGCCATGATACAATCATTACAAAACATAAATTTTTCCCTAATACAATCTAGTGAATTTTTATTTATAACACTAAGAGTAGTAGAGGTGGATGGATGTCCTAGCCTAGCGTGCCAAGTTTTAGTTGTAGCTTTTGTGCCAAGAAGAGCTTTGGGAGAAGGATAGATTGGATTATTTGAAGATTTCTTCATCTTGAGGAAATATAGACCATGATGAGAGGGAAGTTGAAGAAGACTAGTTCTTGTGTAGTGATCCTTTAAATAGCAAAAAGATGAACAAAAGTTAACTTCAAGAAATGGATTATCTTTCAAAAGTTGAGACAAGCTAATTAAATTTGTTGAAAAATTGGGAACATGCAAAATGTTATTTAATTTGATAGTAGTATGAGATATTTGAAAAGTAGAGGAACCAATATGTGAAAGAGAAAGAGAACTGTTACCCATTACAAGTTTATCAGGACCCTTGTAACCATAGAAGGAGGACATATTGTTCATGTCATTGGTGACATGATGCGTTGGTCCCGAGTCGATAACCCACTCATGAGGAGTGTCATTGGATGGTTGAGATGAAGTATTGTAAGCCTTGAATTTGGGAGGTGGTCTCCAATCCGGATCTTTATCATACCTTTTGTAGCACAAATTCACCTTGTGTCCAATTTTATTACACAATTGGCAAATTGGTTTATTGTTGGAATGGAGATAAACTATTTTGGGCTCTGTTGACTCATCAAGATTTTGAGAAGGCCCATCACGGTTATAGCTGGGACCATTTGAACTGGTTCGGGTATAACCAGTACCGGATTGAATCCGATAAGAGGTAGTACCCCCCTTTCTCGAATTAGCGACATAGAAGGCGGAGGAATTGGAGGAAGATCGAGAAAGAAGCATCGCCTCATGACCTTGAAGAAGACTACGCAGAGAGGAGAATGAGTAGGGACCATTGCAAATTTGGGCATTAACAGCAGCAACCACCATGTCATAGTCGCTGTCAAGGCCATTAATGGCAGCTGAGACAATATCATCTTCAGAGACGAGATATCCCAGAGCAGAGAGCTCATCTGTGATACGGCGAAGTCTGATTAGAAAATTGGAGATGGAATCTGAACCTTTTCGGATCTGATGGAGCTGTCGCTTGAGATCAGCCAGTCTTGGTCGTGAATTTGATGAGAAGAGATCCTCAATGAGTTTCCAGAAATCGCGACAGTTGGTTGCAGAAGCTACTTGCGATAAAATTGACTCAGTCACTGTCGAACGGAGCCATCCAAGCAAGAATTGATCTTGCTTAAGCCAATTGCGATAAGCTGGATTTAGCATGACTTGGCCAGAAGCATCAACTGTCGTCGAAGAAGGTGGAGGCGAATTGATGAATGGAGTTAGTTCATAACTCTGAATAAAGGGTAAAACTGTAGATTGCCAGGTATGATAGTTACTGTCAGTGAGTTTGACAGCGATGGTATAGTTAATGGATAGAAGTGATTCGCCAGATTGATGCGGAACTGTGACAGCTGTGCCAGTACCGATGCCTGGTACAGTGTTGGTTGAATTATGAGGAGATTGGGAAAGATTAGGGATGTTGGAGGTAAGATCAGCCATTAGAAAAGATAAAATGGTGAGAGGAGAAGATCTTAAATATAATTATGGATCTTGATTGGCATCTGATACCATGAAAGAAGATGGATAGAGAGAGACACAGAGAAGAAGAACTATAGATTGTAAAATTGATTTCATTTCATTCCTTTGTTGTTTGAGTACAATCTCTTATATAGCCTCACTTGAGAGTATAATTGTAAATATAACTAGAGAACATTCTACAGAATTCTTAATACAAGTTGATATTTCTAATATACAGACTAAATACTGAAAACTGCTTGTCTTGATTGATATTGATTGAATTGTGACTGGATTCGGTGTAGGCAGTAGACTAATGCTGCTGTTATTCGTAATAGACCCCCAAGGTCTTCATTGGTTTGCTAGCTTGTTGGTGCCATGCTCCCGTACTGGTTCTCAGCCATGACAATGAAGAGTGTTGGCAGTGCTGCATTGAAGATGGTTGAAGAAGTCCGCCGTCAGTTCAACACAATCCCTGGTATCATGGAAGGAACTGCCAAGCCTGACTATGCTACTTGTGTAAAGATTTCTACTGATGCATCAATCAAAGAGATGATCCCTCCTGGTGCATTGGTTATGCTCACTCCGCTCATTGTTGGTATCCTTTTTGGTGTTGAGACTTTGTCTGGTGTGCTCGCAGGATCACTTGTTTCAGGAGTCCAGGTTTGTAGATGTTCATCGTGCATCTTGGCTTTTGTATTGACAGCATTTCTGGTCTGGTAAATTTTGGTTCTTACATCTGTTTATTTTTGTTTCTATATCAGATTGCCATCTCAGCATCCAACACTGGTGGTGCTTGGGATAATGCAAAGAAGTACATCGAGGTACACTTTGCTTGACAATAACCACAATAGTTTTTTTTTCAAAATAAAAAAATAATTATTGCCTCTGATGTTCATAGCCTCAGAAATTTAATATTTTTATCTACTTGTTTAGGCTGGAGTATCAGACCATGCCATGTCACTTGGCCCGAAGGGTTCTGACCCGCACAAGGCTGCTGTGATTGGTGACACCATTGGCGACCCCCTAAAGGACACATCTGGTCCCTCTCTCAATATCCTAATCAAGCTCATGGCTGTAGAATCTCTCGTGTTTGCTCCCTTCTTTGCCACACACGGTGGCATCCTCTTCAAGTACTTCTAAGAGAAGTGACCGAAGACCACCGTGATGGCTTCTTATGCATTTTTTTATTTGCATAGTTATTACCGATTGTTCGGTAAAGTCCCGAGTCTGTTAACAGTTGTTGTGTTAATCCATGCTGTGGTTAGCATGGTAACTGTGAACCCGTTCATTTTCAGCATAGATTTTTTTTTCTGTTGTTAGATAAATTCTTATTATAGCGTTAATTTCTTTTCTGCTTGATGAATATATTAGAGCGATATTCAAGGTTTGGCCTTGAATTGTTAAAGGAAAATCTACCTGATTCTCTTACCTTGTCCTTGAAGTTCCAAAAAAATAAAACAATTTGGTCCTAGACTTTTATTGCAGCAGGTTTTGTTCAAAAATTCTCTAGGAAAAGGAAAGAAAAAAAAAGAACAGAAAAATTAATCCATGTTGTCATTGCTGGTTGCTGACGTGTTTTGTTGAAACGATTTCCTAATTGGTTACATACATGGGGAAACAGATTTGAAGCCCCTTTCATATTTGACAACATAGAGAGGGCCTGTTCGGATGTCAATTTTTATGGGAAATTAAGTCATGTGTAATTGGAATTCATTTATCTTCACTTGGAGATTCTGTTCTCACTATCTCATCCTCGATGCTGTATAATTTCGATCTTCTACCAAAAAAATAAAATTTTCCCAAAACGAAAAACAAAATACAATTCAAGAGTTTTTCAATCAAGGATTCAATATGTACAACTAGGGTTCTCAAAACGGGGCGGATCGGGTATCCGTGGATCCGACCCGTCCGGATCCACGGGTACGGCGGGGTGAGTTTGCACGGGTCCGAACTCAAAACACCCAACCTGACCCGTGATAAATCCGGACGGGTCTAGACGGGTCGGGCATGGGTCGGGTCGGATCCGTCCAACTTTTCGATTTTTTTTATTTATTTTTTTAAATTTTGAATTTAAAACTGCATATTATTTTAATATATATATATATATATATATATATATATTCGAATTTTTCTGAATTTTTTTTTTTTTGAATTTTTTTGAATTTGTTTGAATTTATTTGAATTTTTGCACGGTTCCACGGGTCGGGTACGGGCGGATCTAGGCACGGGTCTACACGGGCACGGGTCCAGACGGGTTTGAGAGATTTGGAGCCAACCCGACCCATGCTAGATCCGTGGATCCGGAATCCACGGGTCCGGACGGATCTAGGCACGGATACGAGTCGGACACGATCCGAGCACGGGCGGGTAGACCCGCCCGGAATTTTTGAGAACCCTATGTACAACTGGCTTCGTTAAATAAGTTGGGAAAAATAAATTTATAAGGGGTCTGTTGCATTAGTTCGTTAGCTGCCTGTTTTAAATTTTGAATGGCTCATCTCAAGAGCAGCCATTTTTAATTTCACCTTAACATGCCTTGTTATCTTAATAGACTGCTCTTACTAACAACTTTACTAGACCGTCATAACCAAGTTGTGCCTGCTTAATACTTTTGTTACTCTAAATCAATGAATCAAAGTATTAATCCATTGGTGAGAATTTTTTTCAATAGTCTCCACCTCCTTTTCTTTCAACACGGAATTGATAACTCTATTTCATACATACAAAATCTAGCATTTCTCTTGTGAAATTGATCAAAATTTCGTAGGTATAAACAATGATTTGCCTATGTTTTGTACGAGTTTGAGAGACTTTCCCACTTCTTGTGAATTTTCATGCAGAAATCAAGAATGAGATGACAAATATTATAAGCCAAGTATGTAGAACTTGTTCTTAGCTTCACAATGCATTTGAATCGTCAAAATCGGAGTCCGGACAAAAAAATTACAACAAAAATACGAACCGTTGCGCAGTAGAAAAATGAATTGTGGGGCACAATCAAAGCCTTGTAGGGCACAACTTCGTTGGGACTTAAGCCATTTTTTTTGCAGCAAAGCTCACAGTGGGTGGGAGTGATTGCGGGCCACAATCCTCATGTTTTGCAGCAGGAACTTAGAAAAAAATGCACGGGATTGGCACCCTTCAGGTAAAGCAATCACCACAAAGCATCATATCCTACTATGAGAAGTGTATCTGATCAGAGTTCTTAATTTATGAGTGGTAATATTTCAAAAAACTCTACAAAGTATCATATCTTACTACCAGAATAGTTTCATCTCTGAGTATTTCATTTAAGTGTTGTAATTATTCACTAAAACACAACGAAGAAGCAAAGAGTATCACTCTAAGTGCTTCATACCCGAGTACTTAATTTATGAGTGACTCTGATCAAATTACTTCATTTATGGATAGTTACCATTAAAGAAAACATCACAAAACATCTTATTCTACTACGTGAAGTGTTTCTTATCTGAGTACTTAATTTATGGGTGGTAACCAATAAAGAAAATATCACAAAGCATCACATCCTATGATGAGAGGTGTTTCTGATACGAGTACTACATTTATGAGTGGTAACCTTTCAAAAAACTCCACAAAGCATTATATCTTACTACGGTAAGAGTTGCTTCTGCGAGTACTTCATTTAAGTGTTCTAACCATTCACTAAAATACAACGAAGAAGTAAAGAGTATAACTCTAAGTGCTTCATGTCCGAGTACCTAATTTATGAGTGATTGTGATTAGAATACTTCATTTATGGGTGGTAAACATTAAAGAAAAAACATCACAAAACATCTTATCCTACTATGAGAAGTGTTTCATATTAGAGTACTTCATTTATATTTGGTAACCATAAAAGAAAATACCACAAAGCATCAAAGCATCATATCTTACTACCAAAAGAGTTTATTCTCCGAGCACTTCATTTAAGTGTTCTAACCATTCACTAAAACACAACGAAGAAGCATAGAGTACAACTCTAAGTGCTTCATTTCCGAGTACTGAATTTATGATTGATTCTAATTAGAGTACTTCATTTATGGGTGGTAACATTGAAGAAAACATCACAAAACATCTTATCCTACTAAGAGAAGTGTTTCATATCTGAGTACTTCATTTATGGGTGGTAAACATTAAAGAAAACACCACAAAGCATCAAAGCATCATATCTGACTACCAGAAGAGTTTCTTCTTTGAGTACATAATTTAAGTGTTGTAACCAATCACTAAAACACAACGAAGAAGCACAGAGTACCACTCTAAGTGCTTCATGTCCGAGTACTTAATTTATGAGTGATTCTGATTAGAGTACTTCATTTATGGGTGATAACCATTAAAGAAAACATCACAAAGCATCTTATCATACTGCTAGAAGTGTTTCTTATCTGAGTAATTCATTTATGGGTGGTAACTATTAAAGAAAACACCACAAAGCATCATATTCAACTATGAGAAGTGTTTCTGATCAGAGTACTTCATTTATGAGTGGTAACCTTTCAAGAAAACTCCACAAAACATCATATCTTACCACCAGAAGAGTTTCTTCTTTGAGTACTTCATTTAATTGTTTTAATCATTCACTAAAACACAACGAAGAAGCATAAAATACCAATCTAAGTGCTTTATGTCCGAGTACATAATTTATGAGTAATTCTGATTAGAGTACTTCATTTATGAGTGGTAACCACTAAAAAAATTCCACATATCATCTTATCCTACTAAGAGAAGTGTTTCATATTTGAGTACTTCATTTGTGGGTGGTAACATTTCAAAAAAACCCCACAAAACAACATAACCAACTACTAAAAGTGCGAATACTTCATTTAAGGGTGCTAATCATTAACTAGGACACCACGAAAAAGCATAGATTACCACACTAGGTGCTTCATGTCCGAGTACTTCATTTAGGGGTGGTAACCATTAAATAAAACAACAAAAATCATTGTATCCTTCTACGAATAGTGTTTCAGATCAGATTGCTACATTTATGGGTGGTAACGTTTCAAAAAAACTCCACAAAGCCTCACAACCTACTACGAGAAGTGTTTCTTTTTCGAGTACTTCATTTAAGTGTTGTAATTATTCACTGAATCACAACGAAGAATCATGGAGTACCAATCTAAGTGCTTGATGTCCGAGTACTTAATTTATGAGTGATTCTGATGAGAGTAGTTCATTTATGGGTAGTAACCATTAAAGAAAACATCACAAAGCATCTTATCCTACTATGTGAATTATTTCTTATCTGAGTACTTAATTTATGGGTGGTAACCAATAAAGAAAATATCACAAAGCATCACATCCTATGATGAGAGATGTTTCTGATCCGAGTACTACATATATGAGTGGTAACCTTTCAAGAAAACTCCACAAAGCATCTTATCTTACTACGGTAAGAGTTGCTTCTGCGAGTACTTCATTTAAGTTTTCTAACCATTCACTAAAACACAACGAAGTAGCATAGAGTACAACTCTAAGTGCTTCATGTCCGAGTACTTAATTTATAAGTGATTCTGATGAGAGTACATCCTTTATGGATAGTAGCCACTAAAGAAAACATCACAAAGCATCTTATCCTACTACGTGAAGTGTTTCTTATCTGAGTACTTAATTTATGGGTGGTAACCATTAAAGTAAATTTCACGAAGCATCACATCATATGATGAGAGGTGTTTCTAATCCGAGTACTACATTTATGAGTGGTAATCTTTCAAGAAAACTCCACAAAACATCATATCTTACTACCAAAAGAGTTTCTTCTAGGAGTACCTAATTATAGTGTTGTAACCATTCACTTATGAGTGATTCTGATCAGAATACTTAATTTATGGGTTGTAAACATTAAAGAAAATATAACAAAGTATCTTATCCTACTATTAGAAGTATTTCTTATCTGAGTACTTCATTTATGGGTGATAACCATTAAAAAAAAACACAAAGCATAATATCATACCATGAGAAGTGTTTCTGTTTAGAGTACTTCATTTATTAGTGGTAACATTTCAAGAAAACTCATCCACAAAGCATCATATCTTACTACCAGAAGAGTTTCTTCTCCGAGTACTTCATTTAAGTCTTGTAACCATTCACTAAACACATTGAAGAAGCATAGAATAACACTTTTAAGTGTTTCATGTCCGAGTACTAAAGTTATGAGTGATTATGATTAGTGTACTTCATTTAAGGGTGATAACCTTTAAAGAAAACAACACAAAGCATCTTATCATACTGCGAGAAGTGTTTCAGATCAGAGTACTTCATTAATGGGTGGTAACGTTTCAATAGAACTCCACAAAGCCTCATAGCCTACTACGAGAAGTGTTTCTTCTTCGAGTATTTCATTTAATGTTGATAACCATTCACTAAAACACAACGAAGAAGCATAGAATACCACTTTATGTGCTTCATGTACGAGAATAACATTTATGGGCGGTAAACAATCAAGAAAATACCACAAAGCATCTTATCAAACTGCGAGAAATGTTTCTTATCTGAGTACTTCATTAATGGATGACAACCACTAAAGCAAACACCACAAATAATCATATCCTATTATGAGAAGTTTTTCTGATTAGAGTACTTCATTTATGAGTGGTAACCTTTCAGGAAAACTCCACAAAGCATCACATCTTACTACCAGAAGAGTTTCATCTCTGAGTACTTCATTTTAGTGTTTTAATCATTCACTAAAACACAACGAAGAAGCATAGAGTACCAATCTAAGTGCTTCATGTCCGAGTACTAAATTTATGAGTGATTCTGATTAGAGTACTTCATTTACGAGTGGTAACATTAAAGAAAACATCACAAAACAACTTATCCTACTAAGAGAAGTATTTCATATCTGAGTACTTCATTTATGGGTGGTAAACATTAAAGAAAATATCACAAACTCGACAAAGCCTCATAACCTACTACGAGAAGTGTTTCTTCTTCGAGTACTTCATTTAAGTAGTGTAATCATTCACTGAAACACAACGAAGAATCATGGAGTACCAATCTAAGTGCTTCATGTCCGAGTACTTAATTTATGAGTGATTATAATGAGAGTACTTCATTTATGGGTAGTAACCATTAAAGAAAACATCACAAAGCATCTTATCCTACTACGTGAAGAGTTTCTTATCTGAGTACTTAATTTATGCGTGGTAACCATTAAAGAAAATATCACAAAGCATCACATCCTATGATGAGAGATGTTTCTGATCAGAGTATTTCATTTATGAGTGGTAACCTTTCAAGAAAACTCCACAAAGCATCATATCTTACTACGGTAAGAGTTGCTTAAGCGAGTACTTCATTTAAGTGTTCTAACCATTCAATAAAACACAACGAAGAAGCATAGAGTACAACTCTAAGTGCTTCATGTCCGAGTACCTAATTTATGAGTGATTCTGATTGGAGTACTTCATTTATGTGTGGCAAACATCAAAGAAAACATCACAAAACATCTTATCCTACTATGAGAACTGTTTCATATTAGAGTACTTCATTTATATGTGGTAACCATTAAAGAAAATACCGCAAAGCTTCAAAGCATCATATCTTACTATCAGAAGAGTTTATTCTCCGAGCACTTCATTTAAGTGTTGTAACTATTCATTTAAGTGCTTCATGTCCGAGTACTTAATTTATGAGTGATTCTAATTAGAGTACTTCATTTATGGGTGGTAACATTGAAGAAAACATCACAAAGCATCTTAGCCTACTAAGAGAAGTGTTTCATATCTGAGTACTTCATTTATGTGTAGTAAGCATTAACTAAAACATCACAAAGCATCAAAGCATCATATCTTACTACCAGAAGAGTTTCTTCTTTGAGTACATAATTTAAGTGTTGTAACCATTCACTAAAACACAACGAAGAAGCATAGAGTACAATTCTAAGTGCTTCATGTCTGAGTACTTAATTTATGAGTGATTCTGATCAGAGTACTTCATTTATGGGTGTTAACCATTAAAGAAAACATCCCAAAGCATTTATCATACTGCGAGAGAAGTGTTTCTTATCTGAGTAATTCATTTATGGGTGGTAACCATTAAAGAAAACAAAACAAAGCATCATATTCTACTATGAGAAGTGTTTCTGATCTGAGTACTTCATTTTAGTGTTTTAATCATTCACTAAAACACAACAAACAAGCATAGAGTACCAATCTAAGTGCTTCATGTCCGAATACTTAATTTATGAGTTCTTCTGATTTGAGTACTTAATTTACGAGTGGTAACATTGTAGAAAACATCACAAAACAACTTATCATACTAAGAGAAGTGTTTCATATCTAAGTACTTCATTTATGGATTTTACATTAAAGAAAACATTACAAAGCATCAAAGCATCATATCTTACTACCAGAAGAGTTTCTTTTTCGAGTACTTCATTTAAGTATTGTGGCCATTGCGTCACGCGGCATGCGTCAAGTGTCATGCGTCATGCGGCGTCATGCTTCATCCGAGCATAGATTACCACTCTAGGTGCTTCATGTCCGAGTACTTCATTTAAGGGTGGTAACCAATAAAGAAAACAACACAAAGCATTTTATCCTTCTACGAGAAGTGTTTCAGATCAAATTGCTTTATTTATGGGTGGTAACGTTTCAAAAAAATTCCACAAAGCCACACAACCTACTACGAGAAGTGTTTCTTCTTCGAATACTTCATTTAAGTGTTGTAATCATCCACTGAATCACAACAAAGAATCATGGAGTACCAATCTAAGTGCTTCATGTCCGAGTACTTAATTTATGAGTGATTCTGATGATAGTACTTCATTTATGGGTAGTAACCATTAAAGAAAACATCACAAAACATCTTATCCTACAACGTGAAGTGTTTCTTATCTGAGTACTTAATTTATGGGTGGTTACCATTAAAGAAAATATCACAAAGCATCACATCCTATGATGAGAGGTGTTTCTGATCCGAGTACTACATTTATGAGTAGTAACCTTTCAAGAAAACTCCACAAAGCATCATATCATAATACGGTAAGAGTTGCTTCTGCGAGTACTTCATTTAAGAGTTCTAACCATTCACTAAAACACAACGAAGAAGCATAGAGTACAACTCTAAGTGCTTAATGTCTGAGTACCTAATTTATGAGTGATTCTGATTAGAGTACTTCATTTATGAGTGGTAAACATTAAAGAAAACATCACAAAACATCTTATCCTACTGTGCAAGTGTTTCATATTAGAGTACTTCATTTATATGTGGTAACCATTAAAGAAAATACCGCAAAGCTTCAAAGCATCATATCTTACTATCAGAAGAGTTTATTCTCCAAGCACTTCATTTATGTGTTGTGACTATTCACTAAAACACAACGAAGAAGCACAGAGTACAACTCTAAGTGCTTCATGTCCGAGTACTTAATTTATGAGTGATTCTAATTAGAGTACTTGATTTATGGGTGGTAACATTGAAGAAAACATCACAAAGCATCTTAGCCTACTAAGAGAAGTGTTTCATATCTCAGTACTTCATTTATGTGTGGTAAACATTAACTAAAACATCACAAAGCATCAAAGCATCATATCTTACTACCAGAAGAGTTTCTTCTTTGAGTACATAATTTAAGTGTTGTAACTATTCACTAAAACACAACGAAGAATCATAGAGTACAATTCTAAGTGTTTCATGTCCGAGTACTTAATTTATGAGTGATTCTGATCAGAGTACTTCATTTGTGGGTGGTAACCATTAAAGAAAACATCACAAAGCATTTATCATACTGCGCGATGTGTTTCTTATCTGAGTAATTCATTTATGGGTGGTAACCATTAAAGAAAACACCACAAAGCATCATATTCTACTATAGAAGTGTTTCTGATCAAAGTACTTCATTTATGAGTGGTAACCTTTCAAGAAAACTCCACAAAACATCATATCTTACTACCAGAAGAGTTTCTTATTCGAGTACTTCTTTTAAGTGTTGTAACAATTTACTAAAACACAACGAAGAAGCATAGAGTATCACTCTAAGTGCTTCATGTCCGAGTACTTAATTTATGATTGATTCTAATGAGAGTACTTCATTTATGAGTGATAACCATTAAAAAAAATACCACATAGCATCTTATCCTACTATGAGAAGTGTTTCAGATCGAATTACTTCATTTGTGGGTGGTAACGTTTCAATAAAACCCCCACAAAGTATCATTGCCTGCTACTAAAGGTGTGAATACTTCAGTTATGGGTGGTAACCTTTAACTAGAACACCACGAAGGAACTTAGATTACCACTCTATGTGCTTCATGTCCGAGAACTTCATTTAAGGGTGGTAACCATTAAAAAAACAACACACAAAATCTTATCCTTCTACGAGAAGTGTGTCAAATCAGATTACTTCATTTATGAGTGGTAACGTTTAAAGAAAACCCCACAAAACATCATAGCCTACTACTAAAAGTGCGAATACTTCAGTTAAGAGTGGTAATCATTAACTAGGACACCACGAAGAAGCATAAATTACCACTCTAGATGCTTCATGTCCGAGTACTTCATTTAAGGCATTAAAGAAAACATCACCAAGCATTTTATCCTACTACGAGAAGTGTTTCAGATCAGATTGCTACATTTATGGGTGGTAACGTTTCAAAAAAACTCCACAAAGCCTCACAACCTACTGCGAGAAGTGTTTCTTCTTCGAGTACTTCATTAAAGTGTTGTAATCATTCACTGAATCACAATAAAGAGTTTATTCTCCGAGCACTTCATTTAAGTGTTGTAATCATTCACTAAAACGCAACGAAGAAGCATAGAGTACAACTATAAGTGCTTCATGTCCGAGTACTTAATATATGAGTGATTCTAATTAGAGTACTTCATTTATAGGTGATAACATTGATGAAAACACCACAAAGCATATTATCCTACTAAGAGAAGTGTTTCATATCTGAGTACTTCATTTATGGGGGGAAAACATTAAAGAAAACATCACAAAGCATCAAAGCATCATATCTTACTACCAGATGAGTTTCTTCTTTGACTACATAATTTAAGTGTTGTAACCATTCACTAAAATACTATGAAGAAGCAAAGAGTACCACTCTAAGTGCTTCATGTCCGAGTTCTTAATTTATGAGTGATTCTGATCAGAGTACTTCATTTATGGATGGTAACCATTAAAGAAAACATCACAAAGTATCTTATCATACTGCGGGAAGTGTTTCTTATCTGAGTAATTCATTTTTGTGTGGTAACCATTAAAGAAAACACCACAAAGCATCATATTCTACTATGAGAAGTGTTTCTAGTAAGAGTACTTCATTTATGATTGGTAACCTTTCAAGAAAACTCCACAAAGTATCATATCTTACTACAAGAAGAGTTTCTTCGCCGAGTACTTCATTTAATTGTTTTAATCATTCACTAAAACACAACGATGAAGCATAGAGTACCAATCAAAGTGCTTCATGTCCGAGCACTTAATTTACGAGTGATTCTGTTTGGAGTACTTCATTTATTGGTGGTAATCATTAAAAAAAACCCGACATAGCATCTTATCCTACTAAGAGAAGTGTTTCATATTTGAGTACTTCATTTGTGGGTGGTAACGTTTCAAGAAAACCCACAAAACATCATAGCATGCTACTAAAAGTGTTAATACTTCAGTTATGGGTGGTAAACTTTAACTAGAACACCATGAAGTAGCATAGATTACCACTCTAGGTGCTTCATGTCCGAGTACTTCATTTAAGGGTGGTAACCATTAAAAAAACAACACAAAGCTTATTATCCTTCTACGAGAAGTGTGTCAGATCAGATTAGTTCATTAATGGGTGGTAACGTTTCAAAAAAACCCCACAAAACATCATAGCCTACTACTAAAAGTGCGAATACTTCAGTTAAGGGTGGTAATCATTAACTAGGACACCACGAAGGAGCATAGATTACCACTCTAGGTGCTTAATGTCCGAGTACTTCATTTAAGGGTGGTAACATTAAAGAAAACAACACAAAGCATTTTATTCTTCTACGAGATGTGTTTCAGATCAGAATGCTTCATTTATGGGTGGTAACGTTTCAAAAAAATTCCACAAAGCATCATAACCTACTATGTGAAGTGTTTCTTTTTCGAGTACTTCATTTAAGTGTTGTAATCATTCACTGAAACACAACGAAGAATCATGGAGTACCAATCTAAGTGCTTCATTTCCGAGTACTTAATTTATGAGTGATTCTGATTAGAGTACTTCATTTATGGGTGGTAACATTGAAGAAAACATCACAAAGCATCTTATCCTACTAAGAGAAGTGTTACATATCTGAATACTTCATTTATGGGTGGTAAACATTAAAGAAAACATCACAAAGCATCAAAGCATCATATCTTACTACCAGAAGAATTTCTTCTTTGAGTACATAATTTAAGTGTTGTAACCATTCACTAAAACACAATGAAGAAGCATAGAGTACCACTCTAAGTGCTTCATGTCCAAGTACTTAATTTATGAGTGATTATGATCAGAGTACTTCATTTATGGGTGGTAACCATTAAAGAAAACATCACAAAGCATTTATCATACTGCGAGATGTGTTTCTTATATGAGTAATTAATTTATGGGTGGTAACAATTCAAGAAAACTCCACAAAGCATCATATCTTACTACGGTAAGAGTTGCTTCTACGAGTACTTCATTTAAGTGTTCTAACCATTCACTAAAATACAACGAAGAAGCATAGAGTACAACTCTAAGTGCTTCATGTCCGAGTACCTAATTTATGAATGATTGTGATTAGAATACATCATTTATGGGTGGTAATCATTAACTAGGACACCACGAAAAAGCATAGATTACCATTCTAGGTGCTTCATGTCCGAATACTTCATTTAAGGGTGGTAACCATTAAAGAAAACATCACAAAGCATTTTATCCTTCTACGAGAAGTGTTTCAGATCAGATTGCTACATTTATGGGTGGTAACGTATGAAAAAAACTCCACAAAGCCTCACAACCAACTACGAGAAGTGTTTCTTCTTCGGGTACTTCATTTAAGTGTTGTAATCAGTCACTGAATCACAACGAAGAATCATGGAGTACCAATCTAAGTGCTTCATGTCCGAGTACTTAATTTATGAGTAATTCTGATGAGAGTACATCATTTATGGGTAGTAACCATTAAAGAAAACATCACAAAGCATCTTATCCTACTACGTGAAGTGTTTCTTATCTGAGTACTTAATTTATGGGTGGTAACCATTAAAGTAAATTTCACGAAGCATCACATCCGATGATGAGAGGTGATTATGATCCGAGTACAACATTTATGAGTGGTATCCTTTCAAGAAAACTCCACAAAGCAACATATCTTACTACGGTAAGAGTTGCTTCTGCGAGTACTTCATTTAAGTATTCTAACAATTCACTAAAACAAAACGAAGAAGCATAGAGTACAACTCTAAGTGCTTCATTTCCGAGTACCTAATTTATGAGTGATTCTGTTTAGAGTACATCATTTATGATTGGTAAACATTAAAGAACATCACAAAACATCTTATCCTACCGTGAGAAGTGTTTAATATTAGAGTACTTCATTTATATGTGGTAACCAATAAAAAAAATACCACAAAGCATCAAAGCATCATATCTTACTACCAGAAGAGTTTATTCTTCGAGCACTTCCTTTAAGTGTTTTAACCATTCACTAAAACACAACGAAGAAGCATAGAGTACAACTCTAAGTGCTTCATGTCCGAGTAATTAATTTATGAGTGATTCTAATTAGAGTACTACATTTATGGGTGGTAACATTGAAGAAAACATTACAAAGCATCTTATCCTACTAAGAGAAGTGTTTCATATCTGAGTACTTCATTTAAGGGTGGTAAACATTAAAGAAAACAACACAATGCATCCCAGCCTGCTACTAAAAGTGCGAATACTTCAGTTATGGGTGGTAACCTTTAAATAAAACACCACGAAGGAGCATAGATTACCACTCTAGGTGCTTCAAGCCCTAGTACTTCATTTAACGGTGGTAACCATTAAAAAACAACAAAAATCATCTTATCATTCTACGAGAAGTGTGTCTCAGATCAGATTACTTCATTTATGGGTGGTAACGTTTCAAGAAAACCCAAAAAACATCATAGCCGACTACTAAATGTACGAGTACTTCAGTTAAGGGTGCTTCATCTCCGAGTACGTCATTTATCCTTCTACGAGAAGTGTTTCAGATCAGATTACTATATGTATAGGTGGTAACATTTCAAAAGAACTCCACAAAGCCTCACAACCTACTACGAGAAGTGTTTCTTCTTCGAGTACTTCATTTAAGTGTTGTAATCGTTCACTGAATCACAACGAAGAATCATGGAGTACCAATCTAAGTGCTTCATGTCCGAGTACTTAATTTATGAGTGATTCTGATGAGAGTACTTCATATATGGTAGTAACCATTAAAGAAAACACCACAAAGCATCATATCCTACTACGTGAATTGTTTCTTATCTGAGTACTTAATTTATGGGTGGTAACCAATAAAGAAAATATCACAAAGCATCACATCCTATAATGAGAGGTGTTTCTGATCGGAGTACTACATTTATGAGTGGTAACCTTTCAAGAAAACTCCACAAAACATCATATCTTACTACGGTAAGAGTTGCTTCTGCGAGTACTTCATTTAAGTGTCCTAACCATTCAATAAAACACAACGAAGAAGCATAGAGTACAACTCTAAGTGCTGAATGTCCGATTACCTAATTTATGAGTGATTCTGATTAGAGTACTTCATTTATGTGTGGTAACATCAAAGAAAACATCACAAAACATCTTATCCTACAATGAAGTGTTTCATATTAGAGTACTTCATTTATAAGTGGTAACCAATAAAGAAAAAATCACAAAGCATCACATCCTATGATGAGAGGTGTTTCTGATCCGAGTACTACATTTATGAGTGGTAATCTTTCAAGAAAACTCCACAAAACATCATATCTTACTACAGTAAGAGTTGCTTCTGCGAGTACTTCATTTAAGAGTTCTAACCGTTCACTAAAATACAACGAAGAAGCATAGAGTACAACTCTAAGTGCTTCATATTCGAGTAGCTAATTTATGAGTGATTCTGATTAGAGTACTTCATTTATGAGTGGTAAACATTAAAGAAAACATCACAAAACTTCTTATCATACTGCGAGAAGTGTTTCTTATATGAATAATTAATTTATGGGTGGTAACTATTAAAGAAAAAACCACAAAGCATTATATTCTATTATGAGAAGTGTTTCTTATCAGAGTACTTCTTTTATGAGGGGTATCCTTTCAAGAAAACTCCACAAAGCATCATATCTTACTACCAGAAGAGTTTCTTCTCCGAGTACTTCATTTAATTGTTTTAATAATTCAATAAAACACAACGAAGAAGCATAGAGTACCAATCTAAATGCTTCATATTCGAGTACTTCATTTATGAGTGGTAACTATTAAAAAAATACGACATAGCATATTATCCTACTAAGACAAGTATTTCATATCTGAGTACTTCATTGGTGGGTGGTAACGTTTCGAAAAAACCCCACAAAACATCATAACCTACTACTAAAAGTGCGAATACTTCAGTTAAGGGTGGTAATCATTAACTAGGACACCACGGAGGAGCATAGATTACCACTGTACATGCTTCATGTCCAAGTACTTCATTTAAGGGAGGTAACCATTAAAAAAACAACACAAAGCATCTTATTCTTCTACGAGAAGTGTGTCAGATCAGATTACTTCATTTATGGGTGGTAACGTTTTAAGAAAACCCCACAAAACATCATAGCTTACTACTAAAATTGTGAATACTTCAGTTAAGGGTGGTAATCATTATCTAGGACACCACGAAGAAGCATAGATTACCACTCTAGGTGCTTCAGGTCCGAGTACTTCATTTAAGGGTGGTAACCATTAAAGAAAACAACACAAAGCATTTTATCCTTCTACGAGAAGTGTTTCAGATCATATTGCTTAATTTCTGGGTGGCAACATTTCAAAAAAAAAATCACAAAGCCACAAAACCTACTACGAGAAGGGTTTCTTCTTCGAGTACTTCATTTAAGTGTTGTAATCATTCAATGAATCACAACGAAGAATCATGGAGTACCAATCTAAGTGCTTCATGTCAGAGTACTTAATTTATGAGTGATTCTGATGCGTACTTCATTTATGGGTAGTAACCATTATAGAAACATCACAAAGCATCTTATCCTACAACGTGAAGTGTTTCTTATCTGAGTACTTAATTTATGGGTGGTAACCATTAAAGAAAATATCACAAAGCATCACATCCTATGAGAGGTGTTTCTGATCCGAGTACTACATTTATGAGTAGTAACATTTCAAGAAAACTCCACAAAGCATCATATCTTACTACCAGAAGAGTTTCTTCTCCGAGTACTTTATTTAATTTTTTTAATAATTCACTAAAACACAACGAAGAAGCATAGAGTACCAATCTAAGTGCTTCATGTCCGAATACTTAATTTATGAGTGATTCTGATGAAAGTACTTCCTTTATGAGTGGTAACCAATAAAAAAACACGACATAGCATCTTATCCTACTAAGACAAGTATTTCAAATACGAGTACTTCATTTGTGGGTGGTAACGTTTCAAAAAAAACCCACAAAACATCATAACCTACTACTAAAAGTGCGAATACTTCAGTTAAGGGTGGTAATCGTTAACTAGGACACCACGAAGGAGCATAGATTACCACTCTAGGTGCTTCATGTCCGAGTACTTCATTTATGGGTGGTAACAATTAAAGAAAACAACACAAAGCATTTTATCCTTCTACGAGAAGTGTTTCAGATCAGATAGCTTCATTTATGGGTGGTAGCGTTTCAAGAAAACTCCACAAAGCCTCATTACCTACTACGAGAAGTGTTTCTTTTTCGAGTACTTCTTTTAATTGTTTTAATCATTCACTGAAACAACGAAGAATAATGGAGTACCAATCTAAGTGCTTCATGTCCGAGTACTTAATTTATGAGTGATTCTGATTAGAGTACCTCATTTATTGATAGTAACCATTAAAGAAAACATCACAAAGCATCTTATCCTACTACGTGAACTGTTTCTTATATGAGTACTTAATTTATGGGTGTTAACCATTAAAGAAAATATCACAAACCATCACATCCTATGATGAGAGGTGTTTCTGATCCGAGTACTACATTTATGAGTGGTAACATTTCAAGAAAACTCCACAAAGCTTTATATCTAACTACGGTAAGAGTTACTTCTGCGAGTACTTCATTTAAGTGTTCTAACCATTCACTAAAACACAACGAAGAAGCATAGAGTACAACTCTAAGTGCTTCATGTCCGAGTACCTAATTTATGAGTGATTCTGATTAGAGTACTTCATTTATGTGAGTAAAACATTAAAGAAAACATTACAAAACATCTTATCCTACTATGAGAAGTGTTTCATATTAGAGTACTTCATTTATATGTGGTAACCATTAAAGAAAATACCACAAAGCATCAAAGCATCATATCTAACTACGGTAAGAGTTACTTCTGCGAGTTCTTCATTTAAGTGTTCTAACCATTCACTAAAACACAACGAAAAAGAATAGAGTACAACTCTAAGTGTTTCATGTTCTAGTACTGAATTTATGAGTGATTCTGATTAGAGTACTACAATTATGGGTGTTAAAATTGAAGAAAACATCACAAAGCATCTTATTCTACTAATAGAAGTATTTTATATCTGAGTACTTTATTTATGGGTGGTAACATTAAAGAAAACATCACAAAGTATCATATCTAACTACCAGAAGAGTTTTTTTCTTCTAGTACTTCATTTAAGTGTTGTGATCATTCACTAAAACACAACGAAGAAACATAGAGTACCAATCTAAGTGCTTCATATCAGAGTACTTAATTTACGAGTGATTCTTATTAGAGTACTTCATTTATGAGTGGTAATCATTAAAAAAACACGACATAGCATCTTTTCCTAGTAAGAGAAGTGTTTCATATCTGAGTACTTCATTTTCAAGGAAACCCCACAAAGTATCATATCCTGCTACTAAAAGTGCGAATACTTCAGTTATGGGTGGTAACCTATAACTAGAACACCACGAAGGAGCACATATTACCACTCTAGGTGTTTCATGTCCGAGTACATCATTTATGGGTGGTAACCATTAAAAAAAACAACACAAAGCATCTTATCCTTCTAAGAGAAGTGTGTCAGATCAGATTACTTCATTTATGGGTGGTAACGTTTCGAGAAAACTCCACAAAACATCGTAGCCTCCTACTAAAAGTGCGAATACTTCAATTAAGGGTGCTAATCGTTAACTAGGACACCACGAAGGAGCATAGATTACCACTCTAGGGCTTCATGTCCGAGTACTTCATTTAAGGGTGGTAAACATTAATGAAAACAACACAAAGCATTTTATCCTTCTACAAGAAGTGTTTCCGATGAGATTGCTTCATTTATGGGTGGTAACGTTTCAAGAAAACTCCACAAAGCCTCATAACCTACTACGAGAAGTGTTTCATGTCCGAATACTTCATTTAAGGGTGGTAACCAATAAAGAAAACATCACAAAGCATTTTATCCTTCTACGAGAAGTGTTTCAGATCAGATTGCTACATTTATGGGTGGTAACGTATGAAAAAAACTCCACAAAGCCTCACAACCAACTACGAGAAGTGTTTCTTCTTCGAGTACTTCATTTAAGTGTTGTAATCATTCACTGAATCACAACGAAGAATCATGGAGTACCAATCTAAGTGCTTCATGTCCGAGTACTTAATTTATGAGTGATTCTGATGAGAGTACCTCATTTATGGATAGTAACCATTAAAGAAAACATCACAATGCATCTTATCCTACTACGTGAAGTGTTTCTTATCTGAGTACTTAATTTATGGGTGGTAACCATTAAAGAAAATATCACAAAGCATCACATCTTATGATGAGAGGTGTTTCTGATCCGAGTACTACATTTATGAGTGGTAACATTTCAAGAAAACTCCACAAAGCTTCATATCTAACTACGGTAAAAGTTGCTTCTGCGAGTACTTCATTTAAGTGTTGTAATCGTTCACTGAAACACAACAAAGAATCATGGAGTACCAATCTAAGTGCTTCATTTCCGAGTACTTAATTTATGAGTGATTCTGATGAGAGTACCTATTTTATGGATAGTAACCATTAATAAAAACATTACAAAGCATCTTATCCTACTATGAGAAGTGTTTCTTATCTGAGTACTTCATTTATGGGTGGTAACGTTTCAAGAAAACTCCACAGAGCATCATAGCCAGCTACTAAAAGTGCGAGTACTTAATTTATGGGTGGAAACCATTAAAAAAAATATCACAAAGCATTACATCCTATGATGAGAGGTGTTTCTGATCTGAGTACTACATTTATGAGTGGTAACATTTCAAGAAAACTCCACAAAGCTTCATATCTAACTACGGTAAGAGTTGCTTCTGCGAGTACTTCATTTAAGTGTTCTAACCATTCACTAAAACACAACGAAGAAGCATTTAGTACAACTCTAAGTGCTTCATGTCCGAGTACCTAATTTATGAGTGATTCTTATTAGAATACTTCATTTATGGGTGGTACACATTAAAGAAAACATCACAAAACATCTTATCCTACTGTGAGAAGTGTTTCATATTATAGTACTTTATTTATATGTGGTAACCATTAAAGAAAAATACCACAAAGCATAAAAGTATCATATCTTACTACCAGAAGAGTTTATTCTCCGAGCACTTCATTTAGGTGTTGTAACCATTCACTAAAACACAACGAAGAAGCATAGAGTACAACTCTAAGTGCTTAATGTTCGAGTACTTAATTTATGAGTGATTCTAATTAGAGTACTTCATTTATGGGTGGTAACATTGAAGAAAACATCACAAAGCATCTTATCCTACTAAGAGAAGTGTTTTATATCTGAGTACTTCATTTATGGGTGGTAAACATTAAAGAAAACACCACAAAGCATCAAAGCATCATATCTTACTACCAGAAGAGTTTCTTCTTTGAGTACATAATTTAAGTGTTGTAACAATTCACTAAAACACAACGAAGAAGAATAGAGTACTTAATTTATGAGTGGTAACCATTAAAGAAAACATCATTTATGGTAACTATTAATTTATGATCAGATTACTTCATTTATAGGTCGTAACCATTAAAGAAAACATCACAAAACATCTTTTCATACTGCGAGAAGTGTTTCTTATCTGAGTAATTAATTTATGGGTGGTAACTATTAAAGAAAACACAACAAAGCAACACATTCTACTATGAGTAGCGTTTCTGATCAGAGTACTTCATTTATGAGTGGTAACCTTTCAAAAAAACTCCACAAAGCATCATATCTTACTACCAGAAGAGTTTCTTCTCTGAGTACTTCATTTAATTGTTTTAATCATTCACTAAAACACAACGAAGAAGTATAGAGTACCAATCTAAGTGCTTCATGTCCGAGTACTTAATTTATGAGTGATTCTGATTAGTGTACTTCATTTATGAGTTATAACCATTAAAAAATACGAGAAGTGTTTGAGATCGAATTACTTCATTTGTGGATGGTAACGTTTCAAGAAAACTCAACAAAGCATCATAGTCTGCTACTAAAAGTGCGAATACTTCAGTTAAGGTTGTAATCATTAACTAGGACATTACGAAGGAGCATAGATTACCACTATAGGTGTTTCATGTCTGATTACTTCATTTAAGGGTGGTAACCATTAAAGAAAACAACACAAAGCATTTTATCCTTCTACGAGAAGTGTTTCAGATCAGATTGCTTCATTTATGGGTGGTAACGTTTCAAGAAAACTCCACAAAGCCTCATTACCTACTACGAGAAGTGTTTCTTTTTCGAGTACTTCTTTTAATTGTTTTAATAATTCACTGAAACACAACGAAGAATCTTGGACTACCAATCTATGTGTTTCATGTTCGAGTACTTAATTTACGAGTGATTCTGATTAGATTACTTCATTTATGGGTTGTAACCATTTAAGAAAACATCACAAAGCATCTTATCCTACTACGTGAAGTTTTTCTTATATGAGTACTTAATTTTTGGGTGGTAAACATTAAAGAAAATATCACAAAGCATAACATTCTATGATGAGAGGTGTTTCTGATCCGAGTACTACATTTATGAGTGGTAACCTTTCAAGAAAACTCCACAAAGCATCATATATTACTACAGTAAGAGTTGCTTTTGCGAGTACTTCTTTTAAGTGTGCTAACCATTCACTAAAACACAACAAAGAAGGATAGAGTACAACTCTAAGTTCTTCATGTCCGAGTACCTAATTTTTGAGTGATTCTGATTAGAGTATTTCATTTATAGGTGGTAACATTGAAGAAAACATTAGAAATCATCTTATCCTACTAAGAGAAGTGTTTCATATTAGAGTATTTCATTTATATGTGGTAACCATTAAAGAAAATACCACAAAGCATCAAAGTATCAATATTACTACCAGAAGAGTTTATTCTCCGAGCACTTCATTTAATTGTTGTAACCATTCACTAAAACACAATAAAGAAGCATAGATTAAAACTCTAAGTGCTTCATGTCCGAGTACTTAATTTATGAGTGATTCTAATTAGAGTACTTCATTTATGGATGGTAACATTGAAGAAAACATCATAAAGCATCTTATCATACTAATAGAAGTGTTTCATATATGAGTACTTCATTTATGGGTGATAACATTAAAGTAAACACCAAAAAGCATCAAAGCATCATATCTTACTACTAGAAGAGTTTCTTCTTTGAGTACATAATTAATGTGTTGTAACCATTCACTAAAACAAAACGAAGAAGCATAGAGTACCACTCTAAGTGTTCATGTCTGAGTACTTAATTTATGAGATCAGAGTACTTCATTTATGGGTAGAAACCATTAAAGAAAACATCACAAAGCATCTTATCATACTGTGAGAAGTGTTTCTTATCAGAGTAATTCATTTATAGGTGGTAACCATTAAAGAAAACACCACAAAGCATCATGTTCTAAAATGAGATGTATTTCTGATCAGAGTACTTCATTTATGAGCGGTAACCTTTCAAGAAAACTCCATAAAGCATCATATCTTACCACCAGAAGAGTTACTTCTCCGAGCACTTCATTTAAGTGTTTTAATCATTCACTAAAACACAACGAAGAAGCATAGAGTACTAATCTAAGTGATTCATTTTTCGAGTACTTAATTTATGAGTGATTCTGATTAGAGTACTTCATTTATGGGTGGTAACACTCAAGAAAACATCACAAAGAATCTTATCCTACTAAGAGAAGTATTTTATTTCTGATTACTTCATTCATGGATGGTAACATTAAAGAAAACATCACAAAGCATCAAAACATCATATCTTACTACCAGAAGAGTTTCTTCTTCGAGTACTTCATTTAAATGTTGTAACCATTTACTAAAACACAACGAAGAAGCATAGAGTATCACTCTTAGTGCTTCATGTCCAAGTACTTAATTTATGAGTGATTCAGATCAGAGTACTTAATTTATGAGAGGTAACCATTAAAGAAAACATCACAAATCATCTTATCATACTGCGAGATGTGTTACTTATCTGATGAATTCTTTTATGGGTGGTAACCATTAAAGATACACGACAAAGCATCATATTCTACTATGAGAAGTATTTTTTATCAGAGTACTTCATTTATGAGTGGTAACTTTTTAAGAAAACTTCACAAAGCATCATATCTTACTACCAAAAGAGTTTCTTCTCTGAGTACTTCATTTAAGTGTTGTAATCATTCCCTGAGACACAACGAATAATCATGGAGTACCAATCTAAGTGCTTCATGTCCGAGTACATAATTTATGAGTGATTCTGATGAGAGTACTTCATCTATGGGTAGTAATCATTAAAGAAAACATCACAAAGCATATTATCCTACTAAGAGAAGTGTTTCTTATCCGAGTAATTCATTTATGGGTGGTAACCATTAAAGAAAACACCACAAAGCATCATATTCTACTATAAGAAGTATTTCTGATCAGAGTACTTTATTTATGAGTGGAAACCTTTCAAGAAAACTCCACAAATCATCATATCTTACTGCCAGAAGAGTTTCTTCTCCGAGTACTTCATTTAATTGTTTTAATCATTCACTAAAACACAACAAAGAAGCATAGAGTACCAATCTAAGTGCTTAATGTCTATGTACTTAATTTATGAGTGATTTTGATTAGAGTACATTTATGGGTTGAAGAAAATATCACCAAGCATCTTATCATACTAAGAGAAGTGTTTCATATCTGAGTACTTCATTTATTGGTGGTAAACATTAAAGAAAACACCACAAAGCATCATATTCTACTATGAGAAGTATTTTTTTATCAGAGTACTTCATTTATGAGTGGTAACCTTTCGAAAAATCTCCACAAAGCATCATATACTACTATCAAAAGAGTTTTTTCTTCGAGTACTTCATTTAAATGTTTTAATCATTCACTAAAACACAACGAAAAAGCATAGAGTACCAATCTAAGTGTTGCATGTCCGAGTAATTAATTTATGATTGATTCTGATCAGAGTACTTCATTTATGGATGGTAACCATTAAAGAAAATATCACAAAGCATCTTATCATACTAAGAGAATTGTTTCATATCTGAGTACTTCATTTATGAGTGGTAAACTTTAAAGAGAACATCACAAAGCTTCAAAGCATCATATCTTACTACCAGAAGAGTTTCTTCTGCGAGTACTTCATTTAAGTATTGTAACCATTCACTAAAACACAATGAAGAAGCATAAAGTACCAATCTAAGTGTTTCATGTCCGAGTACTTAATTTATGAGTGATTCTGATTAGAGTACTTCATTTATGAGTGGTAACCATTAAAAAAACACGACATAGCATCTTATACTACTATGAGAAGTGTTTCAGATCAAATTACTTCATTTGTGGGTGGTAACGTTTCAAGAAAACCCCACAAAGCATCATAGCCTACTACTAAAAGTGTGAATATTACAGTTATGGGTGGTAACCTTTAACTAGAACACCTCGAAGGAGCATAGATTACCACTCTAGGTGCTTCATGTCCTAGTACTTCTTTTAAGGGTGGTAACCATTAAAGAAAACAACACAAAGCATCTTATCCTTCTACGAGAAATGTATCAGATCAGATTGCTTCATTTATGGATGGTCACATTTCAAGAAAACTTCACAAAGCCTCATAGCCTAATACGAGAAGTGTTTCTTCTTCGAGTACTTCATTTAAGTGTTGTAATCATTCACTGAAACACAACGAAGAATCATAGATTACCAATCTAAGTGCTTCATGTCCGAGTACTTAATTTATGAGTGATTCTGATCAAAGTACTTCATTTATGAGTAGTAACCATTAAAGAAAAAAGAAAACAACACAAAGAATCTTATCCAACTACGTGAAGTATTTCTTATATGAGTACTTAATTTATAGGTGGTAATCATTAAAGAAAATATCACAAAGCATCACACCTACGATGAGAGGTGTTTCTGATCCGAGTACTACATTTATGAGTGGTAACCTTTCAAGAAAACTCCACAAAGCATCATAGCTTACTACGGTAATAGTTGCTTCTGCGAGCACTTCATTTAAGTGTCCTTACCATTCACTAAAACACAACGAAGAAGCATAAAGTACAACTCTAAGTGCTTCATTTCCGAGTACCTAATTTATGAGTGATTTTGATTAGAATACTTCATTTATGGGTGGTAACATTAAAGAAAACATCACAAAACATCTTATCCTACTATGAGTAGTGTTTCATATTAAAGTACTTCATTTATATGTGATAATCATTAATGAAAACACCACAAAGCATCAAATCATCATATCTTACTATCAGAAGAGTTTATTCTCCGAGCACTCCATTTAAGTGTTGTAACCATTCAATAAAACACAACAAGAAGTATATAGTACAATTATAAGTGCTTCATTTCCGAGTACTTAATTTATGAGTAATTCTAATTACAGTACATCATTTATGAGTGGTAACATTGAAGAAAATATCACAAAACATCTTATCCTACTAAGAGAAGTGTTTCATATCTGAATACTTTATTTATGGGTAGTAAACATTAAAGTAAACACCACAAAGCATCAAACCATCATATCTTACTACCAGAAGAGTTTCTTTTTCGAGTGATTAATTTATGAGTGATCCTGATCAAAGTACTTCATTTATGAGTGATAATCATTAAATAAAACATAAAAAAGCATCTTAACATACTACGAGAAGTGTTTCTTATATGAGTAATTCATTTATGGGTGGTTACCATTAAAAAAACACCACAAAGCATCATATCTTACTACGAGAAGAGTTTCATCTCCGAGGACTTCATTTAAGTGTTTTAATCATTCACTAAAACACAACGAAGAAGCGTAGAGTACAAATCTAAGTGCTTCATGTTCGAGTACTTAATTTATGAGTGATTCTGATTAAAGTACTTCATTTGTGGGTGGTAACATTAAAGAAAAACATCAGAAAGCATCTTATCTTACTAAGAGAAGTGATTCATATCTGAGATCTTCATTTATGGGTGGTAAACATTAAAAAAAACATTACAAAGCATCAAAGCATCATATCTTACTACCAGAAGAGTTTCTTCTTCGAGTACTTCAGTTAAGTGTTGTAACCATTTACTAAAACACAACGAAGAAGCATTGAATATCACTCTAAGTGCTTCATGTCCGAGTACTTAATTTATGAGTGATCAGAGTACTTCATTTATGGGTGGTAACCATTAAAGAAAGCATCACAAAGCATCTTATCTTACTGCGAGAAGTTTTTCTTATCTGAGTAATTCATTTATGGGTGGTAACCATTAAAGAAAATACCACAAAGCATCATATTCTACTATGAGAAGTGTTTATGATCAAAGTATTTCATTTATAAGTGACAACCTTTCCAGAAAACTCCACAAAGCATCATATCTTGCTACCAAAATGTTTCTTCTCCGAGTACTTCATTTAAGTATTTTAATTATTCAGTAAAACACAATGAAGAACCATAGAGTACCAATCTAAGTGCTTCATGTCCGAGTACTTAATTTATGAGTGATTCTGATTAGGATACTTCATTTTTGGGTGGTAATCAATAAAAAAACAACACATAGCATCATATTCTACTATGAGAAGTGTTTCAGATCGGATTACTTCATTTGTGGGTACTTCATCTTATCCTACAAGAACACCACAAATGAGCATAGATTACCACTCTAGGTGCTTCATGTCCAAGTACTTTATTTAAGGGTGATAACCATTAAAGAAAACAACACATAACATTTTATCCTTCTACGAGAAGTGTTTCAGATCAGATTACTTCATTTATGGGTGGTAACGTTTCAAGAAAACTCCACAAAGCCTCATAGCCTACAACGAGAAGTATTTCTTCTTCGGGTATTTCATTTAATTGTGGCAACCATTACTAAAACACCACGAAGAAGCATAAAATACCACTTTATGTGCTTCATGTCCGAGTACAACATTTATGAGCGGTAAACAATCAAGAAAATACCACAAAGCATCTTATCATACTACAATAAGTGTTTCTTCTCTGAGTACTTCATTAATGGATGGCGACCACTAAAGCAAACACAACAAAGCATCATATCATACTATGAGAAGTGTTTCTGATTATAGTTCTTCATTTATGAGTAATAACCTTTAAAGAAAACTCTAAAAAGCATCATATCTTACTGCCAGAAGAGTTTCTTCTCCGAATACTTCATTTAAGTGTTGTAATCATTCACTGAAACACAATGAAGAAGCATAGAGTGCCAATCTAAGTGCTTCATATCCGAGTACTTAATTTATAAGTGATTCTAATCAGAGTACTTCATTTATGAGTAGCGACCATTAAAGAAAACATCACAAAACATCTTATCCTACTACGTGAAGTGTTTATTATCTGAGTACTTAATTTATGGGTGGTAACCATTAAAGAAAATATCACAAAGCATCACATCCTACGATGAGAGGTGTTTCCGATCCGAGTACTACATTTATGAGTGGTAACATTTCAAGAAAACTCCACAAAACATCATATCTTACTACGGTAAGAGTTGCTTCTGCGAGCACTTCATTTAAATGTTCTAACTATTCACTAAAACACAACGAAGAAGCATAGAGTACAACTCTAAGTGCTTCATGTCCGAGTACCTAATTTATGAGTGATTCTGATTAGAGTACTTCATTTATGGGTGGTAAAGATTAAAAAAGACATCACAAAACATCTTATCCTACTATGAGAAGTGTTTCATATTAGAGTACTTCATTTATGTGTGGTAACCATTAAACAAAACACCACAAAGCATCAAAGCATCATATCTTACTACCATAAGAGTTTTTCTCCGAGTACTTCATTTATGTGTTTTAATCATTAACTAAAACACAACGAAGAAGCATAAAGTACCAATCTAAGTGCTTCATATCCGAATACTTAATTTATTAGTGATTCTGATTATAGTAATTCATTTATGGGTGGTAACATTGAAGAAAATATCAGAAAGCATCTTATCCTACTAAGAGAAGTGTTTCATATCTGAGTGCTTTATTTATGAGTGGTAAACATTAAAGAAAACATCACAAAGCATCAAAGCATCATATCTTACTACCAGAAGAGTTTCTTCTTCGAGTACTTCATTTAAGTATTGTAACCATTCACTAAAACACAATGAAGAAGCATAAAGTACCAATCTAAGTGCTTCATGTCCGAGTACTTAATTTATGAGTGATTCTAATCAGAGTACTTCATTTATGGGTGGTAACCATTAAAGAAACATCACAAAGCATCTTATCATACTGCGAGAAGTGTTTCTTATCTGAGTAATTCATTTATGGGTGGTAACCATTAAAGAAAACACCACAAAGCATCATATTCTACTATGAGAAGTGTTTCTGATCAGAGTACTTCATTTATGAGTGGTAATCTTTCTAGAAAACTCCACAAAGCATCATATCTTACTACCAGAAGGGTTTCTTCTCCGAGTACTTCATTTAAATGTTTTAATAATTCACTAAAACACAAAGAAGAAGCAGAGAGTACCAATATAAGTGCTTCATGTCCGAGTACTTAATTTATGAGTGATTCTTATTATAGTACTTCATTTTTGGATGGTAACATTGAAGAAAACATCAGAAAGTATCTTATCATACTCAGAGAAGTGTTTTATATCTGAGTACTTCATTTATGGATGGTAAACATTAAAGAAAACATCACAAAGCATCAAAGCATCATATCTTGCTACCAGAAGAGTTACTTCTTCGAGTACTTCATTTAAGTGTTGTAACCATTCACTAAAACACAACGAAGAAGCATATTGTACCACTCTAAGTTCTTCATGTCCGAGTACTTAATTTATGAGTGATTTTTATCAGGGTACTTCATTTATGGATGGTAACCATTAAAGAAAACATTACAAAGCATCTTATCATACTGCGAGAAGTGTTCTTATTTGAGTAATTCATTTATGGGTGGTAACCATTAAAGAAAACACCACAAAGCATCATATTATATTATGAGAAGTGTTTCTGGTCAGAGTACTTCATTTATGAGTGGTAATCTTTCAAGAAAATCTTTCTTACTTTACTTTCTTAAATTCTGTTCATGCATGATCTCTAAAAATCTTTTTTTCCCTGGATTCTTTCAGGCAATCAGTATTATCAAACAACATCTTTGACTCACTCATTAGACCAAATAGGAATCTTTTCTGCATGTTATTCTAACCATCAGGTTCTATAATAAATCTCATTTCAATCATTTTGCATTTATTACACAAATATCATTATTTACTTTAAAGATTATTTCAGATATAAAGTGAGTTCTTTTTTGTCAAGAGGTCGTGTTTCACAGTAAACACATTTGTAATTCTCATTTATCACTAACCAGTCGGATTAACGAAAATGAGAGATGGAGCAATTCTAGACCAATGTTAGTAATTGCACTTCTTAAGCTCTTATATTTTTGTATACATTTTTATGGTATAACATATAACAGTTGAGAATTTGCAGTAATATTATTTTCTTTTTGTTGGTGCAGTATTTCTTTATCAGAAAAGGGATTGGATAAAATTGAGAACAAGTATACAATAAAATCAAGGCTTGCGGGAATGGGCTTACAAATGGAGAAAGTATGGACAAAAGGCAATAAAAATAGTCCAAATCCAAGGTAATTATTTATATAACACTTGACATTTAATTCTATTATTCATTTGAAATATTTTCTATACTTTTTGTTTAAAGTGAGGCAAGCTGTTGAAAATTATAATTTGAGAAGAGAATGGAGAGAGTAATATTGCATTGTATTTCTTGTTGTCTTTTACATTTACAAATATGTGCATATTTATAGGCACATCTATTAACCGTTAGAACTCAGTGGGCTTTAGCTCCAACGGTCAATTAGCCTAATGGTCAATAGGCACATCTATGTGCATATTTATGGCTATTAAAGCTCCAACGGTGTAATGACCGTTAAGATTTTTCTTTTTAGTTTTTTTATTACTTTTCAACACTCTCTCTCAAGTTAGGATTGTAAATATCAATTAAGCCTAACTTGATTACATTATCATTAAATAATTTTGGCTCTAATCCTTTCGTGAAGATATCAGCCAATTGGTCTTGACTCTTCAAGTAGGGAGTCTCGATGTCTTTTGCTTGCACCTTTTCTCGTATGACATGACAATCAACTTCAATATGTTTTGTTCTTTCGTGAAATACGGCATTTGAAGCAATGTGTCTTGCCGCATTATTATCGCAATACATCTTCATCGGACCCTTGATTGAAAAACTTAATTCTCCTAGCAATTGTTTGATCCAAGTGAGTTCGCTTGCGGTGGATGCCATGGCTCGATATTCTGCTTCTGCGCTTGATCGTGCCACAACATTTTGCTTTTTGCTTTTCCATGTGACTATGTTTCCGCCTACAAATGTGCAATAGTCGGTCATTGATTTTCTATCAAAGCTTCCGGCCCAATCTGCATCGGAATAGCCACATACTTCGTTAGAATTATTATTTTTCATACATATACCCTTTCCGGGTGATTTCTTTAAATATCTTAAAATTCTATCAATTGCATCGAGGTGGGGTTTCCTTGGTGCATGCATGAATTTGTTTACTTGACCTACGGCATATGATATGTCGGGTCTTGTTACCGTTAGGTAAATCAACTTGCCTACAAGTCTTTGGTATTGGGTAATATCATCTAACGGTTCACCATCCTTCGAATTTAATTTACAATTGCTATCAATAGGGGTAGATACCAGTTTGGCCCCTAATTTTCTTGTTTCTTTCAACAAGTCCAAGGTATATTTTCTTTGTGAAATAAAGAGACCTTTGGTAGAGTGTGCAATTTCAATTCCTAAAAAATATTTTAACCGACCAAGGTCTTTTATTTCAAATTTTTCTTTCAAACATTTTTTTATTTTGTTAATTTTTTCACAATTATTTCCGGTAACTATGATATCATCAACATATATAAGAACAATGGTTGTATCTCCATGCTCATGTTTTGAAAATAATGAGTTATCGGATTGGCTTACTCTAAATCCGCAATTAATTAAAAAATGAGATAGCTTGCCATACCATGGTCTTGGAGATTGTTTGAGGCCATAAATAGCTTTCTTTAACTTACAAGCTAAATTAGTATCATATTCCCTTTTTATGACCCGGTGGTAGGGACATATACACCTCTTCTTCAAGTGTCCCTTGAAGAAAAGCATTTTTTACATCCATTTGATATAGGCTCCAACCATTATTTATTGCTACGGATAATAAAATTCGTATGGTGTTCATCTTTGCAACCGGTGCAAAGGTTTCTTGATAATCAATACCGTATGTTTGGGTATAACCTTTGGCAACTAACATTGCCTTATACCGTTCAATGGTACCATCACTATTGTATTTTATTTTATAAATCCATTTGCAACCAACGAGTTTTTTTTCTTTGGGCAATTGAACAATTGTCCAAGTATCATTTTTTTCTAAGGCACATAATTCTTCTTTCATGGCCTTAGTCCAAGTTGGATTCTTTTTTGCTTCGTCAAAATTTTTTGGTTCTTCATTTTTTGTTATTGCACTTAAGAAAGTGCGATGGTTATTGCTTATTTTATCATATGAAACATAATTTTGGATGAGATATTGAACCTTGTAAGTTATGAAATCTCGTAACCTTGTAGACGGCTTTGATGGACGAGTTGATCTTCTCAATGAGACTTCTCCTCCAACATCACTACTTTCTTCCTTCCCTCCTTCTTCTTCTTCGGTTTCAAGAGAGGTTTGAGACGTGTTGTCATGCTCCCCCTCACTTGTGTCTTCTTGATTTGAATTTTCGGTTTCTTCTTGCACATTCGTATCTTCAACTCTTCTTGATATATCTAATTCATACACAATTGGAGACATAGAAAAAATTTGGTCCGGTTTATTGGTCTCACCATTGTTAGAACAAGTATTTTGGTAAAAGAGTTCATTTTCTCGAAATGTTACATCTCGAGAAACATAGAATTTTTTATTAATCGAATCATAACATTTATAACCCTTCTTGCTTGAAGAATATCTAAGAAATATAATTTTTATAGCGGTTTTGTCCAACTTATCAATTCTTTGTGTGTGAACAAAACATGTGCACCCGAATACTCTTAAGTGATTTATAATCAATTTTCTTTTGTACAAAATTTCCAAGGGGCTTTGGTAATTAAGAATTGAGCTATGTTGTCTATTTATTAAGTATGTAGCAGTGAGAACCGCTTCCGACCAAAATCATTTTGGAACATTATTATTAAATAAAAGAGATCTAGCTACGTCTAATATGTGTCTATTTTTTCTTTTGGAAATTCCATTTTGTTGAGGGGTATAAACACATGTGGTTTGATGGATGATTCCTTTTTGTTTTAGAAATTCGGTGAAATTATTGTTAATATATTCCGTACCATTAACGGATCTAAAAATCTTAATTTTTGTGTTATATTGATTTTCAATTTCGTTGCAAAATTCTTGAAATTTTGAAAATACTTCGGATTTTGATTTTAACAAATACATGCAAGTAGTTTTTGATAAATCATCTATAAATAAGACAAAATAATTAAATCCATTATATGAAGTTAAGGGTGCCGGCCCTCAAACATCAGAATGAACAAGTTCAAATGGTTTTTTTTATTGTGTTGTTGATGAGGGAAATGGTAATCTCGTTTGTTTAGAAAAAATACATGCATCACATGAATTTGATTCATAATTTAGAGTTGGAAATAATTTCTAAAGAACATTATTAGATGGATGTCCAATTCTTTTATGCCATAAATTGCTTAAGTCATCTTTTTTAATATGAAAATTCATTTTTTGATAATTAAAAACATAAAGGCCATTTTCAAAAGAACCTTCACCAATAATTTGTTTGGTTATTGATTCTTGAAAAATTATATTTTTAGATGAAAAAATAGCTTCACAATTCAACTCAATTGTAATTTTTCCTATAGGCAAAAGATTCCAAGAACAATTTCCTACATGCAAAACATTTTTTATTTTTCTTGAAAATAATTCAATTTCACCAATTCCTTTAATTTTCATTTTCTCACCATTAGCAACAGTCACAAAATTAATGTCATTTAATGGTCAGTAATTATCTAGTATATTTTTGTTACTGGTCATATGGTCTGTTGCACCAGAATCAAGTATCCATTTTTCATGGTCATTTTTATTTATAAAGTTTGTCATCTTGAGGTCTAAATTGGTACATTTGTTTTCTCCCTTTCTTTTTTCTGAATTAGATAAGGAAATATTAAAAGTGTGGGTTTTACCAAGCCCACAAAAATGTATTAAATTTAAACCTTTATAATCGGTTGGAACATCTTTTTGCTCTCCCTTTTTTGGATCCCTCTTAGCAGCGTCTCTACCTTCCCGTTTTTGAAATGGCCGAAGAAAAGGATTGAGAATCCAACAGCTGACCCTCGTGTGACCTCGTCGTTTGCAATGATTGCACCGAGTGGACGCCTGACCTTCTTTCCTTTTTTTTATTGCCATCATTAAGGTTCAAGATTTCTGTAACGGAAGGTTGATCTTGAAGACTGCTGTTAAGAGTTGAGGCTTTTGCACAAGCTCGATTTTTATCGTTGGCTTTGTTGCCGAACATAGCCACCACTTGTGCCCAAGTGAGTTTTTCTTTCTTTTTGACTTGGACAGCAGTGATTTTGGAAGAAGAAGTCTTAGCCATTGATTTTGCGGAAGCTTTTTTGGATCGAGCAACAACTTGCTCTGATACCATGTTGAAAATTATAATTTGAGAAGAAAATGGAGAGAGTAGAGAGTAATATTGCATTGTATTTCTTGTTGTCTTTTACATTTACAAATATGTGCATTTTTATAGGCACATCTATTAGCCGTTAGAACTCAATGGGCTTTAGCTCCAACGGTCAATAGGCACATCTATGTGCATATTTATGGCTATTAAAGCTCCAACGGTCTAATGACCATTAAGATTTTTCTTTTTAGTTTTTTATTACTTTTCAACACAAGCAATATGGGATTGTTGAGACCTGTAACGAATAATAGTGGCATTGATTTAATTTATTGCCTCAATTCATTAATGAGAATTCTTAACTAAGGAAGAGAAAAACAAACATGAAATCTTGAGGCATATAATTAATAATGGGTTGCACAACTTCAAACTCCTCAAAATTTATCATAAATTAATGTATACATGTTACATGTATGTGTTTATACAGGTGCATGTGCAAAGTACATATATACTATTGTTTTCATGACATATTACTATTGTGCAAAGTACATGTTACTATTGTTTATACATATATACTATAATAATTATAACAACTTTAATATAATTTTCATGACATATCATATATATAATTTCACTATAATCATGAAAACAAAATTGTTAGTCTATCTATGTATAACTATTTACATGTTCTTAAAATGTAAGGTATATGCTTTACTGCCTACTAGGTTAAAAACAGAAAAACAATTTAGAAGCCTTCTTTATACAATTCAACAAAATTAATATATGTAATGTATAGTTGCACTATCTAGGAAACCTTCCTCATCGATCGAGTTGAATGCATGAAATATCTAAATCATGCATTTAGGCCCATAAAAGGGGATGTTACTTGCTACAGTTTCTCACTTTTTAACCATCTCACTCGAAATAACCGAACAAGTAATTAGTATACATAGAGCTTAAATTATTCTTTTTGTTTCAAACTTAAATTTCTTTCTCAATTTTTTAATTTTGTCTGTCGGTCAGCTTACATGTCTGCTTCTCTTGCTCAATGTTGGACTGCACGCCTTCATCAGTAGCTGCCTTTCTCGCTGTTGTATCAATGTGCTTGGCTCAGTGCACATATTTACAGTCCTTTATGTTTTGCTTGATAATGTGCTGTGTATGAACCTATATTTCCTTCCATATTTTGTTCTTAAATTGTCAACCAATTTTGGTGTTGTGATAGAGAATGATAATATTTTTGTAAAACATTATAAATTTGACCTTTATATAAAACTATGTTCACAAATCATTTTATTCTTAAATTGTCATCCATTGATTTTCTATTTTTATGGGTTGGTGAACCTATCTTTACATTGGAAATGGTACAATTATCCATCCATTTCCATTTCTGATGTACATGAGAATTCCCTTTTAATTGCATCAGAATGCATTATGAAGTTCTTTTTATTCGCACGGAGCGCATTTGTATGTCTAATTTTATATATATAAAGGTTGAATATGCTTGCTACATGAGTTATGAATAGTGTTTTCACTGTAGCGTTTTTTTTTGCTTTTTCGAAAAAAATTTCCTTTCGAATTTTTCTGTAGCAATTATTTTACCAATTTTTTGTATCATTATTTTTGTTTTTGTTTTTCACGCATGGCACAAGCGCGAAATCTAGAAATATCATACAAGATCAAACCCGACCGATATTAATAGAGAGACAATTTTTATTCCCAAAAAACAAAATTCATTATTCATTCCTCCGACAAGTCAAACCTCTGATTCGTCAAGTCACCAACTCATCATCACCTTCTCTTCTCCTCTCCTCTCCTCCTCCGATCTCTAACCCTATCTCTCTTTCTCGATCCAATTCCCACACATACGCCATTCATGTCGTCGGAAATAGAGGAAGTAGACGAGTCCAAACCACCACAGGTTCAATCCGGCGACATCTCAGGTGGTGGCGGCGGCGCTGGTGCCGGGGCGACGGAGGATGAGGCGTTGAAGAATGACGTGTACACAGCCGCTGCTTATGGGGATTTGGAGAAGCTACAACGGCTTGTAGAGGGAGAAGGTCAATCGGTGGTCGAACCAGACGCGTTAGGCTACCACGCCTTGCAATGGGCTGCGCTAAACAATCGCACGGCCGCTGCTCAGTACATAATCGAGGTGAGATCACACCTTATTTCCTTCTCGTTTGCACTGCACATGTCAAGTGGTGTTGAACATGACAGAGTTAAATGTGACTGAAGAAATTAATTATGATCTAAACCATATTTACCATTCTCCTTTTTATTAGTTCGATTTTTTTCCCTAATATTTCGTGGGAGTTCAGAGTACATACCTTTGTATTTTACTTATTCAGCAATACAGCAAGTGCTTAGTTTCTTAAGTAGAATATAATGAGTTCAAAAAGGTCATGGGTTCAAGTCTTCATGGGCATAAGATATGTATGATGGAATTGTGAGCCTTTTCCATTTAATTAAAAGAAAACATTCCACTAATCCATGCATAAGATCACTCCCTGTATGACTATATATACAATGCAAAACTCAGTCATGTTGTAATTCTACCGGGTTGCACATGCCAAGTGGCATTTAAGATGGCAGAGTTGGGTTTGCTCCATTCTAATTGACTCCTGCCTAGTTCGTTTCAATAGGGGTTAGCAGAGTACGGTTGTTGGGATTAGACTGGTAAATGCCACCTTGGACTGGTTTGATTACTTGCACTTTGTTGTTCTTATAGTCTACTTGAGTGCACATTTTGTTCCTTCAGTCTGCTAAACCATAGTAGATTACATAGCACCTTTAAATACAGATTTTTGGCTATACCATGTCAACTTCAATTTTCATTAAAGAAGGATATAAAGTTGCATCATACCATTTTCTGCAAAAGAATTACTCCATGTTGTTGACATGCTTGTCTAGGCCTTAATTTGAGTTCTGTTGGCTCTGGACTGATTTTTTTCCTGCCACTGGTATTTTAGATAAAATATCAGGGAATGTGCCACTTGAGTTGCTTCAGTGGGAGAGTCAGTAACGAGCCTTGGTGTCTTGTTGTTGGCACTCGTTAATCTGTATGTTGTACCAGTATGTAGAATTAACAGAGAACCTGCTTCCTGAGAAGGATGGAATAACACATTGATATTTTTTGGGACAGCATGGGGGTGATGTGAATGCGGTGGATCGCACTAGACAAACAGCACTCCACTGGAGTGCAGTGCGGGGTCACATCCAAGTTGCTGAGCTCCTTCTCAAAGAAGGGGCTAAAATTGATGCTGCTGATTTATATGGCTATCAGGTTCTTCTCATGTCTCTCTGCATTTATAAACGTAATTAACTTATATATAACTTTTGTGGTGTTTAACACAAAACCTCAATATATTCATCCACTAACAGTATCTAGAAATCTTGCAAAACTTTTTTTAAGTAAGCAGCTTTTTAATTCCTGCAATAAAATATCCCTAGAAAACATAAGAAGATTCGTGGATACCTTCTTTCTCCACTTGATCTTCTCATTTGATTCCCAAATTACTTTCTTTTCTCAGTGTTTTTATCTCAGATAGTTGGTTTCTTCCCTTTAGAAAAGTAACCACATTGTTTTGTGGGTTTCTTTGGTTCTTTGATTATGCCTCATTTATTCTTGTTCTCTTATTTTGTTTTGCAGACAACACATGTAGCTGCACAGTATGGTCAGACAGCATTTCTGTACCACATAGTTGCAAAATGGAATGCAGATGCTGATGTACCTGACCGTGATGGAAGAAGTCCTTTGCACTGGTACCTTCCCTTCTCTATCTTCTTTTGTGTGGAACAGTGTGCCGAATGAAATGTGCATGTATTAGCTTTTATCCACTTTTCTGATTACCTAATCAGATAACAGCATAAATATAAGGGGATTCTTTCGTATTCAGTTTTCTTATTTAGGAGACTAAATGTATAAGGTTATTTCTTATGTCTTTATAGATCAACGGGGTTTGCTAACCTTCCCATGCACAGGGGGGATTTTGGTGCCTCTGCTGGGTTGTACAACCCAGGAAGTTAAAATAGTTGCTTCACTTTGATTTCTACTTTTGAAAAATATAATTTGTATTTTGCAAATTTTGAGGGCTGCTTATAAGGGATTCGGAGATTGTATACGTCTTCTTTTATTTCTCGATGCTCATAGAACGCGACAAGATAAAGAAGGTATACACCATGTATCAGCTCCTTTTGTATTTGAAATATCAAGTTGAGATAAAGTATCTTGTTCAGATTGTACCAGTTTCGACAATATATTATTTTCCTGATTTTGGTTAGCTTTTGCTGCTTACTTTTTTTGTCATATCTACAAAAAAACAAGTTTTTAAGCTAAGCAAGCAATACTGAGGTCAATTGAGAAACTAAAGATGAGTATAATTGCAGAATTAAGAGTTAATTAGGCTTGATCAAAGACTTACTTAGGCAAAAAGTGTCGAATTTTTTATAGTATTGGTAGTGCTAATTCTTTTTTACTGTAAGTTATGTCTAACAAGATGAATGTTATCCATCAAATTTTACTTAGGATGTACCCCAATGCATTGGGCTGCTATAAGAGGCAATCTGGAGGCTTGCACCGTACTTGTTCAAGCTGGGAAGAAAGAAGATTTGATCATACAGGACAATACTGGTTTTACCCCTGCACAACTTGCAACTGATAAGAGTCACCGCCAAGTTGCTTTTTTCCTTGTAGGTACACTTACCATTATTAGTAAAACTTTTGCTATGAAACATGGAGCATTGAACCATAGCCAAATCATAATTCATTCCCTGTTAACTCCACAGTTTTCTGTTAGAAGTAAACTGTGGAGCTAAAATGCATGAGTCTTTAAGGGGCAAAAAAAAAAAATGATATAATCAATTAAATGTAGTTGTTAACAGAGTTTTAATTTATTCCTTTCCAGGATAATGCAAGAAGGGTATATGAAAGAAGATGTGATGGTGTTACCCCTATAGGGAAGATAGGGAAACTGGGATTGGCACCTCTCTTATGGACAATTGTTCTCGGCTTGCTATTTACATACATGCATTCTGTTATCCCAGGTACATCCTTTCATTTTGAGAACAAATCCATTTGATGAAGCATACACTATCCTAAGATTGTTCTCACCCTTTTTCCTGTTTGTGAAGGTCTGTACACTTTGAATTTTTCAGCTTTCTTTGGGCTATTTGCTTGGTCAGGGGTATTTCTTGCTACTGCTGGTTTGGTCATGTTTTACAAGTGTACCAGGTATTTCCTTACGACCTTCATGTTATGATTATGCTGCGGTATGGTTCTTAAGTATTAAAGTTGCTGTGAAATTTTCGGAGGCAAGAACTTCTGAAGCAAATATTATCCTTCTAATTACTATGAGTGAACCTACATTCCGGAACCAAACAAATAACTTGTTTTTAACTTAACCAAGTAGGTATTCATTTGACTCTCTTTTTGATAATTTTCTCTAGAAGTTTTTGTGGATTAAACTTTATCTGACTATCTTGATACATTCATACAGGAAAGATCCAGGATTTATTAAGATGAATACACGAGATTCACAAACCATAAGAGATGATGTGAGTTTCATAGCTCAGTGTGTTTAACATGGCTCAATAACGTAAACTAACCAATTGTAATTAAACATGCACTAGGAACCTTTGCTAAAGACGGAGCTTGAGAATCCAGCTCTTCTAGCTGGGAATTGGTCCCAGCTTTGTATCACATGCAAGGTTCTCTCTCTCTCTCCCTCTCTCGCTGTCTCCCTTTTTCTCGCCCCCTCTCTCCATTCTATCTTTTTGAAGAGGTAAATCTTTTTTTGGAATCTACTGACGATATATAGTTCTCAGATTGTCAGGCCAGTGAGATCAAAGCATTGTTCTACTTGTGATCGTTGCGTAGAGCAGTTTGACCATCATTGCCCCTGGGTTTCTAATTGTATAGGCAAGGTATCTCATTGCATTTTTTTATCGCAGTTTCAAATTGTCACTTTTGGCTGTGCAGTTGTTTGATCCTTGTTTTACTTATATATTTTTGCTGATCTTTAGTTGGTTTTAATTACAGAAAAATAAGTGGGAATTTTTTATGTTTCTCATACTAGAAGTTTCTGCCATGATCATTACAGGCACAGTAGCTCTTATAAGTAAGCTCCTGAGATCTTCTTTTTACTTATTTGCAACTGTTCTTGAACTAGCGTTGCTATATCTTATCCCCATGCTGTAGCTATGCTGGTATAAGCCAAACAAGAGTCTGAATGGAATGAAACAAAAATGTTGAGATCCAAAACAAATTTGGCGCCCCACTATTTGTTATTTGTCATTTTATTAGCTTTGTTTTCATCTCCTAAATTTGGAGTTTCGGATTATTCATTTTTTTATATTTTCTCTATTTGTTTCATACATTTTATGAAAAGCTACTGGCAACAAAATGATAACAATCACTATTAGAAAAATGGTAACACAAGGTATGAAGTCTAAAAATTGTACCTCAAGGTATGAAGTCTAAATAATAAAATAAAATGATAATAAATAATTTTGTAAAAGAGAAGGTTTATATGCCAAGTGTGCTACTACTCCTTGTAGTATTTACAAGTTGTCATTCTTATTTAAGGTATTATTTCTGTACACTTACCATTCCGTATAGTAATTTGCAAATGTTGTGTGTATTTCAAAGGAATTGTGAAAGACCCAGCTGCACCTGGTTCATTTGGTACATGGCTGAGTTATTCAGCAAGTAACCATCCTGCTGCATTTTCCTTCGCGATAATGGATCTTTTTCTCTTTTCTGGTGTTTCTGTTCTAACAATGGTCCAAGCATCCCAGGTAAAATATATTATTTTTAATGTGAATTTGCTTTGTCACTGGTTGGTTTAAAGTGTGTAATGGTCCAAGCATCCGAGGTAAAATATATTCTTTTTAATGTGAATTTGCTTTGTCACTGGTTGGTTTAAAAGCGTGTAATGGTCCAAGCATCCCAGATAAAATATATTCTTTTTAAACAGCACTAATGTTCTTTTTTGTTAGTATTTGTTTGCTGTACTTCTGTCCCTTTTTAATGTTTGATTGCTAAAGACTACACTCTACAGATGTCAATAAATATTAAATAAATAAAATTTGGGTTTTGCCATTGCTCTTGGTTGTGCATTTTCCTACCGCAGAATAATAAACCATGTGCTTATTTGATGAACAGATTGCTAGAAACATAACCACAAATGAAATGGCAAACCAAATGCGGTATAGCTATCTACGTGGGGCCGGTGGAAAGTTTTGGAATCCGTATGACCATGGTGTCCGCAAGAACTGCTCTGACTTCTTCATCAAGGGTTATCATGAGGACATTGAACGAGTTCCTGACCACCACACCATGGTGGGTCCTGGCTCTGATGAGGAATCAACAGCTGGCATGATCCAGATGAAGCAGGTCATCAATGGTGATGCCCAGGTGCAGTCACATCAACACCACTGTCAAACAAATGGCCATGGGTGCAAGGGCCATGGCCAATCAGGAGGAAAAGCTAAGCCTGAAGCAGGTCATGGGGCCCCGCTTGGGTCGGGGTTGGGGCTTGGAAGGAATGGCGCAAGGCATCAAGCTAGGTCGGCCCTGCCTTTGTGAGTTGTATTTTATTTTTCTTTTATGAATTAGATTGTGCAAGTAGGTTTAGATTGTGCAAGTAATTATCACAGATTTTTCGGAATTAGTTTTTGCCTGCATCTCTTTTCCCCACTTCTGTTGAAAATTTGGACAACGTTCCTCTGATGTCCATGTATTGATTTGCGCATACGAGAAAAAGATTACAGCGGTAAGTGGCTTCTTTTTTTGTGCTCTGAAAATGTTTATAAGATAGTTGCTTTGCGCCTGTGTATGCATTTAATATTCATTGTTATGAGTTTGAGTCTTGTATAATTCTTTATATTTTCTCTTCAAATATAAATATTTTTGCATGTTTAAATAGTCGAAACAAGTCAATATGTACATATCGAATTTTGTAGTGTATAAAATGTTACTATATTTAGAAAGTTTATGAACTTTCGAATTTGCGAGATGGATTATAAAATAATAAGAAAATATATGTTTGTGTATCACATAGGATGATAGGATCATCTTTCAAAAGTTTGGAAATTATAGACTTATGCTCATAAGTCATAAGATATTGAGTGGTTTGAACGGATCGAAAAATAGAATTGATTGGAGAGTAAAAGAACTGAAGTAAAGAAGATATAGATGGCAATTAAGGAAATCGAAGATGAATTAGAAAAATAAATGAAATTGTGATGTACTGGAAGCAAAGAGCAATTAACAAAAAGGAGATTATTTCATGGGAAATGATTTATTCCCCCAAATCCAAATCTCCGGATTCATCCCCAACTCTCTGGAGCTCTATTAGTGTAGTTGTTGCTAATTAGAATATTTTTTATGAGATTATGGATTTAAACCTCCGTGAGAACAAAATTTGCATCTCGTCAAGAGATTTTTAGTAATAGAAGCTGGCGGTTTTAGGAATTTCTATACAGAAATGTTATTATGCTTTGATATGAAAAATTTATTAAGCAATTTAAATCGAAGTTTTGACCTCATAAAGTTATAAACTTTGAATTATTTGTACTTTGGACAAAGTGCAAACTTTTTCATGCTAGTCAAACTCCAAAAACTCATAATACATAAATTCATAAAATATTAAAATATAATATGTTTAAGTTAATAATTTGTTAGTGTTAATAATTACAGTCGGTACTGATAATAATTATACAACAAAGTGTTAATAGTTAAGAGAAAAACTCATAATACTTAGATTCATAGAGTAAGAAAGTTTGAATTTGGTTAGTGCTAATGATTTGCTAGTGCTAATAATTAGAGATGGTAGTGGTAACAATTGTACAACAAAGTAGTAATACTTTCTTCACAACCTGATAATGATGTGATAATAGTTGAACAACAAAGTACTGATATCAATATTTTAAAGTGATAATAGTTGAATAATGAAGCAATAATATCAATACAAAAAGTTAATAGGTCAACAAAGTACTGATATCAATATTTCAAAGTGATAATAGTTGAATAATGAAGCAATAATACCAATACAAACTTAGGCCTTGCTCAAAATAACAATTAGTATCAGAGCAAACTGTTCATACCTAACAAATTTGATCAAAATGAGTCTTGAGACGAGTATGATTTTACCTCTCAAAACTTGGGCAAATTGGTGTAGATTTCAAATCTTGGAGAAGACAATGTAAGAATACTTAAAGGGCTGTCACACTCCAGAAATAATGACTAGCTTAGGAGTGTTAATCCCGCCACATTTACTTGATTACAAGTACACGAAAAGCTTAATTTGCCACTTGAAAATATAAATAAGATTTATTTGTAATACTTAATTTAAAGGAAAAGCACACACATTTCACACAGTACATGAACATCCAACAAATATATATATATAATCTAGCGTCTAGATACAAGTTTACAGCAGAAGCTAAACAAAAATAAAATACATACAGAAGAGGATGATCCCATCAAAGGATGTGGGATCGACCCTAGCTAACCTACTACACACTAATCCTAACAAAAGAAATGAAAGAAGCAAATGAAGTGATCCTCAAAATGGAAGACGCCTGGAGACTCCATCCTAGCGCTCTCCTCTAGACCTCAAAAGACTCATGCTCCTTACCTGGACCCCACAACCAACTGTGGGACGTGAGTAATTTATAAAAATTACTCAGTGTGGATTAAGGTCCAGCCTTTGGGATTATATCCGATTCAAGGTTGGACCCATCACATTTACTGAGATTATCTATATCAAGTTACTATACCTAACTTGTGTTTCGTTTAACCATTAATCAATTTAGATAAATAAGTCAAACCTATCCAAAAAAACGATGCGAGAAGAAACCCAAAATATTTATGAGGAATAGTAATGTACAATAACTAATATGAGAAGATATCAAACTCCCAGACAAATGTACAAAGTATCAAATTTTAGAAAACCCGGGTGTAGGACTTCAGGATTCGCCCCCTTAGACGGGTCTAGTATGTCAGCCGCCAAATCTAAGGGTATCGTTAGACTGGTCTAGTATAATCAACCGCCAATCTAACTTAATTCTGAGTTTTCAGAACGAAACGCCCTGGTAAAAATAGAGCGGATATAAAAGCACACACTCGATCAAAAGCGAACCGAGAAACCTACCCTTATAAAAAGAAAACAACAAACATAAACTCTTGGTCTCAACCGTCATACGAAAATAAGGAACCGACTACCCGTTTGAATAATAATAAGACGGGAACTTCCTGTACCAACCAGGGGCCAAAGGGGAGCCCCAGACTTCCTATGTACCAACCAGGGGCCAAAGGAGGAAGCCCTTCGAATATTAGGAGATCTCGAAACATTGGCTAATAGAAATATATAAAGAACGGAATAGCTCCAATACCTCACATATGACACGCATACTCTAAACTGAGAAACCAAACCTTAATCACTCAAAGATGAGTATTATAGTATTTATATTAATAAGGATCTTGAAAATAAAACTCTCGAACTGGCACTACGAGCCATCAAGTGATGGTCATCGATGGTGAGCAATGATCGAATGTCCTTAAGGACATCCCGAGAAATGGACCTCACGGGCGAATATGTTTACCGTACGTAATCCATCCCCACGATGCCCTCAGACTACATCCAACCTAAGACTCACCAGCCCGACTCTCATCACTCCCGACGAGTACATATATATTATTTTATACGCGTCTACCTATAAGTAGTCTAATAGCCTATACTATCCGTATATCGAATCTTACATGCGAGATGAGGTGCAATGACATGCAAGTGCATGTTGGTCTCAAAAAAATGGTACAGCTACTAGCATGTAAGTATGGTAGTTCAAGTCTACGAGCCTGATTAATTATTATTGGTAGTTGGTACCGCAATTCAGTTTAGGTAAGTCTGGTAGGTCCTATTAAAAGAGAAAGGAATATAATCCCCAGGAATCCACACCTATTTACGAGGAAAAGCAGCGCTGATATCTAAGCGTTTACTTGGGAAATCTGCTGCAGTGCCATTGACTCTGTCCGCGCCCACATGATCAAGAGTCACCTTGTCTTTCGCGATCGAGTTTACTAAACTTCCTATTTGGCGTTAGAGTTTTATCAGCTTAGTGTATTGAAAAGTTATGTAACTTATGAAATCAAATAAGACAAAATCTAGACGTTGAGACGTCATTAATGCTCCTAATATAATTTCATTATTATTTTTACTTAATCAAATCTCTATGTAGTGTCCTGTTTGCACAGAGGGTGTGATAATTCTATTCCTACAATTTTCTATTTCTTCATTCAGTACTCACTTTTAGTTTATTTATTTAAGTAAGATATTAATTATGTGTTTACTATTTCTATAACAAAACTACGTCGTTAGGACGGTATCCTACAGAACAACCAAAAAAGAATAGCACGAAGCAAGCATGTTATAAATGCAACCACTTTTAATTGTGCACTTTTATTTTTAGACTAACAAAAGAAGAAAGAAAAGTAGTTAGTGCTAATAATAACTAATAAGTGTGTATTTATATTATTTATGTGCTTATAAAGAAATTGATCAATATATATGTTATTGTGATTTAACATTTACTTAGTCATAATTATGTGTATTTTATATGTATTGTATTTAATGTTACTTATATATTTATATGTATTGTATTTAATATATTATATGAATCATATCTATTGTATTGTATTTAATGTGCTTTAGAGAAATTGATCAATATATACTAATATATATATAATTTTACTTAGTCCAATTTTGTTGGTGGTGTGCGATATTTTATTAATATGTATATACAATATATTTGATCTGTTTTATAATTAATTAATCGTGTTATTGTAAATGTTTAATTAATTTAATCGTCACGTATAATTGTAAGTAAAATGTCATTATGTCAACTACGTTGTCGTACCAAATCAACTACCCTATTTATATTACTGAGTCGTATATTATACGTTATATTGTTATGTGCTAAATATAGTATAGAAAAATATATAGAAACACAAGTTGGTTATTTTTATTAATTATGTTTGTGTGTTAATCCTGAGTGGGATCAGAAGTCCGTACTCGTGCGTCATAGCCGAAGCTCGTGCTGCACGGACTTTTGGTCGTAATTTCTCATTTATACCTTTCTCGACCTTTTTCTTAATCGGGTCTAGTTACTAAGCATTTTGGGTAGGGGCACCATCTGTGTAATATCTGTATTTACCCAACTCGATCCAAACAGGGCCCAAGCCCAAAAATACTTGTAACTATATTGTTTATTTTTATTTAAATCCAAAAAGGGTCATGTAGTATATGTGGGTCCAATGGGCCTAAATGAGCCCACCAGCCCATTTTAAAGGGTCCAATAAGGATCTGATGGGTCCATTGGGCTTTTAAAGGCCCATTTTAATTATGTTACAATTACAAATTTAATTTAAAGCCCTAAGGCCCGACAAAATTCTCACATGGGTCTAGTCATGACCTCTGGGCCCAGAACTCACGTGAAGCATTAACCCAGCGCAACCAAGGACCAGGCTGCACTGGGGCTGGCATCCCAATACAACCCCGTATGGTGCTGGTTTGGCCAAAAACAAAAACCATATTGGTAATCAACAAGGCAACAGCAACCCGAGGGGTACCAGTAAACCAGACAACAAGTCAAAAGTTCAAGCATACCCAAACCAGCGAAACAAAGGTAGCAAGGCCAGACCCCAAATAACACCGACAGTGGCTCGATGGCCACTGCCATCAAGGTGTACCAACCCATAACTCAGAAACCACCCCAACCCCACACAGCAAAGCAACAACAACATTACTAGTATTCAAAACAGATTGTCACACCCCAGAAATAATAACTAACTTAAGGATGTTAATCCCGCCACGTGTACTTGATTACAAGTACACGAAAGGCTTAATTTGCCACTCGAAAATATAAAAAAGATTTATTTATAGTACTTAATTTAAAGGAAAAACACACACATATCACACAATACATGAACATCCAACAAATACATATATATATAATCCAGCGTCTGGATACAAAGTTTTCAGCGGAAGCTAAACAAAAACAAAATACATACAGAAGCGGATAATCCCATCAAAGGACGTGGGACCGATCCTAGCTACCCTACTACACACTAAGCCTAACAAAAGAAATGAAAGAAACAAACAAAGTGCTCCTCAAAACGGATGACGCCGAGGACTCCGTCCTAACGCTATCCTCTGGACATCAAAAGAACTTATGCTCCTTACCTGGACCCCACAACCAACCATGGAACGTGAGTAAATTATAAAAATTTACTCGGTGTGAATTAAGGTCTAGCCTTTGGGATTATATTCGATTCAAGGTTGGACCATTCACTTTTACTGAGATTAACTATCATTTAAATACCACATCTAAATGTACATTTGTCCACCATTAATCAATTTATATATTTAAATCTATCCAAAAGACGATACGAGAAAGAAACCAAAATATAATATGAGGAATAATAAAAATATATATATATATAGATAGTGAGATGAATAATATCAAGCCTCCCAAACAAAGAAACGATTTGTCAAATTAGAAAACCCCGGTGTAGAACTTCAGGATTTGCCCCCTCAAACGGGTCGTAACCACAAGCCTAAGGGTATTGTTAGGCGGGTCCCAGATCAACCACAGGCCCAACGTAATCGTTGGACGGGTCTCAAATCAACCACGGCCCAACTAAATCTGAGTTTTCAGAATGAAACGCCCTGATAGAATAGAGCGGCTACAAAAAGCACACACTCGGTCAAAAGCGAACCGAGAAGCCTACCCTCACAAAGATAAGACAATAAATTAAACTCTCGGTCTCAACCGTCATACAGAAATAAGGAACCGACTACCTGTTTGAATAATAATAATAAAGGGAACTCCCTGTACCAACCAGGGTCCAAAGGGGAGCCCCAGACTTCCTCAATACCAACCAGGGACCAAAGGAGGAAGCCCTTCGAATATTATGAGATCTCGAAACATCGGCTAATAGAAATATATAAAGAACGAAATAGCTCCAATACTCCACATATGACACACATACTCTAAATTGAGAAACCGAATCTTAATCACTTAAAGAGGAAGTGTTATAATATATATACTAATACGGGTATTTGAAAATGAAACTCTCAAACTGGCACTACGCGCCATCAAGTGATGATCACGTTTGATGAGCATCAGCCGAATGTCTATGAAGACATCCCGACGGGGGGATCCCACGGGCGAATCTGTTTACCGTACGTAATCCACCTGCCACGATGCCCTCACGCCACACATCTGGCTGGTGATCATCGGTCCGGCTCTCATCACTCCCAACGAGTATATACATATAATATTTTATACGCAACTACCTATAAGTAGCTAATAGCCTATACGATCCGTATATCGGATCTTATATGCAACATGAAATGCTTATGACATGAGATGCAGGTTTGTCTCAATAGTTGGTACAGTTACCGGTATGCACTTATGACAGTTCAAGTCCTACGGGCCTGCTTAGTTATTGTTGGTAGTTTGGTACCGCAATTCAGTTTAGGTAAGTCTGGTAGGTCCTATTTAAAAGAGAAAGGAACATAATCTCCAGGAATTCACACCTGGAATGACACGTGAGCTACTCTAACGAAAGATCTGTTGCGTCCATGCTGACCTCAGCGTCGTATGCAGCAACGTCAGTCTCGTCCCCTGTGTGTGGGTCCGAGTCGACTAAGTCTCCTATTTATTTAATTGGGGTTTGTTAAATTAGTCGCAGGATTTATAATTAAAGTGAAATCAAATGAAAAAGTAACAGCGTTTGAGACGTCCTTGATGCTCCTAATTTACTTTTTCCAATATTTTTACATAGTGAATTCTCGCGTGGAGTGTCCGTGCTGCACAGCGAGTGTGTGTACAATCACCTGTTTCTTCCCCTTTTATTTAATTTAAGTGTTGCTCTGAATGTGTTACTATTCTTATTATTTAATGTGACGTCAGGACGATAATGTACAAAATGTAAATAACAAATCAGGATGAAAGCATGTTATAAAATCAACTACTTTTAGTTGGACTTTTATTATTAACTAATCAAAAGAAGAAACAAAAATAGTTAATTATATATTAAACTATATGTGTAATTATATTAATAATGTGTTTATAGAAAAATTGATTAATATATATCTTTGTAATTAGATATTTACTTAGTCATAATTGGGTGTGTTTCTATGTATTGTATTAATGTCACTTATATGTTTATGTGTATCGTATATAATGTATCATATGTATTATATTTAATTAGTCTTATAATTAATTAGTTATGTTACTATATGTATTAAATGATTACTTAGTCATATCCGATTGTTTTTCATATGAAATTTAGGTGTACAACATATTCTATGTGATATAGAGAAATCGATAAATATATATTATTATATAAATAATTATACTTAGTCCCATTCTGGTAATGTTTGGAGTGTAAATTATTAGATATATGTGTATATGTATATATATATATATATATATATGTTCATATATATAAGTATACCTAGATATATATATGAATATATATACGTGTATTCATATATATACCTTTGTATACTTATATACATTCATATATATACATATATATATATATGTAATTTACTATATAGTTATTTTGTATATGTATATATATATATACTACACTTAATAAAGCTTATAATTATTTAATTATATTGTTTAGTATTATATAAAGTTTGGTTATTTGCTTTATTCGTTACGTATTACTATAGGCTTTATTTGTTACGTATTGCTATCGTTCAAAGGTCCTTTGTCAAGCACGTTGTCGTCCTAATTACCTATTCTATTTATATAGCTAACTCGTATTATTCGTTATAGTATTGTGATACATATAGTATAGAAGAAAATATATAAGAAACACAATGAAACACGAGTTGGTTTATTTTAATTATTCATTGTTTGTTTGTGTTAATCCTGAGTGGGATCGAAAGCCCGAGACTCATACGTCATCGCCGTAGCTCATGCTGCACGGGCTTATAATCGCCATTTCCCAATTATACCCTTCTCGGTTTTTTTCGCTATTTGGGTCTAGTTAATAAGTATTATGGGTCGGGCCGCTAGTTTTGTAGTATCTATATTTATCCAATTCGGCTTAAACAGGACCCAAGCCCAAAAATATTTATAACCATATTTGTTTATTTCCATTTACATCCAAAATGGGCAATGTAGTATCTTGTGGGTCTAATAGGCCTGGATAAGCCCACGAGCCCATTTTAAAAGGGCCCAGTAAGGGTCTGATGGTTTCATTTGGCTCGTAAAGGCCCATTTTAATTATGTTACATTCATAGATTTTAATTTAGAGTTCTAAGGCCGACAAATTCTCACAAGGGCCCAGTCATGACCTCTGGGCCCAGAACTCTCGTGAAACATCAACCCAGTGCAAGAACAACACTACACTGGAGCTGGCATCCCAGTGCAGTGTCGAGTCATTACATAGGTCGAGTAAAAATGCTAGAAAACAGACACACAAACCCCTAGTGAACCCATATATCAACTAGCAAATCACAACAGCCCCACGACAAGGTGCCTGTAACAGTAATCAAATGGTAATGTCAGACTAGACGTAGTATAAGAGTCGTGATTTTTAGAGCTTTCTTGCTATTTTTTAAATATTTTTTAAAAACAGTCCAGAAATGACACTTTTGTAATATTAATATATATATATGAGCATGGCAACTGGTACGATTTGCGTTAGGGAACCGTGAGGCTCGGCTCCTCTCTATTCCTCCCTGGCGCGATGGTTAATTTCCCCTTTTTACAATTTTCTTGTTTTAGTATCTATGCTCAGCACATGAGCTTTCAAACGCGCAAGAGAGGGTCAAGGAGGAAGAGAGGTTCGTTTTATAGGCGCGGGATGGAGAGAGTGGTTGAGAACCTACAGCAAATCGTACCAAGTACTTGGGTTTTTCTCTCCCCAAAAGTCAGAGAAGGGGGCATGAACCCCTCCCTGCATTAATGGGAGATGGACATGTGATAGTAAGGTATCGAGGGAGAGGGAGAGTGTTCTCCTGTGGCTGAGGTGACGGATCGAAAGGAGAAGAGGGCAGCCGAGAGGATAGGTGAGAAAAAGGGGGAAGAGAGGGGTGCGACTCATAAATGAGCAATAAATGAGATGCAGAGGAGAAGTGACGGAAAGGGAAACGAGAGAGAGAGAGAGAGAGGAGTGTTGTCGGGAGAATAAAGAAAAGGAGACGAGGGAGAGAGGTATAAGAGAGAAGGAGAGAGAGATCGATTGAGAGGTGTCGGCAGGGAGAGGAAACCGAGAAGGAGAGAGAGAGAACGCCTCGATAAGGGGCGAGATGGGGGTAATTCAAAACGTCCATGATCTTCTGTGGCGTCGACTTAGTAACAAATAATAAAACGATCTATTATTATCTCCCGCACTTACCTACATGGCTGACATCACGGATTGACATCTTCCCACATGTTGCAGAGGATCAGCAACCCCCTTCACAGGGGCAGTTGGATCGATTATATGGCCTTACCCGTGTTGTCGCTTGTGTGGCTTGCTGCTGTAAGGCCTAGCCATGACCCAATGGGTCTTGCGCTGGTGCCGCGCTATTGTATTCAACTATATAAGTGCATTATTCTGTTTTGGGGTCGAGACTATGCAACCATTCGTGTTGCGAAATGTTTTGTGGTATTAAGCGAGTCGGATGACTCGTTATGTGGGTATTCCGAGATGAACCCCTTTTAATTTAGTTAAAAAATTTATTTTAACCCGTGCTAGAATATTTACTTATTACTCTGTAAATTTCATTTAACCATTATTTAGTATTTATTTATTATGGTCATTATTTGATTTAATTTTTTTACAGAAGTTGGTTTTAAAAAAATTATTATTATCTACGTACAATTTTCTCATTCCTTACTATATCATTGTATTTATGGCGTTAATTATTTAAATCGAAATTAATTGCTCAAAATTTCACTGGTTTCACACAAAACAAGCAGCAAAATAAAAGAATCCCAAAGTCAAGCAAATTGCGTAAGAGATCGAACACACAACAAGGTCAAAGGCCTTGAATTTAACGTTCTGGGTTGTTATATGTTTACCAGAAAAAATGGGTGGCAAGGCCAGGTGACGAATACGCAAGGCAGCAAGGCACGAATCAAGGCCACCGTCACTTAGCTCCGCCTTCCCTCTCCCCCTTGCTCTCTTCGTATTGCTACCAACAAATTCCTGGATCTCAATCTAAACCCAATTTCCAGAGGCTATCTCAACTCATGAGAATACAAACCAGCCAGCAGGGAAGAAAGGAAGTGTGCAGTCGAGATTTATAGGCAGAGAGAAGGGGGAAAAACAGGAGTCTGTGAGGTGTACCGGAGTTCGTACTAGCACTTGAGTGCTGGTTTTCGAAGGTCAAAGAAAGGGACAAAGGCGCATCTCTGCCTTAATGGCAAGGCGTCCTACCTACAGTGAGGTGAGGTGAGGAGAGAGGATGAGTCTCGAGGAGACAGGAAGGGACAGCAAGAACAGGTGAAGAGAGAAGAGTAGTGGAACAGCCGAGAAAAGAGGCGAGAGAGCGAGCGAGTGTAACAGGGAAAAGAGGGGAGCCTTAATGGGGAAAAGAAAGGCATTAATTGCCGAGAGTGAGAGAAGTGAAAGAGAGAGACCAAAGAGAGATGTGACAGTGGGAAGGGAGAGAAGAGAAAACGCAAGAGGAGAGAAGGAGAACAGAACAAAAGAGGAGAAAAGAGAGATGGGATGGGAGTGACAGCGCCTTAAATGCGCGGAGAGAGAAGGTGTCAAGGGAGAGAAAATATGAGGGACTGGTCTCGGTAAGGGAAACCGAGGAAAAATAGGGAGAGAGAAAGATTTCCAAAATCATCGTCTTAGATTTTCTGCGATGGAAACTTTGTATCCTTTTGTGTAAGTACCCAACTTGCGCCTTTCTCCAACCCAGGGGAAACTCGTCCCATCTTTTTCTCTTGATCTCGTCGCAGCAGATCCCGAGAGACAGATATGTCTCTCGAGAATTCCGCCTGGCCGTCCGGGGGGTCCTTCATGGCCATCTTGCGTGTGGTCTATCGTGCAACACGTCACTGCAGCCTACAAAGGCGACCTATTGGGTTGCAGAATATCTGCACGCGAAGTGATACATAGGTTTGATAATTTAAAACGTTTTAGGTTTTAAATTAATGGGTTTTGGGATGGTTCAAGGTCCAGATGTTGCGACCCTTGGTGTTGCAAGTTAGTTCTGACTTAAAATGAGTAAGACAACTCATTACATGTTTACTGTTTAATAGAATTCCTTAATTGAATTTATTAACATAATTCCTTAATTGTATTTTCATTAATTGAATTTGTCATCTATTTTATATATGTATATATCTACTTTTTTTCTTTGTTTCATTCCTTATTAATGATGTATTTATTTACGCACAAAATTTTAAAAGTTGCAAAATAAAGAGTTTTAAATTTTACGGGTTTTTCCTAAGCTTTAGATTAGCATTAAAAACTTAATTAACGATAAATTTCAAAATTAATAAGATCATTATTTATTAATCTAATCGTTAAAAAATGGTGGGTTTTACAAGAGCAATGATTTTGTGTACACACTTGACAAAAAAAAGCTTTTAATGTAATTAAAGATTCTTCAACTAGAACATTAGATAATAGTTATGCTTCACATTTCTTGTTAAACTTTGTAGAATAGTCAATTCGGAAATTTTTTGTTGATGCAAATCTCACACATGAAATGTGATATATTCTTGATAATGCCTTTAGTAATGACAATAGTTCTAACAAGCTTGATTAAAATATAGTCATCCAAGAAAAAGAAACTCCAACCATCTTAAAGAAGGAACAAAGTACAAGTGGAAAAAAGGTAGAACTAGAAGACAAAGAAAAAGAAGAATTGGATGAAGAAGTATCTAAACTCAATGAGAAAAATAAACAATGAGAAATTCTTTAAGAAAAAGAAAACATAGCCTCTTCATCATCTAACAAACAAGGAGAAGTATATCTAAACTCAAGTAACTTAGGTTGTAGGTCAATTACCAAGAATAATAAGCATTTATATGATGACCAAACTACCTATATTGAATATGAGTTACGTGTTCGATATGATAAAGAAAGAATTTATTTGGATAAGAATGATAAAGAAATAAATGATCTCTTAAAGAAAATTTGTGAGTTGGAGTCAAAATTAAGTCACCTTGAGCCTAAATATGTAGAACCAATTGTTTCAAATGCTAAACTTATGAATGTTGAAGTTAATGTACCAACAAAGAAGGAACAAAAGGGATAAAAACAAGATCAAAGAAGAAGAATCATGCATTCAAATATGATAAAAATTTTCATCTAACAAATACTTCAAACATAGAGATTATGTAAACTTCGCTACAAGAACCATAGTTAAGAAATATATGTTGGAATTGAGACGTCAATTTTAATAAATAAAGTTTGGACTATGTGTTATATGATTACTACATGTCATGTACAGTCACATAATATTACGATGAGTAATATGTGGAAATGTCGTAAATGTGAATAATTCAATATTCAAGGCATTATACATATTTCACAAAGATTTTGGGCACAAATGCATATATAATTAATGTAAATTAATTTTAGTTTTTAATGAGCTGATTATGATTAATTAAACTATATATTGGTGTTAGTGTAAAGTCAGAAATATTGTTTGGGCTAAACCCAACTCAAATTGGATCAAAGCCTAAGCAAAACAGCACAAACGTAAGTCTATTGCGACCGCAATAAGATCCTTTACGGCGGCAATGTAGTAGGAGAGATTTGGTAATAAATATGCTGATTTTCAGCATGATCGATTGCGGCCACAGAAGATCTCATTGCGGCCGCAAGACACTTGGCAGAAAACTGCCAATTTGGAATACCAAGTCAATTGCAGTCGCAATGAGATTCATTACGACCGTAAGAGACCTACTTCAAGGCAAGTTTTGGCTGCCTAGATTTACCGTTATCTTTCTGATTCAATATTTTAGCTTTCATACCAAATTCGTGGAAATGTTTACAATAGTAAATTAGAATTTGGAAAAGAATTGAAGAGAATATAATTTAAAATATTTAGTAATATTTGATAATTAATTTTGCATCTTTCCAAGATACACTAACGCCTTTATAAATAGAGTCGAGTCTTCAAGCGTTACGAGCAATTGAAACATTGTTGTTTAGGACACATGTTCTGTGCATAGCTACTGACATACTACCCCCAATAAGTTGTCATACTCTGTTGAGGTGTTCGTACTCTCGGAGAAAAGAAAGAGCCCCGTAATCGCTTGGAATGACTCATCAGCGAAGGAATCATTGGAGACACTTCTGCGATTGTGCAAGAACCTCTTATCTCGCTCAAGATCTCAAGAAAGAAGACAACGTTGGAGATGGACAATAAGTTTACGCTTCCGCCTAATTTTTATTTCAAACACGTAGCACAAAAGATTTTGATATGTTACAATTGTTTTTCGTAGTTTAGGGAAATGGTATTTGGTTCTATCCTAAATTGAATTGCACCAAATTAAGTCCAACAAGTGTTATCAGAGCCAACTACGTTGCTTGTGTCTGAAATTTTGTGATTTTCTGAAAATATCGAATTAATTGTTGCAATTTTTTTTTTTGCTTTCTTGAATAATTATTTTTGGATATTTTTAAACTGCAAATTTGAATTTTGTCAAATTTCTCGTATTTTATGCGAATTTGAAATTGATATTATTCAAATTTTATGTTTATTAATATTTAGAAATAATTGTTTCTACAAATAAAATTGATTTTAAGAAAGAAATGCAGCAACTTAAGTGATAAATTTGAAATAGAAAATTCCTGAACAGTTTATTTCCAGAACATAGAAGAATTGAATTAAAAACAGGTTCATTACGGGCACAATGAAGTTCATTGCAACAACAATATATTTAGGGAAACTCTTTTGTTTTGGAAATTTAGAATTGAAATTGACAAGTGTCTTGCGGCCGCAAGACAGTAGAAAATAGCTCTATTATGGGCAAATTGACTGAACTGAACAGGTTTTATTTCTGGGTTGTTTGGCTGCACAAATATTGAACTGACACGTGTATTGCGGCCGCTGCAACCCATCAGAGCCTCATGCTGGATAGTATTGTTGGTTAAAATGAAATTAATGAAGACATTTTAGAGTTCTTTTGTCAAGGCCTTTAAATAGACTTTTAAATTGTGATTAAGGAACGTGACGCATAAACTGATTTTCTCTTGTTTTTCTAAAATTCTCCAGACAATTTGGCAATGATGAATTAGATTCCGTCCCTAAATGGGTCAAACTTTAAGTTATGGGAATCAAAGTTTAGACTGTTTCTGGGAATGATGAAATATGATCGGGCACTACGTTATGACCGTCTAGTGTCAGCTGATAAAGAGCCCAACGCTCTTGAAAAGACTGACATTGAGGATTGGGACCATAATGACAGAACGACATAATGTGTCTCATGGTCATGAAAATGACGATCCATGAAACTCTCCAAGATTGTGTACCTGACCAAGATTCTGGCGCTAAGAAGTACCCAAGTGCTTTAGAGGAGAAGTTTGTCGTAAGTAAAAGGACACAAATTCTTACACTCATGACCAAACTTTACACTCATAAGTATAAGGGGAAAACTAGAATTAGGGAGTACATCACTGAAATGATCAAGCTTCAAATTAGAGGAGAAGTTTGAAGCGCAGCTGGTACATGAGGAGGAGAGACAAAAGATGGCCAAGGGAGAAGAGGCTTATGTTGTAACACCCGATCCCAAGAAAAAGAAGGGTAAGATCAAGAAGGGAAAAGAGCCCATTAAGGAAGTTGCCGACAATAAGAAGCAGAAGGTTGATAATACTCCTAAGAAATCGGGAGATAAGGTGATTCGTCACTTTTGCAAGAAGCTGGGACACATCAAGATACATTGTACCAACTATGCTTCGTAGTTGAAAAAGAAAGGTATGTGTCATGGCTTAGTTTGTTCTGAAGTTAATTTAAGTACAATATCAATATATTCTTGGTAGTTAGACTCAAGTGCAACATATAACATCAATATATCTATGCAGGATTGTCTAAACCTTCGAAAGCCAAATTAAGCTGAGCACTACATTTATGTAGGAGATGGCATGAATGTTGAAGTTGAAGGCATAGAAAAATTTAGATTGTTGTGTAGGTCGACTTTTATTTGTATTTTGATGCATTAGTGGTTCCATCCTTTCGAATGAACCTAATTTCCATTTCTTATTTGGACAAGAATGGCTTTGTATGTTCATTTGGTAATGGAAATTTTAGTTTGTTTCAAAATTCAAAACAAGTTGCTTCTGGTTCTCTATCTTCTTATGACAGTTTTTATTTTCTAGAAATAAACACTTCACATTCAAAAGCTCTGTGTATTGATACTAGAAAACGTAAATTAACTAATGAGAATTCAGCGACATTATGGCACAGACATTTGTGACATATTTTTATGCAAAGAATCCAATGACTTGTGTTTGATGATATTCTCAAACCTTTAAACTTTACAAATTTCAAAGAATGTGTAAGTTGTATAAAAGAAAAACAAACTAATAAGCACAAGTATGATGACAAAAGGTGTAATGATCTCTTAGAATTGGTACATACCGATATCTGTGATCATTTTTCAAAGGCTACAAGAAATAGTCACCGGTATTTTATCACATTCATAGATGATCATTCAAGATATGAACACATCTACTTGATTAAAGAAAAGGCTGAAGCACTAGACATGTTCCAAAGTTATAAAGCGGAAGTTGAGTTACAACTTAACAAACACATTAAAGTCGCCAGGTCTTATCGTGGTGGTGAATACTACGGCATATATGATGGCTCAGGAGAACAATGTCCGGGACCCTTTGCAAAATACTTAGAAGAGTGCGGAATTGTGCCACAATATATATTGCCAGGCTCACTTGCAATGAATGGTGTTGCTAAAAAGCGCAATCGCACTCTAAAAGGCATGGTGAGAAGTATGATTGCTCGTACAACTCTACTAGAAAGTTTGTGGGGGAAAGCCTTAAAGACTGTAGCTTATATACTCAACAGAGTTACAACTAAAGCAACTAACAAAATCCTATTTGAGATTTGGTTTGGGCACAAGCCCAACCTAAATCACTTTCGAATTTGGGGATGTCCAGATTAAGCAAGATCTTATAGGCCAACAAAAAAGAAACTGGATGAAAGAACTGTTAGTTGTTACTTCGTTGGATACCCTGAGAGATCTAGAGGGTATAAATTCTATAATCCAACAGAACATACGATATTCGAGTCAAGAAATGCGATTTTTTTAGGATAATGAGTTTGTGGGGGGGAAATATGATCATGGATGACATTTTCGAGAAAGAGAGGAATAATGACACTTCGGACCTTCGTTCGAACTTTGTCACTATTCGAATATCGATAAATCTTGAAAATGCATTTCATGTCAATAGGCAAACTACACTCCCTACTCAAATTTCGTAGGATAAGGTGAACACAAATGGACCCGAATCTATCCCAAATAACGACGTTGTCATGGACGATGTCAATGGCCCTGAGCCTCTAGGGGATCCGGAAGTTGGTAATGATGTTCACGAAACTGCTCCTCAAGAAATTATAGAACCAGTGCAAAAAAAGAAGATCCACTAGAGAGAACAGATATACTGGAAAATTTGCTTATATTCAAGAACATAAATTTGACATAAGCATATTTGAAAATGACCCAAGAGATATCAAACAAGCTATGGAAAATTCTAACTCTCAAAAGTGGATCGATGCCATGAATGCATAGTGAAATCAATGAATGACAATGATATTGTTCTATTGCCTAAGGATAAGAACATCGTTGGTTGTAAGTGGATTTTCAAACCAAACATGATTCTAAAGGCAATGTTGAAAAATATAAAGCACGTCTTGTCGCAAAGGGTTTCACACAGAAAGAATGCATTGATTACAATGAAACCTTATCTCTAGTTTCACCGAAGGATTCATTAAGAATCATATTGGCACTGATAGCGCATTATAACTTGGAGCTCCACCAAATGGATGTAAAAACAACTTTTCTCAATAGTGACATTGAGGAAACTATCTACATGAGACAACCGAAAAACTTTGTGGTCGGTGATACAAAGTCTATGGTATGCCGGCTTAAGAAATCTATTTATGGGCTCAAACAAGCATCTCGAGAATGATATTTGAAGTTTCACAACATAGTTAGTTCATACGGTTTCGAGTCTAACTTAGTTGACGAATGCATATACCTTAAATTTTATGGGAGCAAGTTCACATTTATGGTCTTATACATTGATGACATACTACTCGCAAGTAACGATAAGGATATGTTGCATAAAATCAAGAACTTTCTATTTAGAAACTCTGAGATGAAAGATCTTGGTGATGCTTCATTTGTTATAGGGATAAAAATATTAAGGGACAAAACCGAGGGTATTCTGAAACTATCCCAAATAAATTATATCGATAAAATGCTGAGTAGGTATAGCATGAAAGACTGTAAACCAGGTGATACACCCGTAGCTAAAGGAGACAAGTTCAGTTCAGTCTCGAACAATGTCCGAAAACTGATTCTGAGAAAATTTCCATGAAAGACATCCCCTATGCGTCCGTTGTAGGCAATTTCATATATGCTCAAGTGTGCACGAGATCAGACATAGCCTTCATTACAGGAATGCTAGGGCGATATTTAAGTAACCTAAGAATAGAGCACTGGAAAGTAGTAAAGCAGGTGCTTAGGTACCTAAAGAAAACAAGAGACTATATGCTCACATATCAGAGATCGAAAAAGCTGGAGGTCATTAGATATACCGATTTTGATTTTGGAGGCTGCGTAGATAGCATGAAGTTGATATTGGGATACATCTTCATGATGGCAGGTGGCGTTGTATCGTGGAAGAGTGCTAAAAAGACACTTATAACACCTTCTACTATGGCGCCCGAGTTCATTGCATGCTACGAAGTCTCAAACCATGGCGTGTGACTCAAGCATTTTGTCACTAGGATGCAGGTAGTCCCTACTATCAAAAGGCCACTTACATTGATGTGTGACAATAATTCAGTCGTACTCTATGCAACAAACAACATAAGCTCGACCAAGTCTAAGTACATAGACATTAAGTTTCTGGCAGTAAAAGAGATAGTGCAGAACAATGAGTTGAAGATGGAACATATTGGTACAGACTCCATTATTGCAGATCCCCTTACAAAAGCACTACCACCTAAGAAGTTTCATGAGCATGTCGCTCATATGGGCGTAGTACCTATGTTAGGATAGTTTAGGGAAAATGTGAGAGTCTGATTTTGGTTTTTTTTTAAGTTTCATGCTATGTAATTTGTAACAAGTTATTATATATGCAAATTATATTTTGAATCTCATTGTGTATTATCTTTAAAGTTTTTTTACCTCACTAAAGTAAAGATATAAATGTGATCCGTTCAGAAATAGACATGTAAAATCACACTCTCGTGTAATTTCTGAAATATATGACCAAAGTCTGGTTCATGTCATCCAAAGGTATTTGGTAATGTGATTTATATCGAAAAAGCTGCGCAGAAAATATGGTGATCATTTAAGTTTCTTGTTGGTATAACTAGGGGATCAAATTGTTTAAGAGATACGAAAAGAAAGACATAAAAAGTTTAAAGTGATCTGGCTAGATCCAGACATATGTAATCAAATGGATCACACTTGTCCATGTGGGAGATTGTTAGAATTGAGATGTCAATTCTAATAAATAAAGTTTGGACTACATGTTATATGATTACTACATGTCATGTACCGTCACATAATATTACGAGAAGTAATATGTGGAAATATCGTAAATGTGATTAATTCAATATTCAAGGCATTATACGTATTTCACTAAGATTTTGGGCACAAATGCATATAGAATTAAAGTAAATTAATTATAATTGTTAATGGATCGATTATGATTAATTAAACTATATATTGAATTGTTACAATTATTTGTCATAGTTTAGGGAAATTGTATTTGGTTCTACTCTAAATTGAATTGCACCAAATTAAGTCCAACAATTTAAATCGCAAAATATAGTTATGACATCAAAAGAGTATTACTACAACAAACCTATTGTTGAAATATTAAAAAGATTTTATCACAAGAAATCTTGGTTAGAAACAACTAGGAGGCTTTACTATAAGAAAACTTGATATGGGAACAACTCTGAAACTTCTCATTACAAATGCACAAATGATACATTTGGATATCTAACAACTCTAACCTTGTTTGCAACTATTGTAACCACCATAGTCATATATCTTTTGAATGTTCTTTTAAAAGAAACAAACATAAAATCTTTATGTTTGGGTTGCAGAACCTCTCAGATAAAATGCACTTTCACATAACCTCTATTTTTCAAGAAACAAATCCTAAACAAATTTTGAATTTGTAATTGCATGTCTTTTCAAAAACACATATATGTTTGGTTGGCCTCATCGTATAAAGACTATTCTTGAATAATTGATAGTGGTTGCTCACACCACATGACAAGTAACAAACTAGTTTTTAAGACCCTTGAGTCTTATGATGGAGGCAATGTCACCTTTGAAAGTAATAAGTGTGAAAATAAGATAATTGGCATTGGTACCATAGGTAACATACATGTAATAATGGATTGTGTCTATTTGGTTGATGGTTTAAACTTTAACTTGCTAAGTGTGAGCAAGTTGTGTGATTCTGGTTTTTAACTTAAGTTTGATGTCGAAGAATGTTCATCATATCATAATCATACTAATGAGTTGATCCATATCGGTAAAAGAAACATAATGTATATTATATTCATATTAACCACTTTGACGTTGGTAAACTATGTCTCAATGCTATAAACTCGAATTCATAATTATGGCATAGAATGTTGGATCACACCTCATTTGATTCTATCGAAAAACTAGTCAATCTTGAGTTAGTACGTGGATTATCTATTTCTAGGATAAATCTTTGGTTTGACATTTTGCAAAACAAATCTGTACTAACCTTGCACAATTGAGTTTTGGTGAGTTGTAGGTTTATACAAGTACAATTGAATATTGCAGAGGCTTCATAAAGCATGTACAAGTCAAGAGGAATAAAGAAGAAATCAAGAACAAGCAAAACAGAGCCTCACAAAGGCTTGTGTTACTGTAATACAACAAGAACCATTATAACGTGTTGCCAAACCGTCACTACGCACGAACAGGACGTTACAACGGGTTTCCAAGGAGAAGAGCCATAACACAATGCAAATGATGGAGTTGATAGAGACTTACATTACTATAACACAAGGCAAACCCCTCACAACGGGTTTCCCACCCGTCATAACGAGTTCCCTACCCGTCACAACAGGTTCCTGTCAAAATGGGCACAAAAGTCAGCCAGAGAAGCAAGCAATGGAATTTATAGAAAGGTGCCAACCCGTCACAATGGGTTCCATATTAGGTTGCCCATTTCTGTAACAGAAGCAACCCTGATCAAGATTCCAAGACTCCAAGAAGTATTATGCCTATATATACTTCGAACATATGTACCAACAATATTAAGAAAGCCCTCTCCAAGTTTACAAGCACTCAATTGAGCAAAAATAAGAGCACTAAAGACTTCTCCTTACAACATCCACACTTGAGAGAGTGTTTAGGATATATATTCTCTAATCATCTATTTGAGTGATCTTTTAGCTTTGTTTTAGTTTGCTGAACTATGTTGTGTTGTCAAGTAGTTCATCCTTGTCTTGGATTGTGTTGTGAATCAAGACCATTTGGCCTTTGTAGAGCGGTATAGCCCCTTGCAAAAGATTGGAGCTTTAGAGTAGGCTCCCTTATTGTAAAACATTGGTTTTAGTGGAATCGGTCCCGGAAGGTGTATTTTGGATCGGAGGTCCCGTGCAGTGGCGGAGCTTGAGCCCGTATAAAGAGGTGGCCACGGAAATTGTAGAGAGGTGGGAGGCAGAGAGGGCCATTTTTCAAATTGATCAATACCTTTATACTAATTTTCTTAGTCCAATACGAATCAGCCTATACCTGGATACTAATTTTTCAAATTGCAATGGGACCATGGCCCTGCCCCCAAAGAAGCTCCGCCACTGGTCCCGTGGATGTAGGTCGAACCATGTTACATAGCGTATTCTCTTGCTTTCTTGCTCTCTTGCTCTTATTCTCTCTTTTACTCTACTTTTGTTGTTTTGCATACTTGCATGAATTGTTGAAATTTATCTATTACTTGCTTGCTTGACTTAGCTAGGTGATTAAGGTCCAAGAGTTACACTTCAAATTATTAATCGCTTGCGCAATCATATTAGGCCTTTTTAGACCCTTGTTCAAAATAACAAAATCTAGTTTGGCGAAGTACTCAACCCCTTTTAATTCATCAAGCAAGTCATCTATTATGGGTATAAGGTATTTATTCTTTACATTATTATCATTTAACCTCCTATAATCAATACACATTCTTCGACTCTCATTTTTTTTTCTTTACTAATAGTACATGTGATGCATAAGGACCTGAGGCTAAATAAAAGTGTTCTTCAACAATTCTTCTATGATCTTCTCAATTTCTAGTCTTTAGATATAAGAGAACCTGTAAGGTCTCATTGCTACTAACTTAGCATTAGACTTGAGAGGAATCTGATGATAAATATCTCTAATTGGAGGCAAAGTGGTGAGCTGATCAAATAATACCTTGTATTCATCTAAGATTGCCTTTGTCTGAGGTCTTATCTCTTTCTCTTGCTTCTTGCCAGCTATTTTATTATGAAATAGATGTGTCAATACAATCTTACTACCCTTATTGTTCTCTTTTGTCAGATTTAAGTTGTCTTCACAAAGCTTAACCTCAACATTTCCCTCTTCTAATTGTAACTTGACTGGATTGTCCTTGTAATTGAACTGCATCACCTCATTCTTTCAGTCAATTGTCATTATTCTAGTGGTCGTCAATCAATTCATTCCCAATATGATATCATAACTAGGTACCCTCATTATTCTTACATCCATGTTAAATGTGTGGTTTTGTAAGGTGAAGCTAAGATTTTTGACATATTTGTGTGGAACTCATTTGTGTACCATCTGTTATGGTCACTTCATGGGGTTCGGTTGGTGTTGTCATGAGGTTTAGGTTGTGTACAATATCGAAATTCAAAAAATGAGTACAACCACTATCAATAAGGGCACACACAGTGATATTACCAATGTTATCTCTAAACCTCAGGGTTTAAGAAACTACATAATTTTGAGCTAATTGTAGGCTGTCAAATTTCTAAGTACATATAGCACTTCTTGCTGACTCTTCATCCATCATTTCTTCTTCTAGTTATTTCTCATTATCTCCCTCTTCAATTGCTTGATATTCTAATGATTTATCTCCATTCTGCAGGTCCCTTTCTTAGCAATCAAGCATATGTAGTGTTTTGAGGTTACATTTATGTTCTATCTGCCATTTATCTAAACACCTGAAGCACAAACTCAACTTCTTTTGCTCCAAGATCAAAGGTATGTGGTTGTTATGATTTAGTTTAACTGTGGTTGACTTAGTTGTATTTCCTTCTCATTTTCTGTTGTCTCCGCCATTCTTCTGAAAGGGTTGAGTTATTGGTTTATGATTACTGGAAACTTTCGTATTGCCACCCTCTAATGTCTTCTCAATCTTCTCTGCCAACTTAATAGCATGCTTTAGTGTATTGGATTCAAATAGATATATATTATCTATGTTTTCTTCCTTTAAACCACTTCTAAAAAATCCCAGAAAAAACACTTCACTGGTTATCTGTGTTTTTGCAAATAAGTCTTTCTCTTGCTCTCAAATACTCTTTTGGATATTCACTAACACTGCTTATTTTCTTCACATGTTTCAGTTGCTCCATGAGGTCACTAGTACTTTTCTCAAAGAACTCAAGTACTTCATCAACTAAAATTGGCCAAGAGGAGATTTTGTTTGAGATTTTATAAGATTTATACCATTTCTTGACATCCTCTACAAAGCTCATTGTAGCCAATTTGATTTTATATTCCTCTGAAACTTGATACATTTAAAAATATTGTTCACAATCTACCCCAACTTATTTGAGACAAAAGACTTTGTTGTTGTTGTTGTTGTTCATAATCTTCTATCCACTCAATTGGCTTATCACCACAAGAACTTGAGAATTCTTTGGAAGAAACAACTTTTGATTCTCATGGTGAACATCACTTTGTTTGAAGACATGAGATTCTCTTACCCCTTCTAAATCAACAAGGTTCTTGCTTCTTTCCTTTCTATTATAATCCTCCTTCTGCTTACTAGCACAGGTTTCTTGATTGTCAGCCTGATTTGTTAGAATCTTCTCTAGCATTTTTATAATTTTATCCTGACTTTTTGTAAGTTCATCAATTTTTTCATCGTTCTTTACTAGTTTTTCTTCTATCTCGCCAATCCACTCATAATTCTTAATTATGAGATTTTGACTTGGAGAACATTTCATTTATTATAGCTAGATTGTGGTGGTGCTCATTGTCTACAGTGTTGGAGCTTCTTATTTTTCCAGCCATCTTCACTTTCTTGGATGATTGCCCCACGGTGTCAGGCAACATGTCATGACCTGAATCGTGACTCCAATTCTTGATTGGATTTCAAGAATTGGTTCAAGCTCAACACATTTCTCAATTAGTTGAAAGATGTTTAAGGAAAATTCAATTTAAGGAACGAAATATGTAAACGACGCAATTTCACTTTTCTATTTCATAATGAGTTCAATACATGGATTGATTTTTTATGGGCGATACTGATAGAAAAAACATAAAAATCACTATTTTCGTGACTAAATCCACCATTTTTGTAAAGCCACGATTTCTATGTGTATGTGTATGTACAATAATCGTTGGATTCTTCAATAACGGATGAATATGCTTCTACTTCTCTAATTCTCCTCAGAATGCTTAAAGTCGAGTCCATTTAATGTCATGTTTTCTCTTTGTTCTTCTTCTTTGTTCTAAAGGCTAGGCACCTTTGATTTCACTCTTAGCACCAATCTTCTCCATTTCAATTCTAGATTGTGACAGTTTTCCTCCGCTTTCATGTTACATAAACTCAAGCTAGATTATAATATTACGTTATCCCACTTGTCGTTTCCTTTCTGATTCTCTTCAAAACACAACTCTGGAACACAAAAATCGTATCCTCTGCACCCATTTTTTATGGGTGCTTTCTGCACCCTTTAATCCGAATTGTCCGATTAGATCTGAATGGCTGACCATCAGTTATATGATTCAGGAGACTTTTATATTATAAAATCAGAGTCGTTTAAATCTAATCTAACGATCTAGATTAAGTGATTAACGGATGCAGAGAGCATCCATAAAAATGTGTGTAGATGATATCTTTCCTGAAACACAACATAACCTTAGGGCTCTAAAATTTACCGGGCCAAGGGGGCCGGGGCCCAGGTTGGCCTCAATGATAGTTCCGCCCACCCAAGCCCAGTTCAAAGAGGCCGAAACTTGCATGAAATCAAATCTCGTCGGTCTTTTCGGAGTCGAAATTCCTCGGTTCCAGGTCGAATCTAAAACCCGACAGTATAACACCCCTCGCCGCCGTGTACCAACAAAAAGGCTAAAACCTTGCTAAACCCTGGCGACCGGAGAGAGCGTCAATATCTCACAAAACATAATCTCTCTCTCAATCTAAGCGAAAATAAAGAGCGAAAAGGCGTAACTAAACCTAATTCAATGGGGATTTTCGAGCCGTACAGAGCAATAGGCTACATAACAGCTGCGGTGCCCTTCTCGGTGCAGCGCCTCGGCACGGAGACCTTCATCACGGTCAGCATTGGCAAGGCCTGGCAAATCTACGATGTAATTTCTTCTTTCTCGTTTCTGATGAAACTATTTCGTTTTCTCAACCTTAATTTCAGTTATGTTGCTCATTTATTGGTATCTCTTTGTTCTATTTTATGGTGAACTAAACAGAGACTTGACTAACCTGTTCCTCTTTCTCTCTGTTTTTTTCTTTTGTTGCAGTGTGCTAAACTGACATTAGCTCTTGCTGGTAAGTGTTTACCTTTGTTTTAGTATTTCTATTATGGATTGGGATCTATCAACAATGATTAGCTCTCCAATATTGACAACAGCCAGGACGTGATCTATATTATATGTGTAACACATGCAATATGCATGTTTTTCTGTTTATAAAACAATTTGCAGTATTTCATATTGATTACCTATGGTGGAATATCAAATGGCACTCAAATTGCGTGAGAGTTGATAGGCAATCAAACTATAATGCTTGCCCACTATCGATGGATCACAATTGTTTGTATGTTGTGATCTTTCTCCTATTTACAAAAGACTAAAACCGTGTCTTGACACTGAATCTCAGCTTGCATGAACTGGTAGCTCGTTTGGCTTAAAAATGTATAATACTATTTTTTTCAGGACCTCAACTGCCTAAGAAAATTCGAGCACTTGCCTCTTACAAAGACTATACCTTTGCTGCATATGGGACCGAAATTGGAGTCTTTAAGCGTGTCCAACAGGTCAAAGGCTATATTGTTCTCTTTGGTTTATTTTTAAGCTCTTTTGTGTTAAGCTCTTGCATCATATGTTGGTAATGTTTCTGCTATGTTCTCTAAAACTTCTGAAGTTTAATATGTACCATGCAAAAACCCAATCACATATCTGATAATTTGGGTCTTGGAGGGTTAGACAAACAATTCCTGCATTTTATGAGGCCATAGCATCAAATTAACGAACTTTTAATTTTGAGAACGAAATTTTTTTTGGCATAATTTGTCTATTGCTTGTCTTGAAAGGCTCATTTATTGCAAGTGTCTCTTGGCACCCAAATAAAAAAGGTTCCCAGTTCCAGGTCATATATATGTTTTTTATTTTAGTTTTCGAAATGATATTTCAGGTAGCCACATGGAGCAAGCACCGTGAAAAAATTAATGCTCTCTGTCTACTGGGAGACCATATTTTGAGTTCAGATATCAAAGGAAATATATATATGTGGTCATTTAAAGGAGATGGTTTATACCTTGAACCTGCTTCCCACATAAAATTAGAAAATAAGTGCACGCCGACATGTATGGTGCACCCTGATACTTACCTAAACAAGGTACTTCAAATACTGTTTTACCTTTCAGTTAATAATTGCTTCCAGAGAAATGGGCACCGTTGGAAAAATGTTGTACTGATTGATTGGTGCTTTTTATTGTTATATGTTATCAAGTTAGCCAAGCCATCCTCAAAAAGAGGCTATTCATATGACCTAAAGATTGTAGTAGTTCCATTTAGTCCTGGGCACTTGAGGGAAATATTATCCGACTTAGGATGATGTATGATATTGTTACTGGACTGGAGTTTCCAAACTTACCTATATATTTTTTTATGCTTGGTGGATGTGCTGTTTTTAACCAGATTTCATTCAATTCTTCTGCTGTTGCCATCTTACTGTATTGTATATTTAACTTATAATAACTGTAAACCTTGCTTCTGTGATGTCCATGAAGTTTGATTTTGTGCTATACTAAGATGCATTTCCAAGATTCTTGACCATATTATAGACCTATTTTTAGTTCAAGTATATCAATTGGCCAAAAAAGGGGGTCAACACCAATGTGCTTATAATTACATTAATAACTATCATCTTGCTAAAATAGGTAATAATTGGTAGTCAAGAGGGATCCTTACAACTGTGGAACATGAGCACGGAAAAAAAGGTGTATGAATTCAAGGGCTGGAATTCGCCAGTTACTTGCTGTGTGTCCTCTCCAGCGCTGGATATTGTTGCTGTGGGCTGTGCCGATGGCACAATTCATTTGCACAACTTGCTGTATGACGAGGAACAGATTTTCTTCTCCCATTCTATCCGTGGGGCTGTCACCTCCTTGTCTTTTAGAACAGGTATGTTTCACCTTATGACAAAAGGCTGTGTTGTACTTGCTATGATATGTTCCGGTGCTGAACCTGGTGATACTAGGGAAAAACGATGCATACTAGATGCCAATGACCTTTCACTTCTTTTTAGTACCTTATTTATGATGTTTTTATTTTATTTTAGGGAAGCACTCTTGAACATCAATATATTGTTAGTTCTTAAAGGAAAAGAAAAGAGAAAAACCTAAGTGCAACAGTAGCCTTCTAGTCTCAGCGCTTTCTGTGAGGTCCTATGGCATTATATATCATCGCAAGTTTTGTAAAATATCTGAACTTTTTAACTGTTGGTACTTCAAAGGATGACCTTTGTCTGTGATTCCTCTCATAGTGTTGTTCAAATCGTCATATTTGAGACTAAATTAAATGTGCTAACAAGCCGCAGGAGTGCAGAATGTGTTATCAATAAATAACTTCTTTTCTTTCTTTTTCTGCTTTTGCTAGATGGGGAGCCCCTTCTTGCATCTGGTGGTTCATCAGGTGTGATCAGTATTTGGAACCTAGAGAAAAAAAGGCTCCAATCTGTCATTAGAGAGGCTCACGATGCTTCTATTGTTTCTCTTCATTATTTCATGAACGAACCTGTCCTCCTGAGCTCTGCTGCTGATAACTCAATTAAAGTAAGAAAATCCTAATTCTAAATAGAATGGCAGAATGTAGGGATCCATATGTCAAAATAGTATCTATGTACATGTCTGTTGTTTTTTCCCCTTTGTCTTTGCCTTTTGTTCAATCTGTACTTCTATCCTTTTGTGATTTCGGCTTGCTTATTGCTCAGTTCTCAACTGGGAATAATAGTTTGATATACCTTGTAGATTTTTGGTGTCGGATATATATTTTCACAGGAAAATTATGGGAACTTTATGGTACACTTAGGAAATATTATAAAAGAACTTGTTGAAAAGTCGCGTCTTTTTTTTGGAAAGAGATTAATATGTTTTAGTAAAATTTGAGACCATTTTGGTGTAACAGATAAGTATGGGAAATCCAATAAGAGTATACCAATCCTTGGTAGAATGAAAATCTGAAGGAGAAACACAAGTGTTCATATGGAAGTGCTCTCTTTTTCATGAAGTGTATAAAAGAATTCAATGCACGTTAGGTTCCAATTTTTCCTAAGCCAAGTATTATGGAACCAAGCAATGGTTAGATGTAGGTAGTGAAAGCACTCCTGGAAAACGTTTGGTGAGATCTTGATAAGTGCAGGTATCTACATTTTAGTATGTATCATACAGGCATGGTTTCTTGCAATTTGACCAGATTCTAAGATAGGGTTATAACTTAGTTCATCGGAATCTGTACGCTCTGGATATTTGCATCTCAAACGATATTTTTTTCCCCTGTAAAAGATGTGGATATTTGACAATACTGATGGGGAGGCAAGACTATTGCGGTTCCGTAGTGGCCATAGTGCGCCACCTCTATGTATAAGGTGAGTTTTTAATACATGGCCGGTCTTGTTTACTCAACTCACTGTACTTCAATGTAAATTTTGACATTGTGAACCAGGTTCTACGGTAATGGGAGGCACATATTATCTGCTGGTCAAGACCGTGCTTTCCGTCTTTTCTCTGTTGCCCGGGTAATGATTATTTTGTCAAATGTAATATTGCAATGTATTGAATAGTTTCTGTGAGTGGAGCGGTCTGAAATTTTGACATTTTCACCATTCTTGTTGTTCAAGTAATTTTTTAAAACTGTCTACAAATTCATCAGGATCAACAAAGCAGAGAGCTTTCACAGAGGCATGTCGCGAAGAGGGCCAAAAGGATTAGAGCGAAGGTAAACAATTGATATATAGGTCTTTACTTCTGCTTTTCTAAATACCATCCAATCTTTGTTATATTAAAAGTCTTGTATGTTTCCCTTTTCCTATTCATCTCAGGAGGAGGATATCAAGCTCAAGCCTGTCATAGCTTTTGACTGTGGTACATTGTCTATTTTTACTCTTTTTCAGATAAGGAGACATTCTCACAATTAATTGTAAAATTTTAATTACTGTAGCTGAGATAAGGGAACGTGACTGGTGCAACGTGGTGACATGTCACATGGACACTCCGCGGGCTTATGTTTGGCGGCTTCAGAATTTTGTACTGGGTGAACATATTTTGACACCTTCTGCAGCACGCCAGACCCCAATCAAAGTATGCCATTTGACTTGGGTTACTCTAATGCAACCTGAATTTGGTCTTCTGCTTTATCAAATTCTGTTTTTTTCTTTTGTTAAATTTTTTGATCTAACTCTATGTAACTCTGGGATAAGGTTCTTTGTTACACCTGAAAATGTTGTAGAATTGTCTGGATTATTTACAACTTCAAAATATTTCTAATTGCATTATTTCCTGATAGAGTTAATAACCTTTATGCTCATTTAAGGTTTAAGTCATGATTTCAATAGTATTATCCTTGATATCTACATTGGACCCATAAATTTCCTTTTCTAAGGGCAATTAAGTTTCTTTTTCTTGAAAAGAAGGGCAACAATTCTTAAGTTAACAATTGCAGCATTTATTTTTTTCTTGACAGGCTTGTGCAATTAGTGCATGTGGCAACTTCGCTGTAATAGGCACGGAGGGAGGTTGGATCGAGAAATTTAATCTTCAATCAGGGATGAGCCGTGGTAAATACATTGATAAGTCTGAGGAAAGCGTTACAGCACATGATGGAGAGGTGACAGGAATAGCTTGTGATGCAACAAATAGCTTATTAATAAGTGCAGGATATCATGGAGATGTGAAGGTAATTAAAAAATATATATTTAGATGAATGCAAATTTCTTGGTGTACACTTGACATTCTTATTGCCACAAAAGTAACTTCAAATTTTTGTTTGGTTTGATATATTTGTCGACTATTATGCCGTTTCTGATCGGATTTACTTTTCTAAACATGATATTTTTTCCTAATCAAATATGCATTTTGGGAGTCCCCATCTTCTAGAGTTGTATGGCAGCTGGCTGCCATTGATTTTAAACGGTCTAATTTGATTTAATTAAGCCGGATCTAACTTCAGGTGGCGTGCTTTATAATATTTTTATGTGGACCCCACATGCCATACACTCAATGTCAACCAGCTGCCATATTTAACTATAGCAGCAGATATGAGTTCTGCATTTTGGTGTTAAGTGTTAACCCTTAGCGCCAAGTTACTATACCTTCTTAGCACTTGAGGAGGGTCTTTCTGCTGGTACAGGTCTTGCTTGTCTATCACCATTTCCTAAATACAAAAATAACTAACAAAGTTTTGACTTGTCTTGTAACTTCTGCTTCACATTAATAACTTCATATTACATACCAAGACACTTGTTGGTTCATTGTTGGAACAAGTACTATAGTTGTTTTGATTATTCTCTCCTTTTAGGTAATTCTCATTTTCACAAATGAGTAATTATCTGCATATTGCATTGTCTATTTTGATTAAGCATGCTACTTTGTAAGGATGGTTTGATTTGGTGTAGGTGTGGGATTTCAAATCTCGTGAAGTGAAGTCAAGATGGGATGTTGGACGCTCCATTATTAAAATTGTATTTCATCGAGCAAATGGTATTTGATAAGTTTGATAGGTCTTAGTTTCACGCAAGCTATGTGTGGCCTAGGAATATATTCATTATAATGTTCTGGCAAATTGTGTTGACATTGGTCTGTTACTTTAGATGTTAGGGTTTGTATTTCATCTGCCATCTCAAAAATGTGTAACAATATAATAAGTTAATCGTGTCTAACGTCCAGAACCTCAAATAATGGTGTTTTACCTCAACAGTTAATGGAAAAACAAAATATATTATCTATTCCCCTTGTTCCATGCCTGAGACTTTAAGATAAGGTATCTAGAACTGGGTCACACTTTGGATTTACTAAAGCAAGCTGTAATAGGCAATGTAGGGGCTGTATGTGCTTTTAAATTGTATGCATAATTCTTTGTTGTATGGTGCTGAAGTTGAGTACTGTGTAACACGTCCAGAGGTGTGTGTTACCAAAACTACAGTGTGGTGCGAGAATAGCTAATTAGGTGTCTTTATGTTGAATTTGTCCATTTGGGTATGTCTTGTAGACTCTTTCATTTCAATTAAACTGGTGTTTTTGCACTTATTCTTTTTTTAAAAAAAAATTATATGCATAACTTCCAAATTTGTGGGGCAATCATACCATGAGCTTTAGGTCTAATATGCCCTGAACCGACAATATTATAATTTTTTCAAATTGTTATTAAATCCCAGGTCTTTTGGCGACTGTGGCTGTTGATATGATAATCCGTCTGTATGACATCGTGGGTCAACGCATGGTGCGCAAATTTGAGGGTCATACTGATCGCATCACTGACACGTGTTTCAGTGAAGATGGGAAGTTGCTCTTGTCTTCTGGCATGGATGGGACCCTGAGAATTTGGGATGTTATATTGGCCGGGCAGATAGATGTAATGCAAATGGATGTGTCAGCCACAGCGCTTTCACTCTCTCCTGCCATGGATTTGTTGGCTACCACTCATGTTGATCAGAATGGTGTTTTTCTTTGGTATGTTTTCGGTTAAATTTTTTTTTCCCTCGAAGGAGGCTATAAAATGTTCTTTGTGATTTCTCTCTTGGGGGATCCCGACAACCTCCAATCAAATGAGACAAAATTTGATTAAATAAAAGAATGAGTGGTATATTACACGGAATATAGTGTTATTCAAGGTGCATATATATCAAATCAGAAAATAATGTGATACTAGATTACAAGTAGTGTCAGACATTGGATGTTGTTTTAGCTCCTGTTTTAGCAAGTATAATATCTTTTAATCCTTATCTTTGCTTTGGACCTTATGATATTTCACATTTACAATGTAGGGTTAATCAAGCCATGTTCTCTGGATCTACCAATCTTAACAATTATGCAAGCAGTGGAAATTTGAGAAATGTCAAAATTCCACAAGTGTCTTCAAAAGAGGCATCTAACGGAGAACAAAATGATAAAGATTTAACGAATCAGCAGGAAACTAAGAAAGAGTCAATATTTGCACTTGTTGACCACCAAATACCGAATCTAGTCACACTATCACTGCTTCCCAGGAGCCAGTGGCAAAACCTAACCAACATAGACATCATCAAGGTTTGTTTTATTGAAGGATTACTGTTACTGCATTGCATAGTACCTCTACATACTTGTACAGGACCAAGTTGGGTACTATACCTAACGTGTTAATTAATGGAATTTTCATATGATGATGCAAGCCAAGGCTACTTTGGATAATTCTGCTACTCTCCTGAGGCTGTAGACTGGTAGATATGTCCAGATAATTGTTTTAGCCTTATTGTGACGTGTTTGGTGTTCAAATTTATTATTGAGGTTAGTTTTGTTGTAAAGCTCCAAGGAGTATTGTGCATCTTGAAACTTGCATACTTGTTCATCTGATTTTCCTTAATAGCTAATTATTGTATTTTGGGTAAAAATACATACAGGCTCGAAATAAACCTATTGAGCCACCAAAGAAACCGGAGAAGGCACCATTTTTCCTGCCATCAATTCCCTCTCTCTCTGGGGAAATAACATTCAATACAGTTACTGATGCTTTAAATAAAGTGACGGATGGTAAAAGCAGTGAGTTGAATAATGGTACCAAAAAGATCGATTTGTCTTCTCAATTTGTGAAGCTTCTACAGAAGTTTGCCAAGGAGAAGAACTGTAAGCTGTCCTAATTCCTGCTCATTTGCAGTGCCCTTTGACTTATATTTCATTATTTTTTTATAGCATCTACTTTTCATCTTGCTAGACTGCTAGTGCTTAGCTCTAATGTTTGATGTTCAAATTCGGAATTAAAAAAACTATATTCAACCAGTAGCAATTTGTTATAAGCATAGACTCGTTAGTTCTTACTGTTAACTGATTATTCTTTCACAATTGTGCTCTGTTAATTACAGTCCCAGAATTCACCAGCTACTTGAAAGGGCTGTCACCCTCTTCTCTTGACATGGAATTGCGCATGTTGCAAATTCTAGAGGAAGATGCTGATCCTGAAGACCTAGAGAAGAAGCCTGAATTTGCTTCAATATCTTTACTTCTAGATTACTTTATTCATGAGATCTCTGTCAGGAATAATTTCGAATTTATACAAGCCCTTATCAAGTTATTTCTCAAGGTCAATTGTCTGTTATTTTATTAGTCAAATAAACACATTTATTCCACACAATTACTCGTTCTTACAAACAACTCTCTTTAAATTTTAAAATACAAGCATTAAAAAGTTGAAGAAAATCTCTATCCAAAACTCATGGCTCTTCTACAAATATTGTCAAATTAACCTTTTGGTTTCCTTGATATATATTGTATACAATCCAAGAGATGATATTTTTCTACTTGATTAGCTTATAGCGATCTTACATTGCAGATACATGGAGAAACTGTGAGGCATCACTCAGAGTTACAGGATAAGGTTAGGAAGCTTCTGGAAGTTCAGAGCTCAGTTTGGCAGAAAATAGATAAAATTTTCCAGAGTGCCAGATGCATGGTCAC